>VWYE01017383.1:1041688-1216932 GCA_013398995.1 Alaudala cheleensis
CTCGACTCGGCAGCGCCTGGCGGCTCCGACTCGGCGGGGCACAGCCGCGAGCTTAACCGGGAGGCTCCAAGTGGGCTGAGCGCAGGAATCTCTCACTCTCTCCCAGCCGCGTCAAGTCAAGAACACCTCTCCTCTCCCTCTCCTCTCCCTTTTCAAGGGAAGTGTATTTCTCAAAGTACAGGGAAAAAAAAAAAAGTGCAGAATGGCAGCTCCTTCTCCAAATTAATACATCACAAGCAAGCAAGATTTATTTATAATATAGTTCTTCCTTATCTAAAGTCAGCCCCAACCAATTACTCTTCTTCAACAAAGTTCAGGAGTTGTTGCACTGTCTAGTGGCAGGGATCAAGTGAAAGGAGCAGCTTCAGAAGGTCCTGAATGGTGTGATTTATAAAATTTTGGGGAAACTACAGAAAATGCTTTAAAAGTTATTTACCTGAGAGACATAGTGTGCCAGTAAATTTTTAAAGCACTCTGAGATTCTCACAAGGTAAAATATTCTTTTACTAAACAATTTATCCCTAGGGACCTTAAAGGCATGACCTTCTTCCAGAAGTCTAATTGACTTCTGAAGACATTGGATCATTATTTCCTATAAGATACACCACTAAAATCTATCAGCCAAATGAGCATGCAGGATTCTAGGAGAAGAAGAGCAGATACAAACTGCAGTATATAAATATTAAGTACATTTCCAAATAGTGCATACATGCCATTTCTGTCTAGGAATGTTCACTTTGAGCAAACCTCTGGAAAGTTTAGTGTCAAAATTCTCTGTCCTTGTAGGTTTCCACATCAGACACAGCTGACTGATTTATTTAGCATCTCATCTTCTTTCTAAAGACCCTAGATGGAATTATACTGAGTCCCTATCCAAGTGCCACTGGGCCAAATGACCTTTTCTGCTGTGAAAACTGCTTCAAAGTGAGTTGCATAAAATAAACTGCATTGAAAATAGCATTCCAGAAAAGGACTAAAAGGGAAACACTTTAGGCCATTATAGCTAAAAGATAGAAACAACTGTAAACCACACTTCTCCCCACAACTGCAAATATTTCATAATTTTGGAGTATGAATTTTCTTACCTTTCAGATCCATTCCCATATTGTTGTTGATTGCTGAGTTAAATAATGAAAGGTTAGGGCCACAGATTGCTTAAACTTTTGTCTAAATTATAATTTTTAATGCCTGGAGAAGTGGTAGAATTGCAATAACCTCCTCTAAGTTAGACAGTAACTTCTCTGAAACAGATCTGGTAAAGATAATTTAAAAATTAGAGGTTTTGGATTTGGATCTCCTACTAGACATGCTATGCTGACAGTAAGTACTTTAGAAGAAGAATTAAGGGAGATGCCATTCTTCTCCAACTGTGGGTAATGGTGCTTTAGCACTTCAGATAAATTGTTGGAGCCATGATGTCCAGGCAAGTGTATTCATAAGTCTGCTTAATACAGATAGGTTTACCTTCTAAAACAGGTTTCTAACACCTTAAATAATGTTGACAAAGCCATTTTGATACTGAATATTCTATTTTCATTATTTGTTTTCTCTGCCCTTTCAATAAAGCTGTTATAATTATTGTTCACTTTCACTATAATGTGAAAAGGGTATCTTTGTGATATGCTATCCCAAAGAATACTCATATATTCTGTTATATTTTGCTAACCTATAGGAAAGGTACAAAAGAGAATACTTGAAATCACACTTGGGTGTCTTGGGCACCATCCATGCTGCTGAAAATCTTCCAGTCTTATAACCATTGTAGCAAAATATATTTGGTTCTCCTTGTCATCTTTTAACGTATGTCTGTCCTTATCAAATTGCCTAAGATGAAACAAGTTTCAGCTCAGCTGCCAATCAAATTTTTAAAATTTAAAAAAAAAAGTTATCTGCACTTGATGTTTTCTTTCAAAAGAACTATGAATCCTTCAACTTAGGAATTTCCCAAACACTGTATTAGAAATTATCTTTCCACGTAAGCATAACCATTACCATCGTCTTCTAAGGAGTAATGGCACTAGCACTCTTCTCACTAATTTATCTCAAAACTTAGTCTCACTGATTTCATCTCTTGTTTGCTATATATTTTACAAAGAGGAGCTGAGAGTTAACTGGGTGAGATCGGAAGTAAATACCAAACTCAAGTGTCCTCCAGAGAAATTTTCCTGCTCCCAGCCCAAGGTATGCACTTGAGGAATGATATCTGAAGTACTTTGGACTGATTTCTCAGCTCCCATTTTGTTAAAGAAAAAATAATTTTAAATTGTTGCAAATTCAGCTGCATAAAACTTTGAAGATCACAACTGGCACTTTGAATTGCACCGGCTCAGAGATGGCAAAGGGGAGGATAACTCTCTCTTGGTCTCTATGAGGGTAAACTAGTTGCAATTGCTGCACAAAGTGCAGCTTCAAAAAAAGCACTTTTGAACACAATGGCAGCCTGTGACTCAGGGGCAATAAAGGGGCCATAAACATCGATTATCTGTGACAGAGGGCAAATATATCTTTTCAGTAGAGAGGTCAGACACAGTTTCCAGTGAGTTCTCTGTCAATTAAATATGAACTGACCTGATTGGTTTTACAGTAAGAATGAAATTCTGTACAGTACAAAAGGCCAGGGTAAAGCCTGTACTCTATCTGAACTGCATTTATACAGGGAGGAGGAAGCTGTTTGGTAACAGTTGTGTTCTAGTTGTTCTCCTTTTCCTATCTGGTCTTAAGAAGAGCTCCCCAGACCTCAATTAATTGTAGTCTTTGGAAAAAAAAAAAACAACTTCCCAAACTTCATAATTATCATTTCCCTGGCCTGCAGTCATCGGTATATACTCCTTTATCACTCTAGTTTGTTTCCTGTCTAGTAAATGCAGACCTGGGTAATAAAAACTAATTCTGTCTTTCTGGCTGTTCTTGTCTACTCTTTGAAAACTTGGGTTGAACTACAAATGTCCACTTCCCTCCCCTTCCCCCGTCTGCCATTTACAGGTGGAAAGGACATGAAATGCACATTTGAGAGAGTGCTGGCATTTTCTTACCTAAACCAAATTTTTTCAAAACCCCTGAAAATCTTTAGGATTACCTTAGCATACCTCTCGATCTGACAGAATTTGAGCAAGGATATTTAACTTTTCGTATTTTAATTATTTTTATTGACTTCCTTTTACCCTAGAGAATTATTACGGTGTAAAAGATCACTGACTATTTGATTAGGTAGTCTTTCATGGTGCTTCCAAGGCAGCAATGTCAAAATAATAGTCATATATCAGCTTTGGTATAATGAAATGCTAAACAATCTCATATAATTGACCATCTATTGTGCACCCTGTGAACCTAAAGAGGAGTTTTACTGAGGCAACTCAATCATTAAACCTACAAGCTACAACTATTTGTGGATATGCGTTAAATACACACATATGCAGTAGTGGAGAAAACCTGGAGCAATGCTACAGAGGAAAAAATTGAAAAGGTAATTTTATGTTTATAGGTTCTAGTTCTCCAGGTACTAGAAGGTTGAGGACATCCAAATATTCCAAAAGTAATTTTCTGAACCTTTAAATTGGCAGAGACAGCTGATCTGTTAGAGAGTGATTTTTCATTTTTGTTCTTTTAGCAGCAGGAAGGAGAAAAATATTCTTTAAACAGAAGTGAGCTAGGCAGCCCCATATTTACAATATTTTTGTTTTACAGATTACCTCTGTGTATGTCAACTTTTGAGAAACATTTTAACATCACTTCAGACACAAGCCACTTTTCCATATCACACTTTTCTTCACCAATCTATCTTCATAAATAATTTCAAAAACCACATAATGTAAGTTTGCTTTTATGACATTTATTCTATTGTATGCCATAATGGCAACTGGAACAGAACCAGCTGCACCATTATGGACAGTACTGGTGTTTTGATTAAAGGTCTGGATAGAATTTAGGGTAGTGGTTTGTGCTAGTTCATTCCAAACAAAAGGGAACATCACACTTATCTTCAATATTCCCTGAGGAGGAAAGAGGATGGAGATTTACTGGGATTTTTGTGTTGTCTGGCTTAGCAAGGTAGGCTCAGTCTGCTTCTCCATTAGATGTTATCTTCCTACTGAGTGGTGCTTGGACTGCGCTGTAGAGCTCAAATCCACCAAGCTCAATGCAGAAAGGCATAGGTTTAGAGTCTCATGCCTGCAACACTAGTAGCTACTGAGTTTAGATTTAAATAATTATAGAACAATTAATATGTTTGAAAAGATCAGAAAAGGGCTAGGCTATAACAGTAATTAATTTTCAAATTATTTTTTAAGCTATATTAAGGCTAGTATATTTCATTTTATCAAGCACAGGCTAAACACTGGAGTAAGGAAAGGGATTTTCAGACTCACCAGTACAGAGCTGACATGACTGGCACTTTCTAGGACAAAAAGAGATAAAAGAAATCTGCTCTACACTAGATCTTAAACATCCTGTTTTCTTGAGCTGGTTCTTCATCTCTTTTAAAGATTTCAAGAGCTTTCAAAGCTAAAAGAAGTTGAAGTCCAAATAGTGCCTACAGGACATAGTGCTAAAAATAGTAATAAGTTAATTTCCTTGGCTTTGAGTGGATGGAATTAGTTCTCCTGTTTCCATTAAACTCAGAGCTGATGTGAGATCATGAAATGGAAGCTGTAAGAGCTCTGGTGACATTAGTATTATGTAGGATTGGATAAAGTAAAAGAAGGATTGTTATACGAGTGCTATGTTCTGTTTTGTACTAAGGTACCAGCCCTTTTGATTCTAAAATTGGTCCTAAATCCGAAATAAGAGTTTGAAGAGCTATGGAGAAAAGTAGAGGGACAAAGTGGCTGTGGTACTCATAAGCATCTGAAATAAGTTTGTACTCTACGTAGGCAAAGGACTTACCTAATGTTCCTGGGTTGGTAGAATGGTTTTAATTTAGTATAGGATGAATAATGGTGGAATCTAATACTCTGAATGTCCTCAAAATTCTTCAGGTTATAAGAAAAAGGAAAGGCATAGGTTTCTACTGAGACCAAGTCATCATGTCTCTTATTTTGGTCATTGTTCCTTTTTAATAGACCCGGTGTTGACTTACAGCTTATAAATCTATAGCATTAAAATATATAGCATGTAAGTCTAGAACCCAATTGACTTCAGTTTACTGTATGTCTCAAAGAAATTATAATTGTGCTGGCATCTACCATGTCAAAAAACTTCATGTTTATTTAAGGTTAAATAGCTTATTTGTCCAGATTTAATTAATCTTAGGTTAAGGTTTGGTTTAGGATTTGCAAATCCAAATAGTTAAAAACCTAGATGAATTCAGAATTTTGAAAAGCTGATAGATAGAAAGGAATCTGTTTTCTGTCATTACTAAGGCTCAATGATTTCTCCACAGAATGGAATGTTATACATGATTCTTCTGCTACTATTTATCTGGACATACAGCTAAGAGCCCTTAGATTTCATCAAGATTAACATTCCTGGTCTTTACTGGTGGTTTTTATCCCATTTTACTAATATTAGGATTAATTTCTGATTAAGCCTTGTGTACATGTATCCAGCTTCTAGAGTTCAACGTATCTGGGTCTGTTACTTCATCCAGTGTAAGAGAGGACTCCTAACTAGACATTCTCATTCTACATGATATCTACTGTAAACTGAGTTTTCTTGTCCAGAAAGAGTATATGTGGAAAAACCCTTTCTTCCTTTGCTTACATGGTGTTTTTCTTTATGTTATTAATCAAAATCCAACTTGAATCAATGAGAAGAATCTGAGTACAGTGAAAGGCTATTGGATCTTGGAAATGCCTGAATATTTAAGTAACAAGCACAAGGTGCTCAGTATGACAAGTCCTCCTTCCTTTTAGCTGTCTAAGTCAGGCATGGTGCCATAGAAAGGAGACGAGAGTCTCTGCTTTAAGGACGGTTCCATTGTGATACATGGGAAGAATAATGGCTTCATGAATACTAGGGAATGGCTCTTTGCTTCTCAAAACATTGCTCCTCCACCTGAAATTAATCCAGCATGTGAAACAAGAACCTCTCCTTCAAGAGCATGGTGGGCAGAGAAAGAATCTTTTATGAACTTTTTTATTTGTTTTCTGTCTTGCCTAGGCACCATTAAGTCAACTACTCCATTTTAAAAGCTAATAAAATCTTCTTTTCCTGTATTTGAAGGTAATTTACTATCCTTTTTTGCCAACTCTGTGTAAGAAAAAGGTCTTGGTCTATCCACTCTACCTGACGTGGCTTTCCACCACAATTCTTGTTGTGGAGCAGTGTAATTTCTTTTCTGGTATATGCAAAAGTATTATGTTCTCAAACCAAAATTTCCAAATGAAAGGATTAATATGTATATTCCATATAAAAATATCTATTGTCTCATATACTCTGTATTACTGAATAGGACATGACAACCTGTTTTTTTCTCTTACTTCTCAGCTCACATTAACCTTCTGTCTCTCATAATAAAGAAATGATTTCCTGCTTTCTTTACTCTTTTTTTTTTTATTCAAAGTTCTGTATTTTAAATAGCTAAATCATTAAAAGCATCACAGATGCCCAAGATCAATATAAGACATCATCTTCCATAATAAAGCTATGTCATATTTAAGTTTTAGTCTATACTATCTCTAGTGCTTTATACCATCTTTAGTACTGTTATGGCACATCAGATTGGTTATTACTATTTAAAGTAGCCAAATAATCAACGCTGTAGAAGTGTTCATTCAGCCCAATATTGCATCATATTGAATGTATGGAAAAATTCCCTCATGTAAATGGGGTCACAGAAAGGGCAATGTCTGTTAAATAAAAGCATATATCAAAATAGGATCTAACAAAAAATCAATATCAATGTATGCCATTTTCACATCATAAGCGTATATAAGTGTGCCAGTCACAAGAAATATATTGTGTCCTTTTCTGTTTGTAATTGCAACATCATTGCTTACCTACTGCGAGTTATAGAGCATGCCTTCAGGCATGAATTGCCCTTAAAATAAAATTCTACTGTACTATTATTTTGTATTGACAATCTTTATAAAGCTTGTGTCTTGGAAGCTGAAGCTGTGTAATAAAACTTGCATGCCACCTAAACACAACTCCTAAGCAGTTTCTTAAAGTTCAGAAAAAATTGCCCTTGATCTAGCCCAAACCACAAAGGAAGATGTATCTGCCAAGAGGGTCTGTCTTAGGCAGCAGAAAGAAGAAAGTAGATTGGCGAGGTGGACTGGGCAGAGTTCAACAGATGAGTTTCATGAGAGAGAGAGAAGGAAATATTTTCACTTTCAGAAAAGGTACTGTGTGACCTACAGAGCTGGCATTCAGTTAAGATGTTTCAACTTAATATTGTACCAGGGAATTTTGGAAATTTGGGGCAGATTTTTCAACTAGCCAATGTAGTTAGGTCTATTTGTACCTTGAAAGCATGTAACCAGTTATAAATTCTTGTGGTGATTCATTCGCCTATGTGCATCTTGCACAGATGGAATTTTCAGACCTGTGGAAGCAACACTGGATATATTATTCAAGGCTGATGAGTCAAATACTCAACCAAACCTATCACAATATTCAAAATAAATCACAGTGCTGCCATGCTACCCAAAGTCTGGAATAAAGAGTACTTCAACATGTATTTTATCCAACAGGAACAGATTAGCTATTAACAATTAACTAGTCATAAGAAAATCTATTTCAGTTAATCAAGAGCAGTCTAGTAAAGCAGGATAATAAGGAAAAAGATGATTTAAAATTTGGCATTTTCAAGGCATTGTATCAAATAAAATGATTTTGAAGAAAAACTCATGCCTAAACCTGTTTTTCATTGCTTGGCATTGTATTTTCTCTCTTCTCTTCCTCACTCCTCTTTCCATTTTAACAGGTTTTAAGGATATTTCTGCTAATGCTATCTCAACTTTTCTGTGTACTTATCATCTTATAACTGTAATAGGAATCTGAGTACACGACGGAAGGCTGGCTTTGATGATAACTCCTTTTCTGCTCTCAAGTTATTGACTTTTCTTCCTGCTTAGTTTTCTCTCCATTTCTGTTAGCACCATAAGTGCTCAGGAATAGGGCACTCCACCGCACTGTCATTTGAACTTTTTCTGAAAATCTAGCTGAAATCAGCAAAATATCTTATCAAGTGTTTCCTCAATATAAATAAGAGGCCTTTCCATTTCAAGAGGTGTTGGCTTTGGAATTTCCTGCAAATGCATTGAATTCTGGGGAAGGGGGGAGGGGGGGGGGTGTTGGCTTTTTTTGTTTGTTTGTTTGTGGGTTAAGAAAACCAAACTTTATTGAAGAATGAAAAGTCCATCACCTCCATTTTTATATGCTATATATCAAGACACTATTCAAATGAAACAATTCTAAGGATTGCATGTGTTGAGCTAGAAACATTTTTACAGTAGCATCTTTTTAATTGGTGACCCAAAGAAAACCAAATAAAATAAATGCAAGAATTCATCATCACCTGTATTTTCCTATCAGGGTTGAAGTATGTCTGGGAATCAAAAGCAGTTGAGTGATTATTTGTCATGAAATCACTACCAATGCTTTCATTGTCCTTTCCAAAATGAAAGTAAAATGCAGCCTGGAAAAAGACTTGCTACTCTCACAGCAATGGAGTAAGTTTGTTTATTCAGTAAGTAGCTATGTTTGTGCTGGCAGGAGATAAGTTTTTTGCTGAACTACTTGAAATACTCTGGCTATCTTTTTATTTCATTACCAGAGGCAGCAGGCAGAAACTGCATTATGTGAAACTGTACTGCTGCACACAAGTCTTCTCATCTTGCATGATTTAAATAGTAAAATACATTGTTAAACAGCTTAGTCTGTGTGGTGACAAGGACAGTACAACTATCAAACTGCATAAATAAACTTATTAAAATTTTGTTTAGTTCCGTCCTTCTGTCTGGTGAAAATGTTTCCAATCAGGCAGCCTCATTGAAAAAAGATTATGCTTAATTAAATTTCAGTGGCTATAACAGAGCACTACTTGATTGTATTATGTTAACCGTATTTGCAAAATGTGTTATGAAGGTTTTGTGCTGTTTTAATATTTGGCAACACTCACTTCTCTCTTCAATTTTGATTAAAATGTTTTGCTAGAGTATCTTCAGACATAGTGGACTGTATTTCTTATTTTGTATTTATTCCAATTGTGTTCTAATTGCAAACATCACTGCACAGAACAATAGAAGTTCTGATCATGAAAGAGTTTTCTGAATTTGGATGAAATATCAAATATAGAAGCTAAATTTTCTGTATCTTCCCAATCCTCATTCAGTAGTTTAGAGTTTATTGGAAAAAAACAATTAGAGAGTAAAAAGGCTCTGAGATGACGGATACTCCAGGGAGTGAGAATGGAATTTTTACAGCCAAGTCATTGGCTTGAATGTGGCCCACTTCAGTGGGGACTGAATGTACAGACCTTTTGATAGCTCATTACTGGCTGTAAGAAATTTGTTTGTTAATTGATCTAGTTTTGTGTAGATGTGTCTTTAGGATGCAAAAAAAGGTTTTATGCATCTTCACAATTTCAGAAGATGAAAAGGGATACTTCTAGAGACTTTATCGTAAGACTAACACTTTTGCTGAAAATGCAAGTAAGTAGAGAACAGCAACAGAATGAAGCCTGTATTGCCTCTCTGTTGCTTTGGACATCAAAGACTTAAGTTTTTGACTATTCACAGATTACTACAGACAATAATCCTTTCTTAAAGTTACCTGGTTGAATGTAAGGAGAAAATCTGTATCTATTACTGGGCAATGCTCCTTCCATTAGAAAAATTCAATTGCAGAATTGGACCCTAAACAAAATTCAAGATTATAAAATATTTACCACGGTCTTAAACCATAGAAAAATCAATACTGTTTTTTGATTAAAGTAAATTCAGGAAAAAATGTCACATACAAACCCAAGGAAATTTTTTTCATTACTTACTTGTTAAGATGACATCTATCAGATTTCCAGTGGTGAATTATTAAAAACAAAAAGAGCTAGCCAATGACTGAGCTTTATTTAACTTCCTTTTCTGTTTGCTTAAGATCTTGAATTTAAGAAATATTTCTTTAAGCTGGTCTATGTAATATGGTCTAGTCTAAGTGAGACCACCACAGTTTATTTATGTATGCAGTTCATTCTGTTATTAAAGAAATATTTTGTTTGTCTTCTTAATACCATGATGACCCTTTCACTAGTTAATATATATCCTAACACACCAGCAGAAAGACAGACACAAATATGCTCCTCCTTGCAGTTCAAGTGTCAGGAATGATTTCTTTTTTTTTTAAGAAAACCAAACCCTTGTTTTCTTTGATTATTTCTCCTCTGAAACTGCATAAGGAATGTCTGTCCTTTGAAATAATTTCCATTGTGTTTTGGTGCATTGCATTTCCAGATGACAATATGAGAGTGTTTGTAAAAACAACAGTATATTACATAAAGTTTGCAATTGGTCCTCATCCTCAAGTGCTAAAAAGAGATCCCTCAATGATTTCCTCCATGTTTCTGTCATCAAGGTGAAGAAATTACTTAAAGGAAAGGAACTGAGAGGAAGACAACACCAGTGAGGAAAGCTTTACAACTAATTCCAGAGTACAAATGGGTTTTGTTCATGCCAGGGAACATGAAGGGAACAAGGACAAGGATTCAGTGCAACCACTGTAATGCTCAGTGGCCTCATAGGAAAAGTTAAAAGTGAAAAGCCTGGGTGTGTCTGTTGGCTTATGAAATGGATGGTTCGTTCTGTGTAAGTTTTTCCTTTAGCTCTTCTAATCACAACTGGATTGATATAGTATGTTTGCTTTGACAAGATTTTTTTTTGGATGTGACTGATCTGAACAAGAGGACCCTCAATTTCTTGAGAAGCCCAGTTCCTGCTGTCTTATTTAATTATCTTTCATTAAGTTGTTTTCCTAGATCTGTGGCAATGAAACACACTTCTTTGTTGCTCCCTGAACCCAGACGAAACAACTATCTGAGCATGATGAAAGACTCCTGAATGTGTTTAGGGAACATGTGGGATAGAACGTTTCCTGGGCAAGAAAACCTCACAATTTGGGTATTTTCTTTACCTGACTATAAATAGCAAGACTTAAGAATGGAAATTTTAAATTCATTGGATAATTAGATAAAATAAATGCAGTTCAGTAGCATGCAATCTGATGTGATTTGCGTTCTAGCTTCATTTCCCTTGCAGAAGGAAATTAAAAATGTAGTAAAGCTATCATTCCAGTGTGGGTCCTTTCAGCATGGAATCATCCTACATTATTGATCCCTCTTCAAATCCAGTGCCAAGAGTCTATGTAACTAGCATCTTACATCTCATATAACCAGTGTTTACTCCACAACTTCAGTTACTTTTGTAATAACACTTTGTGGTTAGAAGGTCTTAGTATATTCATTTTGTGAGGAAGAGTAATACAAGGAAAACCTTTTATTAGCATGCCCAGGTCCTATATTACAATTATGTCAATGCCAAAATGTCACTGAATACTATTGATATTCAAGCACTTAAGGGCCATATCCTAAATTCTTAGTTGTGAAATATTGATACCCCAAAAATAACTCAGGAAAGTCACAACAACAATAATTAACATTTATAGAGACAATACTGGAATCAACTGCATGTTTCTATACTTTTTTACATAAGAGTGAAGATGGTGAATGACTTCTAATAAAAACATTTTCTCTCATGCTTTGGAAAAGGATGCAACCATCATTTAGGAAAGTAATGTGCTATTGTATTGTAATAGCATTGTTTATTGCTGATGGTTTTTGATTTGGGGGCTGAAGTCTTAAAGGGTGACATAATTAAAAAAAAAATTGAAGAATGAAGAGCAAAAATCAAACATTATCTTCCTTCTCAGCACCTGTACCTCAAGACTTACTTACTTACTGGCTACTCAAGACTGTTTTCTGGGAATAGTTTAGATTCCTTGAAAGTTTTCTCAAACTAAGAACTTAAAAGTCTTGCAGGTTAATAAAGCTTGGCTTTACTATAAAAGACCTTACAGAGATCTAGTAGATTGTGTTCTTAACACAGATATGTATAATAAATAAACAGGCTACATCAGCAAGCAAGTGGGATTTCCTATGTGTTGCTTTGTAGCACGGTCTCATCTAAGATATCAGGAATTGTTGTCCAAAGATACCATAGCAATTTAAGCATTTACCGTGTTCATAAAATGGTGAGTTGAACTCTTCCATACACGTATGTAAATTGTATTCTACTGTAAACATACTTACAGATTGCAGAGATAATGTTAAAAATACTAGACTGAAATTAATCAGTAGTTCTTACAAGTCTGCAGACAGGTTGAAATTAGTGCCTTTTCAGACTGTTAAATAATAACTGTTTGAATGGCGGAAGAAAGAAAGAAAGAAAGAACAGTTTTCTGGGAAATGATGAAATTTATGACTGTTCTATTAAATATCAAAACACTGCTTCTGGCTTAAATACATTCCCAAGATAGAATGTCAGGAGAAATACCTTTATGTGCTTGCCTTATATTAATGTTCTTCTCAAGACATTTCTGTTGTCACAGAATCACACACAGTCTCTGAGTGGTTAGAAGGGGATGTTGAATTGTCTATAACTCTCCTGGTCAGGCAGGGTCAGCTACAGCTGATTGTCCAGCACTGTATGCAGCTGAGTTTTGAATATCCACAACAATGGAGATTCCATTACTTCTTTGGGCAACCTATGCCAGTGTTTGACAACTCTTACAGTAAAAAAAGTGTTTCTTGTTTTCAGAGGGCTCTTCAGGTGTTTACTTTGTACCCACTGCCTTTTGTACTTTCACTAGGCATCACTGAGAGGAGTTAGTCTTCTTTCCCTCACACATGATATTTATGACATTGATAAGATCCCCCCTGAGCTATCTCCTCTCCAGGCAGAGCAGTCCCAGCTCTCAGCTTCTTCTCACATGAGGAGTGACTAGGTCATTAATGAACGTGTTAAAGAGCAATGGCCCCAGTATCAGTCTCTCAGATATATCCTGACTGGCCTCCAGCTGGACTCTGTACCACTGTTCACAACCTTCTACCACTGTTCTTCCCTTGGCATCTCTATTGTTCACGGTTAGACTGCAGAATATTGGGCCAGAAGGATCCAGTGAGACCATTCTTATGTTGTTCTTTCCACCTTAGTGATTAAGGTGGAAAGAGATGGTTCTTAAATCAAACAGTCCCAAGATCATCTGACCTCCCAAACATCCCCCAAGGCCTGCAAAGCAAGAACTGCCATGAAGAGGTTTTTTAAAATCATATTCCAAACCCATATTGAGAAAAAACCATTTGGACCAAAGTGCCCTGTCTTGGATATTAAAAAGTTAACAAAGTAACAAGGCTGTGATGTTTTGGATTCCTGGGACAAAACGCCCCCAGACAACCTAAAACGAAACACACTGTCCCCCACCAAAAGCCCCCAACACATCTCCCCAGCCCGATCTCATAAATATCCAGTTGTTTATTTAATTTTTATGCTGAGCAATATTGTCCTTTAAATGTCCTTGAAAATTCTAACCCATGAGCTAAGTTCAGAATAAATGTGTATTCTTCTGAATGACCTTCTTTGCCATAACTTTCTGTAAATTACATAAGGAATAAATTAGTACAAAATGTCTTCTTTACCTACAACCTCTTCATGTGTTGTATTGAATCAGTGTGAACATCTATGATCATGTCACATACCATTCTATTAGTCTTTCATGGCATAAAAAGAAAAAACAGAACATTCAAAAATATATTACAAAAATAATACATCAGAAGGAAGAAGCAGCTTTGATCCTCACATCTAATTAATTGCACATTGGCTAGATTTAGCTCATACAAATGTGGGATAGTTACTTCACTGTAAATGATTAATAACAATGGATGAACAGTTGTTTGTTTTTTCTTCATCCCTTCCAAATGCAAAAACACAAACACTTGCAGTTCAAGCATCAGGAAAGAGGCTGAATGTCTAACCTCTTCATAGCTATTTATGCTATGTGAAGTCTGAGAAGCACTCTTCTTACAAAGGCTTTTCAGTAATTCAGCTCATAAGCAGGTAGAATGTACATGCACTTCCCTGAGCATCGTGTACAAGTCAGTTCAGATGCTCTCAAACTAATCAGTAAAACATGCAGAGCAATAATTTGTAATAGCTGGTACACCAAGATCCATTTATTATACTTTACAGCTATACAGCAATTGATTTATATTGCCAGTTCCCCTGGGACAAGTGAACACCTTGGGTACAAACATAATATTATTGAGAATCATGAGGCACATCACGTGCTTCTTTGATCTAGGTATAAAAGGAAGCATACAATAAACCTACTTTTCTAGTGAAATTTTTCTTGTAACCAAATGCTTTGACTTCTTCCACTGTTTCCAAAATTCAGTGATTCAGAACTAAATTTTTAAAGATATCTTTCACAATATAGCCTGTGATGTTTACAATACCATAAGTGCATAATATACAATTTTTTTCAATTACTCTTTGACATAATCTTGCCAAACACAATAGGTATTAATCATACACAATTAGTGAAGTTTACCCTCAGTGCAGTAACTCATTGATTTGGCATAGTATGATTTCACAGTGAATGAATCACTGTAAGTATCTGCTGACTTATGCTCTCAGCATGTTTGAGTATGTGTGTGTGTATGCATATATAGAACATACAATCCTTTTTCAGCTGCAGATTCTCTGGGCAGCAGGCATTGAGAAAGTGAAAGGTGTGTATTTTCCCACCAGGGATCAAAGCTTAAAAATAGTACAACTTAGGTAACCTTTCTGCTAGGCTTCCTCCAGGGTGGAATACCCATTAAACATCTTTCCCAGAGCTGCATCTCCTCCATGGTTGTTGGGACTAAGAGCTTTACTCTTTTGACACCAATAGCTGTAAGTAGGAGGTGCAGTGAAAGGTGAAACCAAAATGTTTTGATGCTGGAGGCTTTGATCATTCCTGCTCTTTTAGGATTCCTTATATCTGAAGCCCTCAATCAGGTTCTGAGAAACTTCTGGGAGGAAGGATGGTCTTAAAGAGTTTTCATTCCTTTTCTTGTTTCTGCAGTTTTTCCCACAGAAGGGCGTATTCAGATTCCTAAAGAAGGCTTTGAAAAGGATCCAAAGAGGCAATCACATGCATGTGCAACTATTTTTTCACCAGGCAAGAATATATGGAATGTGAATGGAGTTTCAGCATAGCTCTGCAAATGTGAGTATCCATTGAAACCGGGTAGGCAAATTCCATTAAGCTCTAGGTAAATTAATGTGCATATAGCCAGTGAATTACTAACTTCATATAACTGAAAGCAGGAAAACCTGTCTTCATTCAGTTGTTAATATAAAGTTTAATTAGAAGATCTTTAAGGGTGAAGAGTCTCACTGAGAAGCACAGACTTCCATAGTATCTAGAGAACATAATTCTAAAAAGTACAGAATTTCTGAAGAGAAAAATGAATGTTAGAAAAATGAATGCTTCTCTTGTACAAATCCTAAGATCTGTATACTCTCTATCTACAGCTTAACTCTAAGTAGGAATAAATATTTCCCAAGGACTAGACAATATATTCTTTCTACTCAGGTAAAAAGGTGTAGTTGGAATCCAAGTAACTTATTAAGTCTTCAAAATACAAATTAGTCCAAACATATCTGATTTTCACATTTAAAAGAACTGGTAGATACAATAGTATTTGTTCTTAATTACTGCTTGTTTATTATTATCCTCCTGTTTAAAATAAATTCAAATCATCCAGCAAGACACAAAAAAGCACCATGTGACCTAAGTGCCTATTGTGAATAATATGAGAAGACTGACCAAGCAGACTTGCAAACAGCATTCTGCTTAGGTCAACCGTTTTCAGGCTGCAGATCCACACACTGTTCCTCTAAATAATGGATACAGTTGCAGAAGTAAGGTTTGATATTGGATAATTCAAAGACAAAACAATGGTGTGTTCATTGGATACATCATTTGCTGAGAAAAAAAACCAATCTTTTGTAGCAATTGTGTACTGCTTGTGCAGTTATTTTAACAAGTCACAAAAGTTATATTCTGTGATTATTATTTTTTAAAATTTGATTTTGATCTTTAGATTCTAGGACTGTCCTATCTGCCTGTACTTGAGACTAATGTGGATTGGCTTAACCCTTTTAGAAACTGGACTAATTAGTCCTCATTACTTGAATTTAACTTTAAAACAGAGCTTCCATAGTGCATATAAATGATATAGATAGACAGAAAAGAAAAATGCACTTCACAAGAGAAAAGAACGTGCCCTGTTTATATGCCTCTGTCTAAAGAAAATATATACATTGAAAATTTAGGAAAGTAGACTAAAGTTATTGTTATTCAAAGGATATTTACTGGGTGTAGTTTTTAGGACTGTAAGTGGAGCGTGACCCATTTGTGTTTGCTTGACTTTTCTCAGCATACTGTGACCCAGCATTTTTGCGTTTGTTGTATCTTTATTTAAACTTTGTTCCTCTGTGAGGAGCTGTGGCTTCTGTATTTTTCAGCATCACTGTACCCCATGGGTGACATTTCCTTTGATCCTTAAAATGCAATATTTCAGATGTTATAGCAAACCTCAGAAGAGTAACTTGCTAAGGAAAATATAGTTGTATTTTCCTGAAGGAACTGAAGCTACATCAGGTTGAATTTCACCCTGTAGGTTATTTAAGCACAGTATGATGTTATACAAACTGAAAACAGAGGGCAAATTCCTGTCTGCTACTGAAGAGATGTCATTGAGGGGGGAGGAAAAAGAAAGCAAATAACTCCCATTCCTTTCCACTGATGTCTCAAGGGCAATGATTTAATTGTGCTGAACTGCAGAATAAAAATAATTTCAAAGAAAAGTGACATACCAATAACTTGGCCCTCATTTTATAGCTCAGGTTTTTAAAATCAAGAGTCTTTGATCTCACCTTGTCTACAAAAGTTTATTAAGGGATTTCTTTGTTTGGTTATTTGTTTTGGTTTTTTTGGTTTACCATTTTCAACTGATTATGGATGACCTTTCTCTACTTTTTCTTTATATTCAAATGTCTAAACTGTGGCATAATTTAGCTTTACATTAGAGATTTTTAGAATAGAGTTTTAATTTAATAGGTATTTGGTAAAGACTCTGTCATCTGTGTCTGTCTTCCATTTTTTTTTATTGGCACTCTTTTCAGTGCTCAAGATCTCCCACATCTGCCATGGTGAGCTCCTCAAACTGCAGTGGGTAAAGAAAGGATCAATGTGTGGTAGCAGAACTTCAGAGACAATGTCTCTCTACAATGGGTCTGAGTGGGAACCTGCTTCTGTATGTCCTGAATTGTCTGGGAGCATCAGAAGAGAAAAAAACAGAACTATTCGAAAACTGGAGAAGCACATCTTAGTCCTATTCATATTCTTCAACATCTGAGCTGTGTGAAAAGCCACTGAGACCCAAATGGGAACATTTTCCACTGCTAAGACCTCAGAGAGGCTGCATGGGTTAGGTACTTCAAAATTTGGATTACTGCTTAGTCCTTTGCCCACTTTTGAAACACCAGTCTAATTAATAGTCTTTGTTTTCCGGTAGAGTTCCACCATTTATCTGTTATTATCAAAATGCTATTCCTCAGGATGAGAAGTGAGTGATCTGCTTTATAACTTTTAGTTGTATCTCCTCCTCTTACAGTTGATATTTGATTACCAGAAATGCTTTATGCATATCTTTTACTGTGTAAACATATCTTCATATATGTGTAAATTTAAGTAAAGAGCTATATATATGTATAAATATTTGTGGGGTTTATTTTGTTCAGAAAGTGAACACTAGTGAAATTCCTTTCAGTTAATAAAGAATGTCATGATGGAAAGATGTAAGGCATGTTCTTTGTATTTTCAGACACAGACCTCTCTAAAAATTGAACAAATGTTAGTTAAAGAACAGAAAAAAATCCATGAGCTCAAATCTCTGCTGAGTACCAACATTGGTTATAGAAGAAGTTAGCAAAACCTGAGGCGTCCAGAACTTACAAATCTGATTAACCTGTAAGTATGGTTGTAGGGACTAAGAGCTGGTTAATTACTACACAGCTGTAAAATGACAGATATCTCCTTTTTCATCAGCTGCTTTCTCTGGGGAAAAAATATTTCTTCATCCTTTCTTAGCTAATTTTTAAGTTTTCAAATTCCCTGCTGTCATTCTACTCTGCCTTCTAAAAGGGTAGGTTGAAAGCGTACACACCCTCATCTGCATTTTACTATTTTAAAAGCTGCTCTTTCCCACTACAAAGCACTATTATATATTGAAAAAAAAAAAAAAGACATTTCAATTTTTTCTCTCTTGTTTTTGTAACTATCTTTAGCCATCAAAATTCAATCTTCCAAGAGTCCCTGTCAAAAACTGTGCCCTAAGCATGTACAACCACAGAATGAAAGACTGTCCTAACAAATTCTTTTAGACAGTGCTCTGGATCATTGTTTCACAGTAGCTTTATAATTCAGTTATAAAGTTGCATCTCCCAGTTAGCAAGAAAGAGATGTGATTTGTCTGATGGTGATAATACAGTTAAAGAAAGGCATTTTAGAAACTGCAAAAAGGGTTTGAAATAATTCTTTTGTTTTAAGCAGCAACACCATGTAATGCAGTGCTACATTTGTAACTGAAGAATGTTTTTTCCAGGCTTTTCCTTCCCATCTCTCTGCATTTTCCAATTTAATGTAAGAATGAAATGATACAATACAGTTATTTTATGTTTAGAATAAGAATAATAAGTGTTGTATGCAAAATTTTCTGACATCTCTTTCTGTCTCAACAAACTTTAAATGCTCCCCTTTTTCTTGCCCTTTCATCTCTGTGTTCATCATTTTAGCTTATGCATGCAATTTATATTTGAATACAGCAATGAAAGCGAGTTCATTCTTGGTTCACATCTTCACTTCCCCCACTAACCCTTCATGTAGTTGTATATTATTAAGTCTGTCCTCATTAACTCTTTTTTCCAGTCTTACATATCCTGCTCTTGCTGATTTTAGATGAGGTCTAAACAAAGTCTTGCAAAATGGGATTATTACCTTTTGAGTTTAAATATTATGTTAATTCACATCCTGCAACAACATGTAGTGCCCAAACATAGGTGACTGGGTAAGAAAAGAGAAGGCTGGGCAGATGGGTAGACCAAAGATATAAAAAACACAGATTATGGGAAAAGAAGTGGGAAAGACAGCTTCCCCTATCCAAAACACCCCTCCCCCCAAAAAAACCCCCAAATCCAACAAAAACAACCCAAGAAACAACACAGAGAAACCCCAAAAACCAAACAAAAACCCCTAAGCCATCAACCCAAATCCAAACATACTTCAAGTGTCAATCAAGGCAGCTCCAAGTTCATGTTTCTCTACTGAATAGCCACTTCTAACAACTGAGGATCCGGGCCTGTGTTAACCCTATATGCAAAGGTGTAACATCAGCTGGATTGAAACCCATTGTATATTTAGTTTGTTTAACTTAATGTGATCTTCAAAAATGAAAAGGTCTATTGTAAAACGTGCTCCAGAACACCAGCAAGTGACATCCTCAGCAGCAGGTCAGTTCCCCCTCTGCAGGATGTTTCTACACCACACTGTGCCATGCTGTACCAAAGACACCCCAGTTACCTTCACACAAACAGTGCCTCCAATAGCCAGGTTCAGATGCTGCACTAGGTGATTTGGGATCACAGAACAGAGTCATAGAGTCATTGAGGTTGGGAAAAACCTCCAGGATCTCCAAGGCCAGTCTTTGACTGACAACTGATCATCACTTCATCAGTTAGCACTAAGTGCCACATCTGGTTTGAACTTGAACATTTCTTGAGTAATTCCAGGGATGGTGACTCCACTGCTTCCCTGGACAGCTTATTCCAATGCTTAACTATCCTTTCAGTGAAGAAAGCACCTAAAACCAAAAAGATTGCCTGAATAAAGTTGAGTCTTTTGTACAGACTTGGCACGGATTGCTATTGATTTCAATTAGAATGGGACAATTAACTTAGGAACAATTCAGAATGTAACCCACTTAATGAGAATCCTAGAACATCAGATGATTCTTCAGAGATATTATAATAATTTTAAAAAGCAGAATCTCAGTTTTTCTTTTGGAAAGTCCTTTTTTGAAATTCTGCTCATGCATGATTTCTGTCGTTAAGCAATATCAAATGCAGTTGAAACCAGACAAGTTATTTGTTTCTACAAAATAGTTGGATTTGTGCATTCATATATTTGTAAATCTCATTCTTTTATCTGCAAAAATGGCTGTTTCTGACACATCACAGTTTAATACCTGGCTTTTAAAAATGTCTTTTGGAAACTTAGCCCTGATTGTCCTTCTTAAGACATAAGAAGAGATTAAACTTCATATATCAGCTTCTTTCTCTTTAAAGCTTATTACCATCTGATTAAGATTAGGTAATTGTTCAGACTTCTGTGGGATGTGTATCAACATGCAATAACATGTGGAATACAGTGGAAATTGTTTTATATTGGCTCATCCTGATTGAAATGACAGAAGGGCTATATGACTGCTAGAAAGTAAAATTTTTTAAGAAAACCCCAAAGGGACTTCTTTACATGATTCTGTCATTCATTCAGTGATTCTGATTTTATTTTACTTTTTTCTTCAGAAAGTCAATCCATCAAATAGAGGGGAAAAACATTTTCTCTATAATATTGTGATTTATTTAAGACAGTGGTGATTATTATTCTGTAATTTTAAATAATTATATGTGTCTGACTTGGCTTATTTTACAGAATGATTTATTAAGCTGTTGATAACTCTAGTTGAATCAGTCAAACATCAGATATTTACCAAAATATCTTTCTGACCCATTCATGCTATAGAACTGTACTGTAAATTGAATATAAAATTAGAAAAGGCTATCTGCCTTTAACATAAAATTCCCTAAACTAGATTTTCCTCTCTTAAATCAGAGGGTCTTATTTCATTTATTGACTTGAGAAGGAGCAAGAGCAAATCTTCACTTCCCTACTGCTTTCCTCAAACATCTTCTTTCATAACCATGTAGTCAATACTTTAAAAATAAAACTTTCCTACAAATTGTGGTAGTATATAATTCTTTTTCCTACCAGAATCCATACATTCCCATTGACAGGGGTTAACCACAAAGCCTCTCTTAAATGACTATCATCTGTAAGGAATGTGCACATAAACATTACATTCTTCTCTGGGAGCTTTCTTTATAAACTATAATATCCTTAACCAAAAATAACAGCTGTCCAGCTTCCTTTCTCTCTCTTTTTTTTTCTTTTTTTAATTCTTTCATTGCTTTCAGGATTCTGTGTCTTGACAGAATTGAAATGTTGTCTCTAAAAGGAAAGCATGCAGTTCTCTAAACCTGCAATTGTATCTAGCAAGGAGAAATAAAAATCATGCCTGCTTTTTATCTCCTAACCTACTAGGCAGGCATTAAAACAAAAGAAAAGGTGGGTCAGAGTTTCCCATATTTCAAAATATGGGAAATAAAATTCTGTAATCTTAAATACAAAATCTTACATTGTTATTGAGACAAGTTTCCTGTTAAAATAATTTTTGCCATACTGAAAATAACTAAAATTATTTATTGATTTCTATTGTAAATGTATTAGATCACCTACAGTGATACAGTGATTCGCCTAAAGTTGTAAAAATAATTTGAGAAAGATGACAAACTGTTGTATTGTCCTGCACTTCTTGAGCAAACCACAAACTCTAGAAGTTTTCAGTGTTACCAAGAATGAATCACCCAATTTATGTGAAAGACATGTCACAATTGCCACTTACCAATCTATATTTTATCTGATACACATCTTGAGTGAACAATTCACTTGAACAGATGAATACACCATGTGAAGAGTAACTGCAAATGACTTGATGAGTAAACACTCATCTAGCTTGGATTCCAGTTACTATAGAAGAACATAACATAGACTAAATGATATGTAAATTATGCAAAAATAAATAAAACCTAGTTTCAGCAAATATTTTCTGTGAGACATACTGTCTACATATTTTCTTAATTGCCCATGACAAATCTTGTTATGAACTTAATTTAAAAAGAATATTTATTCTAATTAGGTTTGGATGATCTGTGCTGAAAATGAAACAAAATATTTCTCCTATCACTTCTGCTCCCTGTGACAAACAATATGATATTTCATTGAAAAGTAAGGTAGTATTCTGTGCAGCTTAGGAAATGGAATTGGGCTTTAAGGCATACATTTTACTTAATTCTCTAAATCCTATCTTTAAAGTTGTCAGTAAAAAGTTCAGTGCAGGTGAAAACATTTTGAGATAGGAAATACAGGCATTGCTGTGTTTGAACTGTATCAGAATTTAAAGCACTTATGAATTTTGTGCATTTTGGGTTTTTTTCCATTTTGAAGTCCTCTAGGTGAAGACACAAGTGGAGAGTTAAAACAGGTTTGAAAAAAATTGCAATAAAACTTGGAAAATATATGAGCCTAAATAGGTGCGTAGAGCAATGGGATGAAGTACTTCCTTTAAATCATGTATTTTAATAACGATTTATTCTATAATTTCTCTCTTAATGTCAAAAATGTGTTAAGTAAAATTAGATCTGTTTCTAACTTGATTAGCAGTGGTTTTTTTTGATAATAATGAACACCATTATTAAGAAGCATTGGAAGGCACCTATAAAGTCAAGGATGTGATTCTCACTAGTCTCTCCAAATTAATGTGGTGGAGTAAAAATCAAATCAGGTCCAATAGAAAAAAATCTTTACCCTAGATAATAAATTATCCAGATGTTGTATATTAAGTAGCTAAAGCAGTCAAATTCCAAGACTATTAGCAAAGGGTGGAGTTAGCCTTGTGATGAAAAAGTTTTTATTCTCATCATAGTTTTGCATATGTCCATTTTAATGTCAGGTAAATCAGCATGGCATTTGCCAGTAACTCTGCTTTAGACTCAGCCTTGGAATTTTATAATTTATCATGAGGTCCTTAGAATTTTTTCCAGTTTATTGGAGGAAAACTCAGCTTGAGTCCAGGAGACATGCAAATGTCTTAGTGTTAGAAGTATCTTCTATAAGACTGACCATATACTTATTTATAACTCAGGACCATATACCATGGCAATTTAACTTTCCCCAAAAAGTATAAAAGACAATTTTAGCTGAAATACCAAGACTCTGAGGTATAATATAGCACCTCCTTCAGCCACGCATCTCTAAGCAATCCTAAGAAAGAGGGCTCTTTTGAAATGAAGACATGCATGATTATTGATTACAGAAATAGATATGTCATTACTAAGATATAAACAATGTGGCTGGTTTTTGTTATTTCCAGTCTGCTGGAAAGTCGAAAAGCTCACATAATCATCTCACATCATCTTTCCTGCAAAGGCAGCAAAGTTAATTTTAATACTGCTCCCTATGCAGGATAAACTAACTGAACTCACTTTGAAAAGAAATAGAAGAGCTAATAAAATCATTACTGATTGAGCAGTTCTGATTTTTTTTTATTCTATTCAAATTGTTCCATTATTTATGGGACTTCCACCATTTTTCAAGCTACATAATAGACACAAGGATTTTATTTAATGGAATTGTAGATAACAGTTTTATTAATTAAAATGGCATGAAGAGTGTTTTACAAGACCAAAATATAACTTAGAAGAGCTTAGTACTGTAACTGTCAACTAATTTCCTTCTTTTTAATGTCTGCAATTCTATTGATCTAACTCCTACTCTGTTCTTTTCAGTTTCACCACTAAGATCCACCTAGCATCAGAATATTCATTAAATTATCCCCATTCATATTTATGGAATGGCAATGCATTAAATGAAAGAGATGATAATTCCGTCCTGAAAACTGAAATAAGAAATAATAGCAAGCACTCAGCTCAATGTCAAATCAATTTACTAGGGAAAAGAAATCCCCAATGCACACGTTTCTTTTCACAACCAGAGAGAGCATTTCAGCCCCTCTTAGAAATCAGCTGGAGTCCATTTTATATGACATTTACATATATGGTACCTGGGTTATTTGAAACAATAGCAGTAAGCCTCATACCAAAATTTTATAAAGGCAATATCAAAATCATATACTAGATTGGTCTGTTTTCTAATTAGAAACCTAGAATATATGCATTTAGTGGGCTCTGTATTTTTCTAGGAGGTATTTATTTATCATGAGGAAATAGCACTGTTCGGCTGTGATTTTTAAAATTGACTGGCTGGGTAAAATATCTTAGTCTAGAATGTTTCCAATAGTGTCACTGTTTCTGAATTCTGATCATTCTGATCTGTGCTTTCTCCATAATCTTCTCAAAGCACAGCAGTAATTGGTTTTTTTTAAATTCAACTTCTCCTATCAACAGTAGTTTGCTGAAGTAATCATTTAGTTTAATAAAATTCTGGAATAAAAATGGGATTAATTTCTCTTTTGGGAATCTTGATTAAAATGTTTCAAGAAATGTAGAATCACAGGAAGGTGGTTGTGGCAAAGCTGGAGGTTGGGATTAACCTCTCCTCCCAGACGATTAGTAATAGGACAAGGGGAAACAGCCTCACGTTGAGCCATGGTGAGGTTCAGGTTGGATACTAGGAAAAATCTCTTAACTGAAAGAGTGGTTAAGCATTGCTGGAACAGGATAATGACGTGAAGTCACCATCCCTGGAAGCGTTTAGAAGACAAGCACAAGTGCCACTTTGTGATATGGTGGGTTTTGGTCAAAGCTTGGACCTGATGTCCTTGGAAGTCTTTTCCAACATTCTGAACAATTTCAAATGATTGTTTGGCTTTGGTTGTTAGTTTGAGTTGGGGAAGGTGGTGTTGAAGGAGGATTATAAGACCAAACAATTGTACTATTTACTACAGCACCTCTGAAAATGTTCACTATTCTTTATGAANTATAGGACCAAACAATTGTACTTTTCCTACAGGTGCTATTTACTACAGCACCTCTCAAAATGTTCACTATTCTTTATGAATATGAGGATCCCAATAAATATGCAGTATAATCAAGAATGTGTACATACATACAGTAACATCTGCAAGCTTTTGTCATGGGAACAAACAGAGCTCACAAGAATGCCCATATGTGCAACCTGCAGCTTCAAAAAAGGTGAAAATTAATTAACCACACTTAAACCTATTTTTTTAACTTACTCCCAGGGCAGTTGTACACTGCTTTTAGAAAATAGGATATGATGCCTACTTATTGCTAGTCAGAGGGGCGAGTGAATTTTTAGCTATCAAAGTACTCTCTGTCATGATCTTCTTTACCCTGTCATTTTTAAAAAGAGAAAATATGATTGCATCCTTTTCTCATAGATGTATTTCTAACTTTTAGATATATTGCATTTACATTTTATCTGTAAACCCAATAAAGTTAAAAATTTTTCAATCATATTTGTTGAATATTTTTTAGTAAGTAATAAAAGATAATAAGAAGCTTGTCACTTTGAAGAGGTTAGCAGTTAAAATGAACACATATTGCTTTTCTTTCTACATGCATGCAAATAATTCTTAATAACCCTTTTGCATACTCTCATACTTTAACAGAATTATACCCTGTGTATCAGAAAGAATTGTGACAAGGGAACTTCTTTACATCTGATATAAATCAGTGAATGCTGCTTTAATTTAAAAGCTGAGTGATGATAAGATTCTATGACAATAAATTTGAGCTTCTAGCGCTGTGTGGAAAAACATAAAACTTGTTTGTGTGTTATAATGTGGCAATAAAATATCCCTTCCTAATCACTGCTGTACCTATCTTTTCTAGCTTGCCTATAGCATGCATAATAAAAAGTTCGCAAAATAGGAAAAGATTCTAATTTTCATATATCTGCATTGTGAATCCCTGCAGCTATTAAAATACACTAACATCCTTAAACTGTGAGAATAAAATACAATTTACAGAGTACATTTTCTTATTATTGACTTTAACGATAACATCAGTTGTCTACACAGACCTATAAAATGCTTTAAGCGTTGAAAGATACACCTTAAAGCACTTATCTTACCTTTCTTAATAAAAGATAAACAAAGAAAGCAAGCAATAACTTACTGCTTGCCTAAGTTGACCTTGGTTTTAAGAATCAGGGATTGCTTTTTCTTAGCTCTGGCATTAGCTAAACTAAATCCCAAAGCATAGTCTTAGATGGTGTGAAGTTGGTCTAATTGTATTCCAGTGACACTGATTTGCACTCTCTGCAGATCAGGCCCTTTACAGGACTAATCACCTGCCCAGATTTCAGAATTAACTGGGGATAAGACTGATTGTTTTCTAAGTGTTTGGTAGAGGACTGTCTACCATTTAGTTCTTTCTGACCTTGTCTCTTTAACCTTATGCAGATATCTCAATGAGAGAAGAAATGGGGATGGAAAGGGTTGAACAGGGTGAGAAGGAAGCTGTGATATTTTGTAGAGAAGAAAATTAAACATTTCATGTACATTCAATGTGAACTTTGTGATCTGTGTCTTATGGATGAATGTTTCTTTTAGCTTTTTAGAAATACAATCCCCTCAAGATAACAGATCAGCTGGATAAGGAGAAGGTACAAAATATTGTAATATATCTAAGACAAGGGTGAGAGGGAGGCGAGTATTTTTATCCTATATTGGAAGCACTTCACAAAGAATGTTTCTGAGGGAGTTCTTCAATATAAATCAGGCCATTCTAGTTCAAAGCAATAAATTCAAACAAACTAGCAAAATACACAAACTAGTAAGTTCACAATACTAATTTAGATATGCTTGTTTACATTCTCACCCCATTTTGCTAAGTGTGAAATGTTGAAAGCACTTGTATAGACCACAAGTATTTTGGTCCTGGCTTTAAGTAAAAGAAACAGTGTAAATAGGGTGTTATTGCCTAACTTAACAAAAGTTTTTGCAATACTTGCATTTTCTTTAGAACAGAAGTTTCATACATTTAAAAAGATGTTTATTGTTGGAAAACATTACTAAAATCTTTTTTTTTTTTTTTTTTTTTTTTTTTTTAAGCAATAGAAGGGAATAAAGAACCTCATAAATACGCTTACAGCTAATGTTTACAAAATCTGCTAATGATCTAACTAATGGAAGCTGGATTATGGAATGTATTTTGCATCAGGCTTGTGCCTGGAGCATCCATTTTACAAGGACTCCCTGACAGAAGAACATATATGATGCTAGGGAATGAAACCCTCACTGTGTTCATTTATGTGCACTCTTTTTTTTTAATGGTTGTTGGTTTTTTTGGGGTGGAGGGGTTGTTTTGTTTTTGTTTTTATTTTAATTCTGTGAATCTTCCTTATGTATGCACATTTCAGTTATCAAAAAAAAAATTATAATGATTTCAAACTGACATGAATAAAACTCTTGGGTAAGAATGCATGATGCATAGTTACCATCAGTGAGTGACCCTAAAGGATTCAGCTGTATATGTATAATGAGGGGCACTTCCACCTTTAAAAACTGCTTGTCACCTAGAGCCAGTCAAGTTTTAGATTGACAGCATAGATAAGTAATCCATTTATTTTTAGTGTAGCAGAACTGAACAAAATCACTCAGTGAAACATTCAGGTTTAATATTTGGATGTTCTCACTTATGAGATAGAAAGTAGGAAGCATTTTTACAGCAGGTTCATTTAGAGACTGCAAGGCCCAGCACTGGTACTGTAAGATAGAAAAATTTCCCATTAATTAACACTGAAGGGAAGATCAGGTACAGATCACTAACAGCTGTTAGGCATTATTGCTCAATTCTTGGCCTGTTTAAGAGACACACTAACTTTTTGTTGCCTCCAGGGTAAGTATTTTCAGTACTTGCCCTTGATGAATAGCCCACATGAACCTCCCTGACTGTAATTCTGCTGTGAAAGGATTGCACCTTGGCATCCTTTTGAGGATGTCAGCAGTGCAAAAGTGAAGGAGAAAATTTCCCAAGCAGAGAGAAAGATGCCTCATGCTCTATCTCTGCTGTCATCTCAATATTATCTGTCAGTTTAATGGGAACACAAACAAATTATAAGGATCTTATTCTGATTTCATACAGTTGAAGACAAAGCTTTCAAGATAATTTTAAGAAAATACTTTGACATTTAATATTGTGGGGACTTTACCTTTTTAGAAAGAAGGAGACTAGATCTTGATGTCTAATATTAATTATTTAAACTATGAGACAAAATTTATTAATTGACATATAAAAAAATCAGTCATAGACTATTAGATTGAAAAGAAATTTTTGGAATCTAATGCAAGGTAGAAACAGCAGGTTTTCATAATTTCCTCAATTAACCCAAGAATCCTGGCAATTTGATAATTTTTTTGGCCTTATGTTGCTATCAAAAAAAATGGCATGTGTGTTACAGGTAAACCCATAAAACAGCTGAGGCCATTGGTTGTTTTAGTGCTGCTGACAAGACAGCCACCTCTTGGAAAAGTTTTGGGGTTTGAAAATCTAAACAAAATTAAATAAGCAAACTGAAGTTTTCAGTGTTTAAAATTTTTAATATCTGTAGGTATGGGCAAGTATATGTGTTCCTAACCAACACTCTACATGAGAAAATGAAATGCCAGATAATGAACACTAAAAGTTTGAAGAGGATTGGTATAGAAAGGAAAATCTGCAAATTCCAACAGTAAACGTGCAGGGGAGTTCATGTCATATCATAGTGTGTCTATATATTCTTTATCTTGACTTCATTAGATAACTATATATTTTTGTGTATGATAAAGACCCATAAACACAAGTCTGCACTCATTCTCAGTGCTATACTTTGCTTTCTTAAAATAATCCCAACCATTCTCTGACTGGTTCCTTTGCCACGGAAAATCTACCAATACATATTTTTACAGGATGAGTAATTGGTTTATCTGCTTTATTCAATTTTATTTCTTATGTGGAACCTGCACAGCAATTATCTGTTGAGGTTTCTAATAATTTTTTTCTTTCAAGTTTTCCTTTTGAGGATTCACTTCAGCCTTTGGATTTAATGTATTTTTTGTGGACCTGTCAAGCTGTAGACATGAAGACTTAACATTAGAATAGTATGTCCTGTCTATTTCAGTAAGACAAATCCGAGCATGTTTGGGAAAATAAACTCATCATCATCTGTGATACAGAAGACTGGTTTGGCCTTTATATACATACAGATATACTTATGCATGCACATCCACAGATGACAATTAAAGATCAGACTGTTGAAATCACTGCAAGATGTTTTTAGTTATTTCAGTGGGTATTATGTTGCAGATGTGGTTAACTGGTAAATCATATTTTTTCTAAATGTACTCCCTTAAAGAAATGGTATGTTTTCAGATCTACTGAATGTTTACAGTTCTGACTAATTTCAGTCTATATATTCCATCAGAAAATGATGACAAATGTTCATGCAGCTGAGGTGACAATTAGGCTTCTTTTAAAATTTTAGTAGAAAAATATTACAGTGGAAACAGTTTACTATTGATGAGGATGAGTTTACCCCGTATCCTCCCATTCAAGTGTGACCTTTTTGATGAAAAGATGTGAATGTGCCATGGAAGTTCACAATAATAGTGCACCTTGGTTGGTGAGTAGCAAATACAGTAGTGCCTCATCCCTGTTTGGAACATCTGACATCTGCATGAGGAAGCAGTTCTCTACACATTCCAGGAACTTGATCTCATGTGAGTTGCTGTATTGTTCTTACAACAAAAGTCTGTGCAGTTGAAGTCACCTGTAAGAACCATGCTCTGTTGACTTGAAGCTTGCTTAAGCAACCCAAATATTGCCTTGTTTTCCTTATCATCTTGGTTTCAAGATTGGTGGCTGATACCTACTGTAAGATCCTTTTTGGAGACAAACTTTCTGATCTTGATGCAGAGACAATAAATAAGAATTCCAAAATTGCCATTGTTGAATGCTGTGCAATCAAGTTCTCCTTAACACAGAGTGACCCCTGCTCCTCTTCCTTCTGTCTTTACAGCCTATAGCTGTCCATCACAATCCTCCTGTCATGTGAGTTGTTCCACCATGCTTCAGTTTTTCCTGTGATTGTGTGACTTTGAGTGGGTGCAGAGCTGCAGTTCCTCCTGTTTGGACCCCAGGCTGTGTGGTGGTTGTCAGTACACTTGAGGTGGTTGTCTTCTGGTCCTCATCGTGTTAACCAGCTAAGGAACATTAGTGGCTGCTCTGGTTGGCCTGGCTTGGTTGGAATATGGCACAAGTCCCCCCAGTTGGCTGGAATATGGCAAAAGTGCAACCACTTCAGGTCCAGAGTGCCCTCAACTCCTTCAGCTTAAAGCTCTCCTCAGCGGGTTGGCCAGCCTGCTGCCAAAAATTCCTTTGCCACTTCTTCTGTTCTGATTTTAGCTGTAGTGCTGGAGGGTGGGTAGGGAAGCAAAGTCCTGCTTTTGTGTGTCACCAGGGTCCAAGGTGCCAAATTCTCTGTGGTGTCTGCCATAGAGACATGATTCTGAAAGCTTTTTTCCTATCTCCATTTCCATCTCAGCACCTCTAATACTGCACAGCCTTTAACTGTTTCTTGCAACTTTAAAGATGCATTCTTAATATTTGCATCAAATATTATTTTTCTATGGAGGCATACATAAAAATGGTTAAGACAATTTTCATTGCATATTTCTGACTGTTTGAGTGTCAAAGGGACTTTTGTTTTATCACAGTACTAAAGCTTGATCTATATATTAAAAAAAAAAAGCAAACAAATATACTCTTAAGCTAACAAGCACATATGCTAAAAGCCATATTTTATCTAAGAAATTGCATAGTGTAAGGAGATATAATTCCTTATGAGTCCTCAACAAGAAACAGGTTATCAGGAACCTCAGTAAAGTCAGGTCTCAGGTAAATGTGGCTGGGACTATGATGGAGCAGACAGAATGCACCAGATGGAGAAGCAGCTGGTTGATGTGTAAAAAGGTGTTTTGTTTTTCTGTTTCTTTTAAACTCTTCATATTTGTGTGTGTAACTAAATATTCAAGAATGTGCAAGAATAACAAATGTACCAAAAAGAAATAGCTTTTAATAAAAGAGACTTGTTGGTATACAACAGAAATCAAAACTTAAACTGTCTACATGCCTGAAGTATTTCCTGTGGATCTGTGCCCCACACATACCTTTATTATTTCTAATACCTCAAAGTGTTCAACAGTACTAGAAATAGAAAATATTTGAGTCCTCCTCCTCTAAGTGGCTAGAATTTGATCTTGCCCTTGTCATGTAAACTTCCCTTCAACTGCCTATAAAACCCCATGACCCTGCCTCTGCCCCCTCTCTTTGTCCTCATCTCCTTTCCCGGCCTGGGAGGAAGTAAATGTATTCTCGAGTTTAACAAATGGAGACCCGTCTGGTGTGTTCCCCTGCCGGTAACTGTAACCTCCCTGGAAACGATGGACAGTGTAGCAGACAAGCTCTGCTACAAATATTTACAAAGGTGGGTCTATTTGGCTGCCACGGTTAGGTCAGAGGATATGATCAGTGGGAAGTGCCCATTTTCTTCCTGCTTCCAGATTCCTGTTAGATTATATACTCTGCCCCTTTTCCCACCTTCAAAAAACCCGGGGATACTAAGCAACAGAGATATCCCTAAGTCTGAGCATGTGAACCTATAAAACAGATAGAATGGCCTACATCAGGAAAATTTAACAATTTCTGCTGAGTCAATTAAATTTCTGCAGCAGGAAGAAAACAGAGACAGAATGATTAGTAATAAAGTGGTAAAGACTGAAGAAGTGATTTACTATTTACATAAATGTAATTATTATGATCTAATTATAAGAGGTTGGCAAGACAAAACATTTCAGAATTGCTGCATTAAATGCTCTAAGGCTTGCAGCTTTGTGTGCCTGACACACATCATTAGTGTGAGCAAGTACCACTATGCAAAATTTCAGGAAAAGTGCCAGAAAAGTAGGCATCTGGGTCTGATATTTCTAGGGAAAGGAGACTGCCTGCTTAGCTATAGTATACTTAAGGTTGAAAGGTAAAGCTGTTCATGAACTTGCAGATTGGAGGCCATCTGGAAAAAGCCTGTGAGTGAATAGATAATCAATCAAATTGAGAAATATTTCCACTTTATGGCAGTCATTGTCCTTTGCAATGAAATCTAGTTCTATCACAGGTGGGATATGAATGTACACTGTAAAGTGAAGATGGAAATATTGAGCCAAGCACATTTACTGGGAAATGGAGAACTGAAATCCTGGCAATGGAGCCATCAGCTTTAGCAGGTATGGGCTGCAAAGGTAAGCATCATTTGAAACTCTCCACAACATTGAGTTTATAAGGTGACTGAGCCTGATGCTTTGAAGCAAATGGCTGCTTTATTTAAAGCAATTTTGACCCATTCCCAATTCCTCAGTAGAGAGAGTAGAGCCAACTGTTCAGACAAGGTATGTGGTTTCCTGAGAAGGGAGAGGGCTGGCAGTAACAAAATGACTTTGGTCTGCAGCAATGTCCTGGAAAGTCCAGTTGGTGGCTTTGGAGGCAGCTGATGGTGTGGCATGGTGCCCTGCTCTACACAGTTAGGAGATGATGGCAGAAAACTTGCTTTTAGAAGGAATTGTCAATACTCACAGCTGCTGCAGTGAGTAGCCAGGCTCTTTTACTGTTTTTCGTCATTTCCTCTCTTGGCTGCTTCTTTTCCCTTCTCATCTTCCAACAGAGAAGTGACTCAATGGCATCCAAGCCCTTGTCACTGTGGTAATCAAGTTCATCTTCGTGCTCCTGAGCAGAGATTCTTGCACCACTTTAGAGTGAGTCTATCAGTGCTTTGCAGTGATTAGCACTTAGGTGTTTTCACTTATAATTTCAATTAAGATTTCAGTTGGAAAAACTGGCTGGGCTGTGATATTGCAACCCATTTTATTATAAAAGAAAGCCACTGGGGACTGGAATATCTTAAAAGGTAGATGCAATTGTTAAATATATTAGTTCACAAAATATGGATTAAAAAGTCCAAATAAATTACATATACGGCAATCCTAGAGCACTTGCTGTAGACATCACCTTTTTCTACATGCTACAATTCTCACAAGATTAGTTTTGCTATTTTAAATATATATATTTGAAATTTGTTTGAATTACTTTTCTGTTAATTAAATTAATTGTTAATTTGAAACCATACTTAAATATAAAAACAAGAATTCATTTGCTTGTGCCATAGAATATATTTTTGATTTTCAGTTTAAAATTGACATTCCATTTTTGTCCTGGACCATTAATTTTTTTTTACATTTCATAATAACTATCAAATTAGAAAATCAATTTCCTCCCCTAGTAGAGGACACTGAAGGAATAAAGAGGAAGAGGGTATTTGTTGGCTTTTTAAACTCTGGCTTGAGCCAGAGTGCTCTCAAAACTGGCACAGAATCATGGATGCTGTTGGTTTTCATGCTTCTTTCAGCTTCTAATGTGATTGTACACAAATGAATGTGAGAGCAAGAGAACACACACATTGAAAGTTTTCTGTTAAGGTCTGTTTCAAGAGAAGTAAAGGAAGCTGTCAGGAATAGCAGATAAAGTGAAATATCTCATGTCTAGTACATAAAACCTTTAGGAATCATCTCTATTGAAATGTCAGGTTTTGGTTAAATATAAAGAAAATGTGCTCTGGGATCTGCCCTATTTCACACTGACAGTGGAAATGAAGCACATGTTCTTCTTATTGATTATAAGTAGGAAATCAAACAGATCAGACATAGATAAATACCTGGTTTTGACATTTTCTGTACTGTGCTTTGGTGTTTACCATTTTTTCCTGAGGGGTTATTTATCTGAGAAACCACCACAGAAAAATCACAGGACTAAAAAAATCAAAGGAAAGGACATGGATATGAGAAACCAAAGGCACAGTGGTATATTTTAAAAGCAACTAAAAGTAAGAGAAGTAAAAAGAGCATTTCATTGCTAATTAAAATCTTCCACATTTAAAGGCCAAGAAATGGAATCTTCACTGATGAAGAAATGCGTATGTATGAACAGATGCAAAGAAAGTAATTATAGGTCTTGTAATACTTAATCTAATTCAGAATCATGATGACTTTAAGGTATGCGTTTAGGAAGAAATATGGCAAAAAGACCTCCTCTAGTGTGTACTCTGACCAATGAATTAGATTCAAGGTCAAATGGAATCCTTTCCATGGCTCTTGTGTAAATTAGCATGCAAATACAGAACAGACCTGAACACTGCTCTTTCTTTGTGCAAGCCTAACTTACAAAAGGTAAGTTGCTGAAATATTTACACAGAAAAAACAACATACAGTATAATCTTGCAGTAAAAGAGAAATTCTGTTTTAAAAGAGATCATTTCCTGCTGTTAAAAAAAAATTAGAATGTCATTCACTGGCCTGCAGAAAGATTCATGGATAACTATGAGTTATGTTGACATTTTTAACACTTTCTTTCATAATGTTAACATTTTTTAATTTAATTATTAGATCAATATAAGTGGTAACAGAGAAAGTGAGATGAAAAGGATAATGGTTGGGTGGCTGAACTTACACTCACTGAAAATTCTCTGCAGTTAGAGAAGACTCTGGCCATCTGAGATTAGTCCTGTTGCAGAGCCTGGGCAAACTGTGTGCAGCTGAGTTAACCAAGATTAATGACTAACAATGTACAAGTGCAGGTCTTGTTGGGTGTTTTATTTGTGTGCTTGGTACTTTTCCTCTCCATTGCATTTTAAATTGACTTATAAATTTTTATCTGGGATAGCCAAACTTTCTCAAAGGTAGCTTTAATGTTTAGCATGTTTCCAAAAATCTTCCATTTTGGGCTGGAGAAGGAGATGAACCTTAGAATATCCTTTCTCTTACTCATGTATGCTTTCATGATCTCTCTAGAAATGCTGTTGTATCAGTGATAATATTGTTTCTGACATCTGCTACATAAGCACATTGCATTGTTTCCTTAGAAGTGACCAGTCAGTTGTGAAGTGTGCCAGGGAAAGGTCAGAGCAGAATTAAGGTTCTGATATTTTGCCATTGGCATGGTATAGAACCAAAGTTTTTTGAAAATGACTTCTTTTTGCTGAAGTTGGATGTGGTCCCAGTAGAAGAGGTTTGAATGGGCCTAATTTCCTCAGCAAATCATCCCCTCCAGAGAGTAGTGGCTGTTATGGCAAAGAACAGATATATCTGTGGGACAAATGTGCTCTGGGGTTTCAGGTACCTGGTTTGTATCCCAGGGCTAACACAAGCGGCAAGTTTTGTAGCACATCATAATTTGTTCATGCCTTAACATTCCTCTCTGGGATCTTAAGGTACATAGAAGCACATCTTGCTTCCAGCCAGTACTTGGAATTTATCTTTAGGATTAGTGGTAATTGTGGGGTGATATAGCAATGCCATTGCAGAGTTCAGATACGAGCACATGTGCATGGGGGTTTGTGTTGTCTGCACGTGTGTGTACGGATGCAAGGAACTTCCACAGCCTTGGAACAAGCTGAGCATACAGTAAGGGAACAGACTTCTCACACACTAACTATTTTTGGATTCAGTTTGCATATGTGTTTACTGCCATGCAACACTAGGTAGATGGTCCTTGTTTCTCTAATAAGGTCAAAGTGACTTTTTATTATCGAAAATAAAATACTAAAGAAAAGGCAAATATAAACAGGCGAGCCTGCTTTTTTGTGCAACCAGTAAAATTACTTTCTCTTGCTATGGAACACAATATCTTGATAACGAAATGGGAAAAATATTTAGGGCCTTCTTAATGAAAGAATTAATTGCCTGATAACATTTTTGCATCGCTGCAGTGGAGGAGTACAAAATGTACCATTTCTATATTTATCAAACTGCCTTCTGACCTGCATATAATAAACTTAACCACAGTTATGAATACAAAAATAAATTTAAAAACATGTGAGTTAGTTTATAGGTAAAACCAAATAGAATTCTGATAAGCTTTTACTAAATCTGGAACTCTTTCCCGTAAGTAGGGGTTTAGTTAATAGTGGAGCTATGTGAGAGCATGGGTATATACCTGTCAGTTGTGTGCTGCTCTGTACAATGTGTTTGACATGTGCTATGAAGATGAAATGCACTATTCTTTGTCAGACTTCAGTGCAACAATATTGCTATATTGGATGTATAGTATAGCTATGGTTTGTAACTAGGTGTTAAGGGAGCAATAGGAAGAGTAAAATTCTGATTCCAAACAATTCTTACCAAGTTCTATCAGCAACATGCTGGTGGTAAAATGCTAACATTAGCAAGAGCAATGTATTAAAATAAAAACATAATATGGCCACCATCTCATCAGAAGTAAAATACAGTTTGGACGTTTACAAAGCTTTAAGAAATACTAGATGTGAATAAAAAACCTCACCGGAATTTTACAACCCATGAAGGTCCTCTGTGATCTATCTCAACTAAAACCAGTTGTTCACAATGCATGACTCGGAGTAAAATTTTTCTTCTAGAAATTTCCTACAGGCTTATAAAATTAAAATTGGTAAAATCATTACATAGTGGGAATGAACACTTATTTAGGATTTTTTTAGTATTTTGATCTCCAACTTGAAAACATGATGAAATACATTTTATGGGGGCACTTGTCCCAATAGGAACAGTTAAATTAAAGATAGGGGTGGTTAATAAAACAACAAAGACATTTGTAGGTGTGTCACAGCACTGGCCAGATGTTCAAGAAGGCCTTAATTATTACACACATGTGCTATTGATGCTGTCTTGAGCAGGCAGTAATCCACAGTGCGCAGGCTCCCTGTCTGCAACATTCCAGTTCTCACATGATTCCCAAGAGTACTGATGATACCTGGGCTCTGCAGTACTTCAAGAGTGTTTAGCTGTGCTGGATTTACAATGCATTCTCCACAGCTTCTGTTAGCTGAGGGAAGACATTCAGATTTTCTGAGAGACTTTAACCACAATTACACTTTACTTTAAATAGGACAGAAAATAGCTCTAGCCAAAATAATAAACATATCATTCTGCATTGTTTAGTTTGTTAGGAAAGTGGTCAGCTTTTAGGAAGTGAGTCAAAGTCTTCTGGGAGTCTTTTGTGCCTGGTACAAAATTTCTTCCCTGAATCACAGAATCAGAGAGTCTTGTCTACTTATTGATTACCTCTTTATTTTTTTTCTTTTGTCCAAAACACCCACAGGGCAAAGGACACTTTATTTTATAACTGTTGCATACACCATTGTCTAAAGTTTCTCTAGTCAGCCTATTCAGGTAATTAAGTTCCTTCCTCATATGCTGGCTGCCAGCCCACAAGGCACAATAAGATTGATTGACCTGCAGAACTGCACAGTTAAATCTATTAAAATGTCATTGAGCCCAGATACTTCACCCTTCCAACCTAGACCTGCTAGTGTGCCTCATATTAGTCCATTGACTGCCTTTTCCTCAATCCCAGAGAGTATCTTTGAACAGAAATTAATCCCTTGAACTCAGTTAAGCAACCAAGATCACAGAGTTACACTAAGTGACACTTAATATTTCATAAAAATACTGTAAAAATAATCCCCTGTGGTCTCCAGCAGTTGACATTTGTTGGAATAATTTATGCCTAGGCTTCTAAAGGCATTCAGTGGGAAGAGTTCTGTGCACATGAGATTTTAAACATATTTTGTCTAATTCATACATCTGTAAGCAATCCTCAAAGGCTCCAGGTTTGCCTGTGAGCCTATAATTTCTGCAGGATTTGGGCGTCCAGTGGTAACTAATGAGTTATTATAGTATATTCAGCAGTGAGAAGGGGTTGTAGCCTTATTCTTCTTATCATGTTCTTGTTGTGAAGAGCTCTAAAGTAACTTGAATTTCCAGGTCTTTCTGGGGTTGTGTTTTTTATGAAGTTCCACTTGGCTTTTAAGTGTTGGTATCCCTTCTTTTTTCCCAGTGCTCATTTTGCCTCTTGATGACACAATCAGGCAGCCAGCTTGCTGTGGCAAGAGGGATAATAAATGCTAAGGGCCTCTCTCAAAATGGCATTCAAGCTCTGAGAAAAGAAGCTGTAGGTTTTTAGTTATTTTTGTGATAATATGAAACTTCTTTCTTCATGAGCCTCTCTGCAGAAAGGTGCAATGAGTGTAGAAAGACTAAACTGTGTAACACAATCTGGGTAACTTAAAATCACAAATACGCTGGACATCAAACGTGTTCCTGTTATAGAAATTGTCCCATAATGTGGAATTTTACCTGAGAGGTAATTAAAAATGCTGAATAAGACATACTAAGTGAATAGATCCCTCGTAGCACCTGAAGGTTATGAAGCTGCCTGTTCTAAGATATCCACAACCCAATTGTATTTGGCTTGAAATTTTGGGAAGCTGTAGCATAATACAATTCTGGTGCATATATGTGGAATCATGAAAATTAAAACACATATTCCAAGTTTTTATATTCAGAAGAAATCCTGGCTTTATTAAAATGAATAATAATATTTCTGGCACCAATGATGCCATAATTTCTTTTACTTTTTAGTGAAAAGCATGGTGTTTAGATGTATTTGGAGTCTTTTTCATAATATCCTGCTTGCAGAGGAAAAGTTCCATTTTTAAATTTAAAAACACTGTCTCTAGGGGCATCAAAAGTCCACATGGAATGAAGTCAGAAGTATTTATCTGGTATTTTTTTACTCTGGGCATACTGTGGAAAGTGGAAGGGATAAATACAAAGAGGGATTGACTTAGGTCACATTTTGATTTTGTAATATCTAGATGTGAGACACCAAATGTTTGTGGAATCAAAAAAAACCTACTCTTGTTCCATACTGGGATAAATATTACATAAATAAAGTTAAATAAGTCTGGCTATTTGTATAAGAAAAGTTTAAAAAAATCTGGGAAACAAGGGAAATGTTTTACTATGTTCTCAAGGTTTTAGTTAATGAAGTATATTTAGTAGAGAAGAAATGCTAAATTGGGAACACCTACTGTCTGACATCTGAGCCAAAGGAGATCAGTGGCAAAGGTTAGTTCTAGTTTTTCTGATGGAATTATATGTGAAAAAGCCCCCACATTTTTATGTTTTCCTCTCACCCACTTTCTTCTCACAGTAGTCAGGCTATTTTATCTTATCCTCAGTAGATCATGGAGAGAATCCAGGGCCACCCACAGGTTGTTCTGAACTCAAGACAAAAACAACTTATTTTCCTCCCAAAAAACCAGTGTTTTCTAAAACTGAAATTTATTGTTTCATTATTTAAGAATCAAGAAGTTTAAATGGGAAGTTCTCAACAGAAGAAACTGAAAGGAAGAAATAGTGTAACTACTCATGAATTTAATTTTAAAAAGGGAAAATAGACCAAATCAATGTTCAGAAGCATTTTCCAGGACTGGCAGCCCTGGCTGAAAGCCCCTCCATTTATAGAGGAGAGACAAGGGATTTGAAAGAAGAAAAGAAGAAAATTATATATTAACTCCCCTATGCAAGGCTCTATGAGGGTGATGTCTCTTGGAACTTGTGAGAACAAAAGAAGAGGTGCCATATAGATACAAATACCCAACTTGGAGAATAACCTCCATTAATTACCACACCACAGATTTTTCCTCATCCATAAAATAAAGAAATAAAGAGGCGATTCTTGTGAGAAGAGAGTATTATTGAAGAGAAAATAGGTAGGAGTAAAGGTAACAAAGAAAAGTCATATGATTTTCTGACATATCCAGTGACGACATATTGCCACATAGTAGGGTTACATGGACTATAAGCATGAATATGCTAAAAATATAGATTTTTTTCTTTGCTGCTAATTCTTGTTGCTCTTAGTTCAAGATTGGAATTTAAAAGCATGACAGCTCCATATCTCAATGTAGGTAGTGTTTTCCTGCAAACCAATGTGCTTATCATGCAATATACTGATGTTGATCTGTCTTTATGTCTTGCTTGGTAGGTCCAGATATAACTAATATGAATCAAAAGCACATGGCAGCTAATCTAATTTATGGAAAATACTTTTCTTCTGAGAAAAGGAGAAGCAGAGGTGATATGCAGTGCAGGCTACCTGTTTTGTACAGAACACTAGTTGTACAATCACTTACAGATAATTTAATCTCCTGCCTGCTCTTCTATTAAGACTTGGCATTTAGTTTGGAATGGCAAGGGAAATGTGTTGGAACAAAAGGCCATCTCACCCTGAAGCCCTCATGGTGTGTAATGTTAAAGTATAGACTGCTTGTTGATGAGGACAGACCTCTGTGGGAGCTTTTGATGCTGATTCATAACCATTCAAACATAATTTCTCACTTTTCCTTGTATTTGAGTCAGTTTCTAGCATTGTTGGTGCTCTAGATACAAAACCAGGGGATTTCATGGGTGAAGGTCCCATCAAACAGCTGTAACAGGCCAAACAAACAGCTGCATCTCCTTGCATTCATTCAGTGATTTGAGCAAGAAACTCAGGTGTATCACATATTCTGTCAGGCTATGCAGCTGCCCCTGACAGGGGAGGTTGGTTGCTAACACCTGACAATAAGAACCACTATTTGACAACAAGGTGAATGTGGCTGATACTTCTCATAGGGGACTGAGGCAAGGCTCAAAGCTGATCTTGGGCCCTCCTAAGGTGATTCTGGGGACATGATGCCACATGAAACAGACCAGGAGCAGTACATGGCACATAAACACTGAGGAACAACCTGAGGGCCAGGTCATCAGCTGGAGCATGGAGGTGTCGCTCTACCAAGTTCAGTGGAGCTTTTCAGATTTATAAGTTGGGAGCTGATTTTTAAATCCTGCTATGTCCTGAATAGTATGATGAGCAGGTAGAAAGAGGTCCAATCCTTGCATTCTTGGACCTTAGACTAAACTTGCAAGAGTAGCTGAAACATAGCCAAAGGAGTCTTACAGTAGCAAACCCAGGAGAAGAGAATCCTCTTACTCACAGACAGCCACAGGACAGCTGATTTAGGCAAAGTGCTGCACCTGACTTGAGTTTGAATCTTTAATACACATATTTCAATTAAAACCTTATCCAGGCTAACAGAAAAGTATGAGGTACAAACTAAAAGTCACGATGTTAGATTTAACTTGATTCATGCAATACATCTACTAGATGAATAATGCTTCAGATACTTTAAGCAAGTTTGATTAATTAAGCAGCCTTATTCTACTGTTTCTTATAAGTCTGATTTTGTTTCAGAGCTAATAGAAGAGAAATGAGACACTGTCTCACATCTCAGTTATGTTACAAATCAGTTACAAGTGCAACATGCAACTCAAACCCACACAACTGATCTGCAATTATGGAAGCGAGCACTTCTAATTATATAATGATACATAAATTACTGTGGTACAGTGACATACACTTGTTATGCTCAATGATACAAGTAGAAAAAAAACTGTGTCAAATGTATAATTTTAGCGTACAACGGGACACAGAGCTGAAAGAGAGCTAATAAGTCCTTCATTAGTATCAAACTGAGCTGTTATTGCTTCTGACCACTAAAAATTGAACACTTGCTAACACTTATCAGTCATTACTTTTCTTTCTGTACTCTCCAAAGCCAGTAGTCTACAGAGTGCTTTAATTGTAATTATTATCACTTAGTGGAATTCAAACACCTATTATTATTCTTGTATTTTTAACCAAAAATAGTGCCTCATTTTGCCTCCTGCTTGTGTGCTCATTTCTATTTATACTTTCAAACAATGTAATTTCTCAACATGCAGCCTCCTCTCCTCCGTGCTATTGGTCTTCCTCCATGACACCAGCAAGAGGCTCCATACAAGAAACATATCGTATTAAGAAAATGACAATAATGCCCCAAACACTGCCTATTTGCCACGTAGGTTTTTTCTTCAGTTTAATGATAGTATCTGTCTTCCTGCAATTTTGTTGTAAGCCAAAAATAACAGTTTCTCACTGAGAAATCTTGGTGGTCTAAAGCACCTGAATGTGTAGGCAAATTTGGCTATGATTATAGAAAAAGAGCAGATTAAAAAAAAAATAAGATAAAAAGTATGTTATCATTACAGCAAAAAATGCATTTTGGAAAATAAGTGCTGAAAATAGAAAGTGCAAACAACACCAGAAAACTAATATAAAAGTAAAATCTTTTGACTACTGTGAAAACACCTGGGACAGAAAAATTTTTACATAAGCCTTTTCCTTCTGATCTGCAAACAAACCTGAATTTTTCAGTATTCTCTTGCAGATCACCCTGTGAGAAGAGATCCTGTGTCCTGACTGGGAGGAAATAATTACTAACTGCATAGAACAAAACAACTCTTCCATTGCAATGTTCTAATTAGAAGTGATCAGGTAATGAATTAGATGTAGAATCAAACAAGCTGTGGAGAATTCAAATGAGCCTTGTCTCAACTAGGTTCAAAATCATCAACAGCTGAATGAAAATGTGTTCTCCCAAACCAGGTGCATAGGCATGGAGCCCTTAGCATGTAAGTTAGTGGTTCAAGACATCTGTGTCCCCTTCAGAGCCAGAAGTTCTGCAGTCACCTGCAGAGGTGGATGCTGCTGGCTTACTGAGTCCATGAAGCAAGGGAAGAAATTTAATAAAGGGGTATATTGGTTAAGAATATCTTTTGTTTGTCCATTTCTGCCAGATTTACCATAAATCCCTGGCAGGTGTGGAAGCTTGCCTTGCCAGCACATAACTGAAGAGGATCTAGCAATATAAACAGGATTTATCTGACCATAGGGGTAAACTGTGCCTTACCTTCTCTCAGGATTCAATTGCCCTTAACTGGTGCCAAGTGGCACTGCTTGTATCTAGCGAGGTGTTTGATGTCTAAGTGGAAAGAACAGATAAACAGAATGTACCAGATCATTTTCCTTTGGTGAGTCGTCACACACACTACTTGGTTGTTTTTTAGTCAAAGCAAGGTGCTGGTACCAGTGGGATCACTCAAAAGATAAGTTGCTGTATGAAAGGAATCAGCATCTCGCTCTGTTCTGACTAATATAACCCATAAAGAAATGTCTGTCATGAAACAAAAAACAAGTGCTAAGAAAACTGAAGTCAAACCTATGAAACCCTATTAGTTTTGGCAGAGCTGTGTGGGAGTAAGTGAGTGAAAATTAACTCAGGGTCTTTGCTGCAAACAGTTCAGGTACTTGGGTGGAATTATGGATAAGTTCAGCTACAGCTTAAGTAGTATGTAATTGTGCTATGTAAAGCAGAAAAGGGTTTAATTTAGCCTTTTGTTAAGAAATAGCTGCACATGAGCACCCATCTGTTATTACCAAACTCTAAACAGAACAGTGTTTTGTTGATGTTTTAATTCACATGTGCTGCTGTGATGTGCAACAGAATTCCACTCAAACCGTTACTGTAATTAATGAGAGGACTGCCGTGGTTTTATGTTTGATTTGGGAAGCTGCCCTGTGAATAACAGTACCAACAGTTTGGGAGAAAGTAGTATAACGTCTGATGCTGTGCATGAGGAACATAGCATGCTGGAGAAGCTTTGAGGCAGTCTGAGTAGGAGAGTGAAGTAGTGTAATTAGTCTAGAAAATAAAGACAGTCTGAGTCAAAAATGCTATCATAATTAATTTCTGTTGTATTTTTATTATATATCATTGAAATCTGGAGGAAAGCACAGACAAGTATTCCCTAAGGGACAGATGTCATTCTTGATGCAAAGTCTCTACAGACTTCTTAGACATTTTCAGTTAAAAGAGTTGACAGGATAGGGATTTGCTCTGTCTCTTCTCTGTGCATGGTGATAGGCAACAGAAGAGTTAACACCAGACATCTCTTACAGGGAAATAATGCTGATTCAGCCACATTGCTTCTGAATTATGAACAAACAATTTAGTGCTGTTGAAATCACATGTGATATTTTGCTCTTGCCTTTACCACAAGCAGTGGTGACCACACAGTTTAGCATTCCACTTGGGCTGAATGTATGGGTATTTAAAAGAAGTCATGAAACAATTTAAAATGAAATGCATTTCAGGACACGTACTTCTGTAATATGTCACTGGGGAACTCTGTGTTATGGGTTAGTATGAGTGAGTGGGAAGCTGCTTTTGTCAATATATTCTGTAAAGAAGAGGTAAGTCTGAAGTATTAGTCTGGGAAATTCAGAAAATAACCAAAACATTTCATGTCATACTGAAATGGGCTGGAGTGAATAGAAGCTTATGTTAGGGAGTGAGGAGATCACAGCAGCAGCAGATGACATGAAAACCACAACTTTATAAAAAAAGTCTCTGCATTAAAAGCAATGATAGATATAATGGTTAATAAATGAACAGTCAAAACAGAGACATAACTTAGAGTTTTTACTTACCATAAAGTTCATGTGTATATTTTTAGTGTCTCTCACTAATAAAATCCATCAACTGTTGGTGTTAGAAAATGCAAGAAAAATGAAAAAAAAGAAAGAATGGAACATGAAATTCAGTAGAAGCACTGTATAAGAAACAGTAACTAATTGAAGAACCACTAACCATTTAGATGTGGTAAAAGCCTTGGATATTTAGAGCTTTATTTTTTGGACTAAAAAAGTGAAAGTGAGAATAGTGCTACAGAAAAAAACAACACCAAACAAACAAAGAACCCCCAACATTTCAGACTGCAAATTCATGAGGAAAATTCTACAGCCCTTGAAAATTTTATAGGAAAGATATGGAGATATTTTCCTTAAGGTGATTCAGAACTGTGGTAGGAAACTGCCCTTGACATCCAGAGAGGCTACTGCTATTGCAGCAGTGAGGATAAGCTACCATCGGAATGTGCCTTAGACAATATGAGGAACTACAGATCATTCTGTGCTAAAAGATTGAATGAGATTCTCAGATGAAAGGAAGGTCTTATGTATCTATCAATAATGTTATAATAGTGTAGTTTTAGCTGCTATTTAGCCTACCAGCTTGTGTCATGCTGCTACAGCTGTATCAGATTTGTCTCAGAAATGTGCTACTTTTCTTGACAAACTTTGTGTGCCCTAGATAAGACATGCAGTGGTTTCCTCATGTTTGCAAACACTAGCTGTATTTAATCATGCAAGAAACACTGATTCCCTGCTACCCTGGGATAGTCACATACATCTCAGCTTTTGTAATGAATTATGTGCTTGCTGTACCATATATCATATCCCTTCTCTGAACCAGTTTGTACATTAATGGCCACACAGACTGCTCTTTATGTACGTCCTCCTTCTCAAGGAGTCTGTGGGGAGGCTTTGTAGTCCCACATCTGTTTTTACACATTCTTCTCTTTCATACCCAAGAACATATGCATTAAAAAAAAAAATAAAGAGGGTGAAAAAAGGAAAATAAATCATCTTTTGTCTCTTTGTCCCTCCTTCTTCTACACGCCTCCCTCTTTTCCCTCTCCCCCATTTTATTAAGATTTAGAATTATTCCTATTTAAATGATCCAGCTGTCAATAATCATGTTCTGGGATTTTTTTTATACTCAAATGTCTTATGGATTCACTTCTTCATCCTGCTCCGATTTTGTAAGGAGACCAAAAACTCATTTCTGCTGGTAATAGTGATGCTTTTGAAGATGTATTTTTCTGTAAAATGAAGAATAGGATTTACCTGAGAGGTAGTGGACTTCTGCTCTATGAACTCATCTTGGATGACGGGCATGAGTTCAGGGCAGAAGGCATTCAAGCAATGTGATGGCATGTTGTTATGCCACAATTGATTTCTCCTTAGCAACATTGGTTGTAGATGTGCCCAACCTTTCTTTATTGAAATAATTTCTATCTGAAATGCCAATGACATTTTGGTTTGCTATACAGAGGTTTCTGATTTCTTCCATAGCTTCAAAATATATCATCTTTCTCTTAAAAATATTATTTTTCTAGTAAGAAAATCCCAATCATATTTATTTGTGGGTGTCATCATGCAGCAGAGACTGACTTCAAATTCATTAAAAACAATGAAGACTGCAGAGTGTTTTTTGGTGCACAAGCTCCAACTTCATTGGTGGTAGTGTATGTAAGAGAGGTGTGTCTCTCCAGATGTTTGCAAGAAGACAAAGGTTTCTAGCCTACCTTTTATTTCAAAACTGTAAACAAACTGTTATGGATGGCTCCCCAGATCAACATACATCTGGATGTCATTCTTCAGTGGATCACACTACTACTCTCTTCTCAGATGCACACATATTTCTTCATTAAGCAGATAATGTCTAAAAGCCAAGCATAGCCACGCTTGGTTGCCAAGGATTTAGCCAGAAAAGACTTAGTAACATGATTGCACAGTGTTGGAAGAGAAACCCCAAACAGCAGAAGACTGCTTATTAATAAGTCCATATTTCCTGTTTTTTATTTCTTCAGATGGAATTTAATCATATATTCGTGTATGTTTATCCATATAGTAGCTAATAATGGTACTTGATGATGAAAGATTCTTGAATTAGCAAAGACAAGTTAAAACCTTGACAGAAGAGGAGTGGTGGGAAATATGCTAGTATAACTGAATTTCCTCTTGCATAATGGAGAAAAAAGCATTTGGAAGACAAGGAAACAAAGTAGTTTGTTGGGTTTTTTTTCACTGATATGAAAACATAAATGAATAGGTAAATGTAAACTGTATAATCCACCCATCCCCACCCCTCCCATTCTTGACATGATAATTTAGTCAAAACAGAGATGCTGTTTATGCAATTTTACAACTGGATCTGAAAGAATGAACTGACTTAAACAGCTTTCCTAAAAAATTGTGTGCCGAGCAGAAAAGAGAGGAACCAGAATTACTATTCGTTAGAGATATCTGACTGCCTGTTCTTTTTAATGGGAATGGTGTTCAAGTAATTTTGTCACTTTCACAGAACAAGAAGTAACAAATTTTTTGTTAATAATAAATTGTGCAGCTTTCAAAAATCACAATCCCCATTTTACATGGCCCATCCAATGAGAGCAATAAAAATTGCCTTTTTGCTATCAAGCTCAACTATGCTCTGTGAATCTAGATTTTAACAGCACATTGAAAAATCAGTGAAGAAGTGCAAATATTTTGCTCTATATTTATCTTTCTAACAGTAAGATTTGAGGCCAACTGTGTTTTAAAGTAATAGTGGTAAAGCTTCCTTATTTTAAAATGAAACATTACTGCGGAGGATTTCTGTCAGCAAACTGGTATTTGAAGTCATATGAATATTAAGTGCTAGTTTGAAAGCAAAAGGGCTGTTTGGGTCTCCCAAGAAACACTTGAAGGGAGAAAGCTTGTCAGTGGAGCATATCCTACATGCAGGATGTCCAGATGTGTCAATATAGCTGTGGTTTATGTTACAGTGATGTAACTATGGCTTGTTGGCTAGTGCAGATTTCATCTACCTCCACCCACAGCCCTCAAACTCCACCTAGGCAAACCCAAAATACAGCAGGACAGATTAAAAAGGTATTTCCAGAGGAAACTGGCTTTTTATGTACATCGATTAGTTACATTTACAAACATTTCTCCTTCTTCTACTGCATCCCACTGTCACTAATGAAAGGTCAAGAGTAGTTTCTCCACTGAGCTCTGACACTTTTAATTCAAAATTTAGTCGTCATCTGGCAAAAGTCTGCATGAGTCTTAAGACCATCAGCCATGCTTATATTCAGGTTTGTAAATTGAACAAATGGGATTATAAAATTGTGTCTGAAGGCTTGTGTTAGAGGGGATATAATGTAGAAAGAATTTTTGATTTTGGGCGTTGACTTTTAATTGATTGATGATATATCCTAAGACACGTAGAAATTTGTCTTGGGGTTCATGTGGCTTTACAACCACACATATTTGTTGTTTAAAATAAAAAATATGTATATTTATTTAAATACATATGTTCATATAATAAATATTTTCTATAATAATAACTTATTTTAATATGTATTTTTTAATTTTAAAAACCTGCAAACAAGAAATTGTTGCTTGTACTTAAAACAAAACCACTAAAAATTAAGATCAATAAATGAAAGTGCAGTATGGGGACTAAAAAGTGGTAATCTCCTTCAAAGAATCAAGAGAAATACAAAGTTTTGGAAAAAAAAAGATTACATACAAAGAAAGGTCTCTGCCATCATTGGGGATGAGGATGGAGCAGAGCAGTATGACACAGACAATCCATAGCTCCCACAGACAGTTTAGATGGCTTACAAGCAGCTAGGCTGGAGGCTGTGCCTGAGGATGGGCTAATCCTGGATAGATACAAGATCTGAGGTATGGTCACAGGGGCCACACACAGAACCTCTTTCCACAAATTTACGTGCTTTTAAGCATCCCATGAAACACAATATCTAAACCTACATACATGCTTAGCTTACAGCAATTCTGAGTTCAATGGATATCCTAGCTTAGACCTTAACCTGTTCTTCCTGTTATTTATTATATGGTAATTTTTCTGTATATCCAAGTGTATTTTTCTTGTTGAAACTAAAGCTAAAATCTGTTTTTCAATGAAGTCATATACATGTCTATGCTCACAAGATTCACCACTACGGTTTGACAAAAACAGATATGAAACAAGTGAATCTTAACTCTCCATCCTATACTCAGAAAATGTTCCTCTTTGCTAAAGAGAAGTACTTCAATAATGGGTTCTGAATTACTTACAAAATAATATTTATTTATTCCCAAGCCTGAAAAACCATTGGAAAATTACAAATATTGTGGCTGGGTTGGAAAACAGCTGTGAGAAAAGGGATTTTGCCTGGGGGAGGGGGTGGGTCACAACAGTTTACCAAACTTCAGTAGTCAGAAGGTCTCTTTTTGCAGGCTATATCATGACTAACTGTTCCACATGATATTCAAAAGTCAACTCTACTGGAACAGTTCATAAAACATGACCTGTGAAGAAGGTTGTCCTTTGTCCTCTTGAGTAAAATTGAACTTTGAAATGTAGTTGAGGATATGGCCACCTGATATCAGTAAGACCATAATGTCTGGTGCCAGTACACTGACTCACACTCTCACATGTGTTGTGTATATTGGTGTGCCAGGTAATCAAAAGAGACAGAATACAGAAAAAATGGCCAACAGTTGTGACTCAGAAATGCCAAAGGAGTTTTGACACTGGAAATGCCAATGCCCTAAGTATGATGTGATATTCAAAATAAATTCCAAATGCATATTTGGTTTTGAATTAGAAAAGAAAAAATAGTTCTCCAACCATATTATTTATTTTTGCTTTATTCTGGAAATGAAAGGAAATTTTTTTGACTGTGTGCAAAACTCAGCTTGTTGCGCTAAATCTCCACTAGAGATATGACTCCCTGAAGGAAGTTTGGAAATCATTCTGTGAGTGGGGCAATTTAATTTCCATCCTTCTCACTTCAGTATTCCTGAAGACGCTCTGGATCAATTACTTTAAAAACTCCATTAGCATAAACAATGCTAATTTAATATTATAAGCAACTAATTAAGACATCTGTTCAAAACAGTTTTGACAAATGAGCCTAACAAGCTCACTACCATTCTCACCAAATCTGTGGATGTCAGAGGTGGGGGTAGTTCAAGCAACTTTGGCAGATGGCCAGTTGTTTTACCAGGCTGAAAATATTAAAAGTACCAAAGCCTTGTCAAAACAGAAGCTGTACTCAAATTTCTACAATTGTGCCAGTGGAAGGCAATGGAGAATCAGTCCTTCCATCTGTAAATGTATAAATACTGTCAATTCCTGGTGCTCCCAGGAATTTGGGAGAGTAATTTGATCTGGTTAAACAAGCACACAGTATTTCACTCTTTAGCAGACAAACATTTATGACTTTCATTTATATTAACAGCATTTTCACCTGGTTTCTAGTGAAAAACTGAGGAAGAATTTTGGGCTGTAAACATCCTGCAGTGATTGTTCCACAATACATAAGATTTGCCACAACCTTGCCTTTAAACTGGCATTGCTGTTCCTGTTCCGGAGGTTTATGATTTTCTGTGTGACAATGCAAGATGTGTGACAAAAAAATTAGGAACGTGCATTCCTGCAAGGCACTTGCTGCTGTCACTTTATACTTAAGACTTATAAATGGAGGAAGGTATCACTGAAGCCAACTGTGCCAAGAAGAAATTTAAGATAGATAATACTGCCTGTGGCGTTTGAGCTCAAAACACTTCAAACACTGCAATTACTGTTTTCAGAGGGAAAAAATGCAGGCTACTTTTGGTGCAGTAGGACTTGAATTCAGCTTATCATTTGCTCAGTCTTTTTTCCCATTCTATCATTATTATTAGCCATTAATTAATTCTTTCTTAGCTCTATTCTCTTAGTAAGAAATAATATACATATATATGTAGATACACAATGTGTCCTGAACATTTTAAACACAATTTAAAGAGAATAATAGGAACAATTAAATGTTTCCAGGACACTGATAACAACTTATTTTCTTACTTGTTTTTTATCCCAGAAAATAAATGAACTCTTCTACTTAAAACAGACTTTGAGAGCCACTAACCAAAAGCAGCAGAGTAAAAACCATTTACAAAACTTGAAATGGCTGATGACAGATCACAGTCAGTTTAATTGGATCTGCATCTACTATCAGTTACATTAATGGAAATATGGAAACATTAACTCTGAGGTCAAATGTTGTTCATTTTCACAGGAACAAAACCCCTCTGGTATATTACACAGCTGCCTACACCATAGGTGCTTTACATATAGTGGTGCCTGAGCTATAGGGGTAGTGTGAAATAAGAAAGGAATCATTTTTCCCCTTTTCTATAAATCACGCTTGTATAATTCAGAAAAAATGATAAATTAAGTAGAAATGGTGGCAAACTTTTCTGAAGATGGTATATTGCCTAAGAAGAACTGGAAAGTACTTAACATTTCAATGCAGAGACTTTGGAGGATGTTTGCATTATTCTTTTTCCACGCTCAACTCTTAGGTTGCCCAGCACCAACAGGTTTTCAGTTGTGTCTCAGAGAAAAGAAAAAGTTCTTGCATTGGTCAGTGAACTCAGACTTGGTCAATGAACAGAAGAACAACTGACCAATGGATTTGCTCTCACTTTCCAAGGTATTATTTGGCAGAAATATCTTGTTGGAAGTCCCAATACTTTCTAGAGCACAGATGCTCCAAGACTGCAAAAATGGGAGCTCAGCCTGCTCTCATTTCTGGAAAGAATGTTTCTAAGTGCCCACAGGGTGGAACTGGAAATGGAACACTTGAGGTTTGCTCAGTAATCCTGCTGCTAAATACAACCTAGAAATGAGTATGATGGCATAAACTACAATTAGTATATAGTGAAAGCATTCTTGGTTTTTTGCCAAGGTTCAGTCTTGCATTGGTTGTATAAACTTCTGTCCCCTTTACTTGCATGGTAGATTAGAGTGTGCAGGAAAATGGAACTATTGGAATTCATTAAGACAGTATGAGAAAACAGTATTAAAGCAATTATGACCACAATATTTAAATAGTTATGCAGAATTAATGATGCAATAGCTTGCAATATTCTGCAGTTTTATTATTAGCAGAACTTAGCTGTACATTTCAAAGAAAAATTTAGGGTTTTTTTTTAAATAAAAGAATAATATTTATTTTAATAAATTACATTTATACCTAAATATTTAAAGACAAAAAACCCAGTGACCATGTTCTGTTAAGCTGCTTTCAATAACAGTTTCCATATATGAATATTATTGCTTGTTTTCACACTTGCTCAAAATACACTGAAGAGATGTTATTCACACTTACCCTTGACATAAACTTTTTCTGGTTAAATATCTTTGAGGTATTACCTTCAATTATTCACATATATTCAACTCAATGACTAAATTCTGCTCAGTGCTTTGCTAATCACTGTCATACAATCTGTTTACTTTATCAGTTTCAATTTGCTAAAAATCTAATTAGAGATGTTGTGATAGTGTTATATTTTTGAGATGGCAATTTTAATTAAGAAGCTTTTTTTTTTCTAAGGCTTTACAGTTCTGGTTCCTGACATGAAGTACTAGAAGTTTTTACTTCTGAAAAAAATTTGAATCCTGTTATACCTGTTGAACACTGAGAAGATAATTTAGTCCTTTAAGACATGTTTTGACAAAGCACCTCTTTGTGCATGCCTTTTGAAATGGTACAGAGCAAAGCCAGAGGAACTTGGCTCTCCTTATATCTTCCATATTTGTACTATATTATATAGACAGAAAAAAAATCCAGAAATATTGCTTATTGTGAGGATATGTGCTTGTTTCAAAATTTAAAAAGAAACTGTGTAAAGAAAGTGAAAAGGAGAGCAAGTCAGATAAAAGAGAAATAACTTTATTTCTAAGTGACATGCTAATGAAGACAAACTACAGGAAAATAGTTTCCTTTTAATTTATATTCTGTTCCTTTTTTATGGTTTGGGCTTATGTTGCATAAGAAGTATAAAATGAGCCACTGGGAGCCACACTTTATAGAATAGGAGGAAGAGGTTTTCACTTGAAATTATTTCATACAGTGCATTCAAAATGTTTTTACCCAGAAATTCAGGCAAAAATAAAACCACAAATGATGTTTTAGTTAAAGAGAATAATAACTTGGTGTTTTTGTCTAAAACTTCCACATAAGGGTGGCTCAAATACATTGCTCCTTCTTGCATGTTGGGATATAAATGAGCTAAGTTTTGCTGTGGGTGGGATTTTCTTTTACACTACATGTTTCATGTATATCCCTGTCCATGGACAACAGTGAATCATTAATGTGACTCATTCACACGGGAATACAGTGAAGAATGGATTGGCTTAGTTTAAGAAAAAAGAATGGAGTCATAAAAGTTATTTGCAGAAAAAAACCCCAATTTAACAGCTTACAACAGGTTAATCTGCCTCACTGAGCTGGAAAATTAAGGTCTGGAACAGGGGACAATAGGTTCCTTCAGAACATGGAATCACTCAGAGTGATCAAGCTGCTGGTAGGGATCTTCCAAGCCAGAGAAGAATCTCAAAGGGATCTGGATGGAGCTTTTCAGAACTGTGAAACACAATGAACTTTAATTCCTGCAAAATGTTCACATAGAATTTTCTGGGATATGAATTTTCAGCAGAATCAAGCATGGAACAGATACACATCAGAAACAGAGGTATAATCACATCTTTCAATAGTTTTTATTGAATCTACTTGCAATTTGGCTTTGATGTAGATTCACTTCCATTTCAGCTGCAACCTTGTGGAACAAGTAATTCTCAAATCTATGCAAAAAGAGGTTTCATACCCCAGTGTCCCCACTCCCTTTCTTTATTTCCCACCTTCCCTAAGCTATTGGAAGCACTTTTTTTTTGAAGTAAACCTTTTGATGTTGTCCCCTTTAAATCCAGAAGTGAGAGTCTGAATGGTGCAGTAATACTGCAATGAAAAATGTTTAAAACTTGTGACAGTTACTCTGTACAGGTTGATATGGAGGATGATGCAAAAAAACCTTGTTCTCACCAGCAGAAAAGTCTGATGACTAATAGACTGCCCTTAGACATTAATTAAACAACTATTGCATGGGTAACTATAGAGGCACAACTCTCCCACTGCTGTGGTTGTAGTGCCACAAAGTCTGATATTTCAAGGTTCCACTTCTAGTGAAAGATATCTCAGTAACTTGAACAATACGAAGCGTATGTAATAAAATATATCTAATTATAGATAAATATATCTAATTAGGTAGTGTTTAGATTATTGAAGTAACCTAACAAGAAATATGCCTAAAAAAGCTTTTGGCATAGGCAAACTCTTCTATTCTGCATCAGAAATGATAAAAATATTAGTATAAACAAAATAATGATCATTATGATTATTCATATGGTGAATTATTAATCATCATAATAATCCATAATTAATATAAAAATATTACTATGCAAGTGGAAGTATTTGGAGTTAAGAAACGACATAATAGTGAGTAAAAAGCAATTTCCAGAAAGGCTGGGGCCCTTATGCTTTGTCTGGGGAGAGTAGGTTTTTCATGGTCTTGGCTGCACCCTTTGTTGTACTAAAGGGGTAGTAGAAGTAATTACATATTAGGGATAATAACAGAAGCTTAAAGGATATTGAGCCACTGATTTTGTTACCACTGTATCCAATTCAGTTACCAATTTTATTATGTGCAGGTAGTTTATAGGAAAATGGTGTTTTGTTCCAGTTTTGCATTGAAGAGTTGTATTTGCAGAATTATCATCATAGCACATATCTCCTCCCACAAGTCACATAAATTATATTAAAATGAACAATGAGTATGACATTTTTTGAATTACAACTATAGGTAAGGCAATTTCAGTCTTTCCAGGACAACCACTGGAAAAATATACAACCTTTTAAAAAAGAGGAAGTTCCTTGGTAAGATTATAATAATGCTGAAAATACTTATACACATTGTGGATGACCCCTTAAAGCTTTTACTGCTGCAGGAAATCAGGCATGCAGCTTTCTCAGAACAGCACCAAAAAAGCCAACCTGTTACTAAGAAAATAACATTTAATTAATAACAGCAAAGAAAGCATCTTGCAAATTGTTTTGCAAACATTGAAAGATCAAAGTAATGAATATTAAGATATCAGTTCAGATAAATGCAGTACTTGGTTCTATTATGGCTTTCTTCCCAAGCAAGGATTCTATATTAGGAACCGAGGATCACAGGCAATTCCCAGGTAAGGTAAGAGTGACATTTAGAATAACATGCTGTGCGTGTAGCTGCTGAGTGTTAAACAACTGGGTAGGTGTCTGAGTTATTAATCCTGTCCCTGAGTCAAGCTGATGCCTCTCCTGGAGACAAGTGCCTGAGTCTTAAAGAAATACAGTTCTATGAAGAGCTTTATGGTCAGAGCATTTGGCTAGAAATACAGAAATCTTGGTTTAATACTTCCTTTATTGACTCAATGAATTTAAACCTACTGCACTTCTTCAAAAAATTTCCAGACATTATTATGGGTCTGAGACAGAATAGGCCTGGTAGACTGGGCACTACACTTTAAAAGTTAATATCTGGAGGCAGCAATGACTGACACCTTAAAGAAAATTTCTAAAACCTGCTGAAGGAGGAAGACCTCTTCAGAAACTGTCCTAGGCACTAAATTGCTCCAGCTTAGGTGTTTTTCCATAATTTCCTGTTCCTTTTCTAATCATATTCATATAAATAAAAACAAAACCCCACACCTTTGAAAATGGCTAAATAATCAACTCTGTTGGAATTTCACAGCTCTTCATGATGAAGAAATGTATTTCATGTTTTAAAAGATGCAGTTACTTGCTGAGATGAAGTTGAAAGCAGAATGCGTAGTAGATGCGCTCTGACAACATCTCTCAAGTAGATTTCCTTGGAGAACATATGCAGGAAATGACATAATTTTGGATCCTAATCTAGCTGTATAAGCAAGGTGTGAGCCAAGCATTGTGAACTGCTCAGCTATGTCAATTGTAGGCATCTCCGGAATTCAGTCTTAAAATGTGACTCAGCTTGGTATTTTGTATGCCAACACAGTGAGATTTTTTTTTGTGTGTGTGTGTGCTGTTAGGACTTGATTTCCAAACTACATTGCAGACTAGTTACCTCACTCTTGTCATGCTTTTGCCCCTTGGATTGTAGGATTGTTTTCAGAGAGATTACTGCACAAAAGGATGGAGAGTAGGTTTATGCTGTAGATTAAGAGTAAACTTAGAAGTGGATTCAGTTGCGTAGAAAGATATTTTACATGGCAAATTTTCTTTTTGGATTTGAAGATATCTAGATAGCAGGAAGTTTTTTCTTCTAATTCAGATTAAATGTTTTTTGTGCTTTTGTATAGACAGCAGGAAAATACTGTAGGCAGAACAAAAAGGGCATTGTTCCTAGGTTATGTTCATTGTTTTGTTAGAGCACGTCTCAAGATAATTTTCTTCCTTCCAATTACAAATCTGGCATGTTTCAGAGAAAGGAATGTACAATAATTATAATGATCAACTAGTAGAGTGTTTGAATGTGTGCCTAAAATGTATGGGTAATTGGTATAAAATAAGAAAATATTTCATTAAATGCCCTGAGACACTCCTCTTCACATCTTAAAGAAGAAATTGTAGTGTGGAGACTTCATGGAAATAATACCTGGTGTGATGCCCTCTGCTCCTATCTATTACATGTGGTTACAGTAATTCACTGACTGAGTGTCCTCAATAGCAATGGCTTTCCAAGCTTTAGCAAAATAAATTAACAGAAGAACCTAAATTTGTACTGCACATGTCAATCTAGTGTTCAGTTTATTTATGGAGATCTCTTCCTTGTGCTCTTAGAGCTGTAATAACACCTTGTGAGTGGCTTATCAAATGAACCATCTGGACCTAGCTGACCTTTCTTTTCTCCATTAGTTATCATATGCTCCTGTAGCTTAATTTTAACCTACTTTGAAATATCTATATTTTGAGATCATTCAGTTTATCATATTTAACAATGAAGACTTAATAGACTATTCTGAATAATGTTGCTTTCCTGGTCCTTGCATTGCAATCTGCACTAAGGAGAAAGACAGAAGGGAGAGAAGACAGAATAAAATAATCCCCTAAAACCAGGCAGAAGGGTACTTCACTGGTTAAAGACTTCAGGTGTATAATTTTCTAATTCTAAATCTTTCCAGGAAGATATGTCTAGAATTACTTATTTTAGTACTTTCCAAACATTTTAAGTTACATCAGGATGGTTGGATAATTCCTGCAAAATAACTCTGAAAAGTTCTGTTTTCTTTCTGTAAATATCATCTTAACTGTGTTCCTTCTGAAAATGAAGATTCCTGAGGGAGAATTTCACTGAGGAATGCTGTAATAATTGCACAGAAAATGCCTTGTGTTTTCTGAAGCTGTGCTGAAGTTTTATGAGAAATTATGAGTCACATTTATTTCTTAAACTACTCTTATTTCTAATCCTCGAGCTGTAAAATGAAATCACATTTTCCCCAAATGATAAAAAACCAAAAATATTACTCTCTGTTCCTTTTTGCCTAGTGGATTTTTTGTATGGGACTGATGGCCAGTTCTACTTTCCCATTCTTTCCAGACCATACCAACAGCACACAGTTTGCTATCTATGCTTATATTTTTTTTTTTTTCTCAAGAGCATGATGTTTGCAAATGAAAAGGACAAAAGTTTTGTGCACACAGCATGACTATTCATGAGGGTGTAGCACAGTCACATTTTGAACTTGCCACTAGCAGCATCAGATGAAGTAATCAAGTGACCTATCAAAATCTACCTGACATCAGATTCTGCCTGCTCTGAAAGCTGATTCTTGCAAGGCCTTGATATTGGATCCTGAGATGGTATAGTGACAAGTTACAACTCTGTCTTGAAGACAGCTATCTCCATGAGATGTCAGAAAAACCTGTGAATAAAAAACCCTCAATAAATGTCACTCTATTTGTTATCAGGTAATACCATATCCAAAGCAAACACTGAAAATGGTACATAGATAACTGGTTATTTGTCTGCCTTGAATCCACAGAAAGCCAGAAGCATACAGTCAAAGTGAAGAGGCAAACACAAGATATTCAATATCCTGGTAAAAGGAGACAATGGAGTAAAGAAACAGATTTATACAAGTTAAGTGGTCAGATTACATTCAGTGGGGAATAAAAGTTTTGAAGGATAGGATCAGCTAAGTGCCAGCAATAAAAAGACTGCAGTGGTTATAACCAGACAGTGGGAAGTTCAGGGCTGGAGTGATAACAGACAGCAGCAGAGACTGAAAGGTGATAAAACTGAATGGATGAAATAGGATTAAGAGTGATATAAAAGAATTAAATCAATGGAAATCCTCCTTTGCTTCTGCCATGTAATTATATACAGTATTTTGCTTACCATGAAGCTCAGAAAATAACATTTGCAACAAGACATGCTTGTTCAAAAAAAAAGTAAAAGACCAAAAATCTGCATAAAGGGAATATATTTTTACAGTTCTCTTGATCTTCCTTGAAATATTTTCCTCTCTCTAAAAGCCTCCCTGTGTCAACTAGATGAAGCAGGATTCCGTGAAAGACATCACATTGTGCTGTTCAAATAAATTTTACGGCAAGAAATTCCCCTGACAAAACTGACTTAATCAAAGGACCCTTTTGCTGTCTTATTGCAGGGCTTTTATTTTTTTTAATTTTTTTTTTTTTGGTAAAGCACCTACAGGGAATCTTGCCATTAAATGGATAAGATTTTTATATATATTCTATATCAATGATCTATTAGTTGTAGTAGAATCCACTCGTAGATTCTATTAGTGAGATCCATCTCAACTAATCTGTCCATCAAGTGGATAACAATTATACATAGTTTATATTTGTGATCTAGCAGATCATCTCAGATAATTTTATGTGGTTGGATCAACATGAAGTCAAAGTCAGTGTCAGGTTATTAGTCATTTGAGAGAGACTAGTGCCTCCAAAGTGCAGTTCATCTACTTAATTCCACAAGGAAGGAATCTTGTAAAATAATTTTTAAATGCCTAAAATTAGGCAAGAGGAATATCACCCCAAGTGCCCCAGAAAGACTAAGCAAAGTAACATGGATCTACTGTTATCAGTGGAATTATTTATCAACAGAAACTCTTGATGGTTTAATTTCAGGATAAAGACCCAAATTTGTATTTGTGGCCTCTGTCCTTTTTGAATTACAAATGTTCTGTGAAAAGTGCTGTACAAGCTAAATTTTATCCCAGCATTAAGGATAAAAATAGACTAAGTTAGAAGAAACAGAAAGAAAATTTGTGAAAAACTCTGCTTGGGATGTCTGTCTTTTATTAATAACATAATAATAATATTATGAATTGCTGCAGCTGTGAGGGAAAATGGTTACCTGATAGCCAGCCCCAGAATCATCTACAGTCTGGGAAATGTGGCCTCAGGATTTGCCTTCTGATCACTAGAAGCGCTTTATCTGATTGGTGCTATCTAACATCTTCAAAGCGGTCTGTGTCTAATAAATTTGCTTTCTTATCATATTTTTATGTGTCAAGCACAATGGAATGGAATACACTGGTGGGCATAGAAAAGCATAGTGGCAAGGATTTGAGTAAGTTATCACACATTTTTCAAAGCCAGCCTCAAGTAGCCTTTGTTATTATCTTATGCTCCCTAAAACTTTTTTCCACGCCCATTTTTAGTACTCACTTACCAAGGAAATACCATGAATAAATATGATATCCAAGAAACTAAGTTACAATAGTTGAGTTTTTTTTAAAGGAGGTAAAAATTACATAAATCATGATAATTTGATATTTCTTCAAATTTCAAAAAGTTTATTATCTGAAGTTTGAACAATTTATACATCTCTAGGGTATTAAGAAGGACTTAATAACTTTCTAGTCCTTTGATAACAGCTTTAGTTTTCCCTGAAATTTGGAGATAGTTGCAATTTTTTTTATCAGATCAGTCAGGGTCATTGCTTTGAAATTTAAATCCAGCTTGTTACTGGATATATTGTATTTTATTTGCTTATTACAAAAACGATAGTTGAGCCATCCAAAGAAAAACCTGGGTTGCTGTTTCAATCTGTTCCAATCTCCTAATAAAGCAACTCCAGAGTTCTCTCTATTTGACTGGAAGGAAAAAAAAACCCACAAAGGTACAGATTTTAAGCCTTAGTAAAGGAGACTGATATTACGTATGAACATTGTTTTGCTATGAGGAATAGGTAATAAAAAATTGCATTCTAAACTCATAATTTGTGAATTAAGAGGGCAAATTCAGCAGATATTGATCTCTGCACAGAGGTAAACAGCTGTTGCAAATACAAATTGCTGTTTCACAACATGAAAGGTGTCCCAAGGAGCTCTATTTGGTATCAGTATAAAACCAACAAAGCTTCTACAGAACTAGCTAAGCCTCAGAAAACAGATGTTATTTAAGTAGTATTAAAGTCAGAAAACCAGCTGCTCGGGCACAGCCAAAAGCTGGTGTAGGATTTGAGAAAGAAAAAAGCATCTGTCTTTAAGTCACAGTCTTATCTGGGATTGACAAAGGCCAGGTAATGGCTCGCTGCCAATAAACCTGAGGTGGGTTTACTGAGGCAAACACCGAGATGGGGAATGGGGCAAGTGGAACAAATCTCTCAGATTCTTCCATACTTCTCCAGATTGCTACCATGGGCAACAACTTTTTGTGCTACCCAAACAGCTAGAATCATTAGGACAGCTGTCAAAAGATCCAGCCAGGTCCCAAAACTGTGCTGCATCCCCTTGGCACTGTTTGGCAATATGCTGTTCATACTAGAGAAGAGTTTCAACAGCCCAGCTCCCAGGCTGCTGCTGTTTAAGTGTTCTGTTACCAACTTGTATGGAGATTGTGTAATCTATCAAGCCAAGAAGGAAAGTGGGTATGTATGTAAAAAGATTCTCTTTGACTGAATGAGGATTTCCTGCATCAGATGAAATACTACTGTGTCTGTGTGGAAATGCATCAGATCTCTGGGAATCTTTATTGACTGGTCTTTTTGTTGTTTTGTCTGGTCACCAAAGGACTGGTGGATGCAAAGGGTAATTTTTCCCACCCTTCTCTGCTCCTTATGCCTGTCACTTCTGTCTTTGCCTTCTCTGTTCACTTCCCTGTGCTCACATTTCCTTCTACTTAGGTTATCTTCTCTTCAGTAAACCTCAGTTCTTACAAGTGACTGCATATACATGTCTGCATTCTTTATGAACCAGGTTGAAATTAACAGTGTAATGGCTGCTCAACTTGTATGTCATGCTTTCTTTTTTCATGTTGATCTGACCAGATGAAAATTACTGAGGACAGGGACTGTCTGTAATGATGTTTTTGCATTTTGGTGAACACTACTTTTCAGTTGGTCTCTGGAAATACATATTACATTTATTATAGTATCTAATGGTGTGTCCCCTAATTGTTATGATTAATAATTCTAAGCTTAGAGGAATATTAAAGTTGAATAAAAAATCCAAAGTGTGAAAAGAAAAGAAAGATATAAGACTTTAGTCTTTAAAATAATAAGCCAATAAAGAGCTAACAGAAATATATGCAAATGAAAGATTTTTCAGGAAGGAAGATATTTTTAAGCAGTTACAAATTCTGTAACTACATAACTACTACAGGAAATTATGTATTTGTCAAAATACATATTTTAGTAAAATGCATGTATATGAAATATTGCATAAAAACCAAGCCTTTTCAAAATGCTGTTTTATGAAGAAAAGCAACTAAAGAGCACTCAAATGCCACTGACAGTAATATGTTCCTATTATTAAGGATGCTTCAGAAAAATCAAAATCCATTTGAATGTCTTTGTTACCAAATATGTATCTTCCACACAAGCTTTCCTAAATGCAGTGGAGAGCTATGATGTGTTACAAAGCACTGCAGCGAGAGTGCACATTGTAATGGCTTAATGTCTTCACCCATTGAATTCTCACATGAAGTAAAGAAATCACTTTTTCTGCGTACCTTTCAGGTATAAAATGAAAGTTTTTGCAACCTGTTAAGGACTTTTTAGGTGATTGAGTTTGCGCAGTGAATCTGTTTCCTAATTTGTTGATGAGTGCCCTGTCAGTTTATGTGCTCTGCAAATCAATCCTTCATGTATTCTGCAGGTTGAATTATGATTTCCAATTTTATTTAGCCAAAGCAAACATTTTTTGATGAATGATGCACATTTGTCTCTCATAAGATGCAGAAACTTTCTGTGAGTAATTTGCTCATGAAGGACCTGAGATGCCTGTGCAGCTACCTGGGACCACTGCTTTTTCCTCAGCAGAGGACAGTTTGGCAGATGGGGTGAGATGCCTGCAACATAAAACATGCAGGGAGTAAGATTAGACCAAATTGTAACCTTCCAGATGTTTTTTCAATAGGGTTTCTATTTTTGTCTCTTTGGTAATTCATTTAGCTGGGAAAACCCAGTGGGAAAGTAGATCTCGGTGTGGGGAAACACAGCAACTTCTTGAGACTGACAGTATCATCTGATAGGAGGCAGGGCAGCCCTTGACAGCTAAGAGGTTGAAGTCTTCCTTACTGAACAGCCCTTCTTCTGCAGAAGAGTATCCTGTATTTCCTACCCATGAGGTCACTGCTTTGAATGCCTGCTTTTGAGAAGAACTAGGTTGGATACAGGGAAGGTGAAAACTGGTTGTCTAAATGTTTGTCTGGAAAAAAATTGACCAGCTAACTCCAAGTGACAAAGAAAACTTCTCTGGATTTTGAGACAGGCTGTAACTAAATGATGGATTATTTCATTATTTAGTATCTATGTATTATATGCAAATGTTTGGTCAAAACTCTAGGAAATCTTCACAGGAAAGAGTAAGATTTATAAGGTACAGTCAAGGATTATCAAAAAGAACACAGCTTTCTTTGAAAATGGCTCAATCTTACTGTAGAAGAGGAGAGAAGATGGGAGAAGTGGTGTTTGACAGCCAACTAAGGTAACTCTTAAAAGAGATATGGGAAGAGGAAGGGGAAATAGAGGGAAGGTGACAATTGGAGCAGACACAATAAAGAATAATTTGAACACAGAAAATATGTTTTGCAAATAAAAAAATAAAAAAGGAAGAATGGGATTAGGAGATGAAATAGAAGGAGAAAAAGCCTGTGAGACAAGAACACTACTTTGCAGTACACTAGGATTACAAAATAACCTGTTTCAAACTGTCATTAATTTTGATAGAATATTAGGGTATTTGTGAGTCAGGCTTCAAAAAACTGACTGGTAACATATGGGAGTCTGTAGCACTCAACAGCAGCACGTTATGTGCTATGGAGGTTTATACACGTTTCTAGGATCGTGATCACTTCCCCCGTGTCAGAGATTCTGATTCAGATATGCTAAGGATGACTCAGCTGTGCTATGTATAAAATTTAAGGAAAAAACTACCAGCAGAAAACATGTGGTATGAGAAAAAAACTCTAGTGTCATAAAAATTGGATTACTCTCTGAAATTATATCACAGAGAGAGAAATTTTCTTCCATCTTGTCTGTTCTTAAACTCAGCTAGTTCTACTCCTGAAGAGCTCTTGAGCTCTTTAATGACATAGCCTTCAAAAGGAATACAAGTAAAAAGTTATTTTTCTCAAATTTCACAGCCATGGTGTCCCTGTGAATCATCTTAAACACAAACACTACCTTTTTATCTGATTGGCTATAATTTTGAATACAGACTGTCAAAACTGCGAAGACTTTGGGATAAAAGCTATTGAGAGGGTCAACAGTTTGGATGTGGGGTTAGCACAGCTTTCCAAGAAGGTGTGGAGCAGATGCAAGAACTAAGACAGGTGTTACCAGTATTGGAGTCAGAATTGGAAACAGTGCAGAGAGGAAGTTTGAAGCACAGGCAGAAAAGAGGGGTCTGTATAGAAGAGGAACCTGTTGGTGATTTGCTGTAGGTCACACTGCACAACTGATGGTTGTGCAGACTTAGGGGGGCAATGTACCCCAGAACTTCCACAGCAGGAGCTGGGATAACCATTCCTAGGAGCTGTGCCTGTGAACTGTTTCCGTTGAGTTGTGATAGATCACACACAATGTGATGTGTGCCAAAGGTCACCACCAGTTTATTTAATCAGAAATTTGTAATAGGTTACTGCAGGTGGACAGTAAGAGACAAACAAAAGGAAAATTAGCATCAGCTTCTCTTTGTATGTTGTTGCCTGATGATCTGCATAGCTGCTAAACCTAATGAAAACTGCATCTAATTCTGATTTAGATCTTGTATCTTTTAGCAGAAAACTTCTGCATTAAAGGTACTGTGCAGATGTGTGCCAAAGGTCACCACCAGTTTATTTAATCAGAAATTTGTAATAGGTTACTGCAGGTGGACAGTAAGAGACAAACAAAAGGAAAATTAGCATCAGCTTCTCTTTGTATGTTGTTGCCTGATGATCTGCATAGCTGCTAAACCTAATGAAAACTGCATCTAATTCTGATTTAGATCTTGTATCTTTTAGCAGAAAACTTCTGCATTAAAGGTACTTGTCAACTGTTGACCTATGAAGTATGTTTTAGGCCTTGCTATTTTCCAGTTGTAAGTAATGATTCAGTTTAAGTTTTATGAACAGGAACCTAAAGAGAGAAGCAGATATCCCAAATATTTAATTCCAAGGCTGTTCTCTGACCAAAAAAAAAAATCTCACCTTTCAATAAACCGTCAGTATGATTTTAGTTTTAGAACAAAAAACCAAAAAAATAAAAAACCCCACAAACAAAAAAAGCCCCCAAAAACCCCAAACACCCCTCCTTGCAAAAATCAAGAATTGTGCATAAAATTAAGTTGTATGTAACTTTAAATGAAACTAAAAGGAGAAACTATTCATAAAGTAACTCATAAAGTAACTTGCTACCTGGTATGTAATGTATGCAATTCCTTCATTACTGCTACAGCTATACATTTCTTTGCCAGGAGGCAGAAGTTTTTTCTGAGGAAACATGTTTAGGCACTGAATCTTTGCTTTAAAGGGACCTTTTTAGGTCTTAAAAAGCAGTTTTACATTAGCTGTGATATTATCTTAGCTGTGAAATGCAGAAATAGTGCAATTTTAATTGGCCTTTGAGAACGGTAGTTTTCAAATGGTAATCTACAAGAAGATTTAAAATCCTTAAAAACTAAGGGCTGCTATTTTAATTATAATGACGCGTCTTGCTTGAAGAATTGATACAATCTAAGTGTTTGTCTAGTTCACATGATTAAGCAATCAGAAAATCGTCCCTCTTACAGTTTTCATTTTGTGTGGGAATCATGAATATTTTAAGAGCCACTAAAAGTGGCTGCATAGAAACAAGCAAGAGGAAAAAATCTCTCTTTTCTTTGCTAATATCTGTAACATGTTTCTATTATGTCAAGAACTTCAACAATGATAGCCAACAAATAGAAATATTTCTTTGTAATTGTTTCTACATCCAATATGAACTGTTTTCTACACATATGAAAGAGTTCTACATCCTGTAAAAAGGAGTAAGGAGTTTTAGAGGTCCAACAAGATAAACTGCAAGGAGTGTTATAGCTTTTTTTACTTAATCTAACTGCAGAAATCTCAGAAGTATTTCATAAGTATGTAAAAACCCCACAGTTTAGAAAAATAAGTCAATCCTTAGACAACACAGTATTACTGTGTTGCAACAATCTAATTATCCAAAACTGAAATAAGTTGTTTAGTCAGAATGAATGAGTGTTGAACAAAATATTCTATATTTTTCAGAGCTGAAAAAGACTCACAGCCTCATATTGCAGCTGACAGAAATGAAAAAAAAGAAAAAAAATATGCTCAGTGAAGCTCCAACACAGTGCAGTTTTCACCACACTGACAGCTTTAGTGCCTATAAACAGATAAAAGAACAGCCTTTTTTAGTGTGAGAAACAAAAACTATTCCACCAGTAAATAAATGGGGGATTTTAGAAATTAAATGTCAATTTTATTTAATTCAAATAGTTATTAGAAGATATCATCTGTATGTATACAAAGCACAATCATCCCTCAATTAGAATCTCTTGAGAGATATTATTAGGTAGAATTGAGTTCAAAAAGGCTTCTCTTAAATACAAAGTAGGTTGATAATATATACAAAAATCCCTTTACAAACACAAATGTAGTTTTGGATATCAAACAAGACGTGAGTGTTCTCGAAAACATTGCCATCTGTACACAGTACATAGCAAACGTAAAGCCACAAGGAAAAGCTTTTTTTTCCCCCCAGAAATTCTTCNAATGAAAACTGCATCTAATTCTGATTTAGATCTTGTATCTTTTAGCAGAAAACTGTTCTGCATTAAAGGTAGTGCAGATGTGTGCCAAAGGTCACCACCAGTTTATTTAATCAGAAATTTGTAATAGGTTACTGCAGGTGGACAGTAAGAGACAAACAAAAGGAAAATTAGCATCAGCTTCTCTTTGTATGTTGTTGCCTGATGATCTGCATAGCTGCTAAACCTAATGAAAACTGCATCTAATTCTGATTTAGATCTTGTATCTTTTAGCAGAAAACTGTTCTGCATTAAAGGTACTTGTCAACTGTTGACCTATGAAGTATGTTTTAGGCCTTGCTATTTTCCAGTTGTAAGTAATGATTCAGTTTAAGTTTTATGAACAGGAACCTAAAGAGAGAAGCAGATATCCCAAATATTTAATTCCAAGGCTGTTCTCTGACCAAAAAAAAAAATCTCACCTTTCAATAAACCGTCAGTATGATTTTAGTTTTAGAACAAAAAACCAAAAAAATAAAAAACCCCACAAACAAAAAAAGCCCCCAAAAACCCCAAACACCCCTCCTTGCAAAAATCAAGAATTGTGCATAAAATTAAGTTGTATGTAACTTTAAATGAAACTAAAAGGAGAAACTATTCATAAAGTAACTCATAAAGTAACTTGCTACCTGGTATGTAATGTATGCAATTCCTTCATTACTGCTACAGCTATACATTTCTTTGCCAGGAGGCAGAAGTTTTTTCTGAGGAAACATGTTTAGGCACTGAATCTTTGCTTTAGAGGGACCTTTTTAGGTCTTAAAAAGCAGTTTTACATTAGCTGTGATATTATCTTAGCTGTGAAATGCAGAAATAGTGCAATTTTAATTGGCCTTTGAGAACGGTAGTTTTCAAATGGTAATCTACAAGAAGATTTAAAATCCTTAAAAACTAAGGGCTGCTATTTTAATTATAATGACGCGTCTTGCTTGAAGAATTGATACAATCTAAGTGTTTGTCTAGTTCACATGATTAAGCAATCAGAAAATCGTCCCTCTTACAGTTTTCATTTTGTGTGGGAATCATGAATATTTTAAGAGCCACTAAAAGTGGCTGCATAGAAACAAGCAAGAGGAAAAAATCTCTCTTTTCTTTGCTAATATCTGTAACATGTTTCTATTATGTCAAGAACTTCAACAATGATAGCCAACAAATAGAAATATTTCTTTGTAATTGTTTCTACATCCAATATGAACTGTTTTCTACACATATGAAAGAGTTCTACATCCTGTAAAAAGGAGTAAGGAGTTTTAGAGGTCCAACAAGATAAACTGCAAGGAGTGTTATAGCTTTTTTTACTTAATCTAACTGCAGAAATCTCAGAAGTATTTCATAAGTATGTAAAAACCCCACAGTTTAGAAAAATAAGTCAATCCTTAGACAACACAGTATTACTGTGTTGCAACAATCTAATTATCCAAAACTGAAATAAGTTGTTTAGTCAGAATGAATGAGTGTTGAACAAAATATTCTATATTTTTCAGAGCTGAAAAAGACTCACAGCCTCATATTGCAGCTGACAGAAATGAAAAAAAGAAAAAAATATGCTCAGTGAAGCTCCAACACAGTGCAGTTTTCACCACACTGACAGCTTTAGTGCCTATAAACAGATAAAAGAACAGCCTTTTTTAGTGTGAGAAACAAAAACTATTCCACCAGTAAATAAATGGGGGATTTTAGAAATTAAATGTCAATTTTATTTAATTCAAATAGTTATTAGAAGATATCATCTGTATGTATACAAAGCACAATCATCCCTCAATTAGAATCTCTTGAGAGATATTATTAGGTAGAATTGAGTTCAAAAAGGCTTCTCTTAAATACAAAGTAGGTTGATAATATATACAAAAATCCCTTTACAAACACAAATGTAGTTTTGGATATCAAACAAGACGTGAGTGTTCTCGAAAACATTGCCATCTGTACACAGTACATAGCAAACGTAAAGCCACAAGGAAAAGCTTTTTTTTCCCCCCAGAAATTCTTCCCTTTTTTGCATTTAGGATTTGAATATTGTTGGTATTCTTTTTTGCGTTTCAAGTGCGAAACCTGAACCCAAGCTTCTACCTCTTTTTAAGTTATAAAAATGATCTTACTTGTTTTAGTTGCATGCTATTCATTTTGTGTGGAAGTTGGCAATGTTAAAGTTATTGATTTAAATAGAAGCATTTAAAGGCAGTGCAATTTGCAAACACTTCCAGTAGCTAAGTTAGGACTTGAAAATAATGTTGCAAGCTATAATGAAAATTCCAGTTTCTCTCACGTCTTATAATGTTTTCACATTATGCATTCTTGATGCAGGCTGAAAATCATTATGCAGGTTTTATAATACAATCACTATCTTGCCAGGAATTATAGTCCCATCATTTTACAGCAGAGCTTTTATAGTGTACTATAGTCACTTTTTTTCCAGCAAGTTTTTATAAACATTCCCATTTGTGTATTAGGTCAAGGTATAACCCAACAGAAACTTTCCAAACAAAAGCAGAACGCATGGCAGGCTGAGCAACAGGTATAAGTACCTGTCTCATGCAATCAGAAAAAGATAGCAAGCAATCACCTAATATTATTGGCAACTCATTTTCTGCTTAGTTTCATTTAGTAGAAGACAATGGCACACCAAGATGAAGTCTTAGAAAGAAGTCTGGTTTAAGCTAGTGCTTAGGTCTATTTGATAAAAGACAAAAGAGCAACTCAGGACCAAGTCGGATTCAGGGGTGCTCACAGCTGAAGCTCTTTACAGACTACTAGTGAAGTATTTTCTTGAATAGTAAGCCCGTGCAGAACCAGATAGACATGTTGACACTCAAAAAATGTGTAATTCATATTATCTGGCAAACTGCACGAAACCTGAAATGAGCACCTTTTCCTCTTTCTACAAATCTGTTTTTCATTGTTATTGGTCTAGGCTGGGTACTTTAAAACTAATGCACCAGATCTGCTGACTCTTATGTTAAAAAGTTGCCTAAGTTCAGTGATTTAAAAGAAATATTTGTAGATATGAGTTTGTTGTAGAATCAACCAGGGGGCTCAACACATTTGTTAGCCTCCCAGGAAGAAAGCAAGTACTGGAAGCTGCTCTTAAGTTACCCTCTCCTGGTGTGAGTGAGCTTGGCCCTAAAAGACTTTTGGGGTCATAACTTTTGCTCTGTGTCTTGGAGATCTTTATTTTTTTCCCCCATGTCTTTGGGATCATATCTTTTGCTTTGCTATATTCAACACAAGTCTGAACCTTGCTGGGGGAATGTGACTTGCCTTTGAAGCCAGAGAGGAGGAAGCTTAGGGAATGAAGTAAAGGACAGTGAACACAGGAGTATTTTACTGAAAGCACTGTTTCCATAGAAGTCCAGAGCAGTGAAAATGCAGCCCATGCTCTCAGTCAGGTGAACAAGCACTCAAAGGAGCATTCCATTTGGGTGCCAGGCCTAGTGCTTCACACAGGAGAAGGAAGCAAATGTGAATTCAGAAGGGGAAAGTGGGAACTTCTGCTGTCAGTGAATTAACTGGGCAGGAGCTATGATTTGTTAAATTGGGTTCAGTATAGAGAAAAAAATTAATTTGCTTGAACCATTTTCAGAAAAAAACCCTTCAAAATGACTAAGCATTTAAACAAATGTAGGCTTGCAACGTACACTTTGTAAAGCACTGTATTGGTGAATATTGGAAAACTGCAAACTGTTCATATTTTTCCTTTTTTTTTACTTCATTCATATTTCTTTTATTTCTTTTGTAACACTTTCCCGCAGTTCATGTTTGGATCCAATAGCTATTAAAATACTGCTTTGTGATAATATTTCTTTAAGCAGCCATTACAAAATACTTTGGGAAAGTTAATGGTGAATTATGAAGTATCTAAAGGTTTCTATGTAGTAGTGTATTCTTCTATTACAGTCTAGAAACAAAGCTTCTGCAGTTGTATATAAACATATTCAGTAAATACTTTAAAAACACACCTCCTTCATTATTTATATAAATATTAACTTTGTTTAGCAGAAAATTCAGTTAGAAAAAAAATCACCTAATATTATTTTTCACAAATCAAGCAACTGGTTTGAGTTTGTTTATCTAAACCCATGTGGGTGCTTGTTTCACTGGCTGAATAGCTGACACTCATTTCTCATAGTCCTACTTAAGTGGACACTTAAATATTGTTGCACAGCCTGTAGTGGCTGCTAAGTGCCAGATAACCTCACTGAACCACAACAGATTTTTTGGTTTTGAGCTGGACCTTGGTGAAAATTTAAGGGGAAAGCGAGCTCATAGTCAGAGACAGTATTAAGTTCTACTTGTTCCCTACCTGTGTAGGAAGACACTTCTACAAGGAGCATCTGTAGTTCTCAGAGTGGTTCTGGAATTCATTTGTCATGGACTCTCAGTACACATACAACAGTGTTGTCGATCGTGAAGATCAGTTTTGTTAGTTAGGCAAAGCAACAAAAGTAGGTGCAATGACTGGTGATTCCATTACAGGTCCCAACATACAGTGAAAAGCACCACGTATTTGCACCCTGATCTAGAGTGACATGGGTCCCTGTCCTGTGCCTGAATGAAATGAGTGACACAAAATTCTTTGAAATACTACTTGACAAATGGCTGCCTATATTTGACAGATTGTTTATCCAAACACTAGATAGCATCATAGTGTTTGGAGACTAGTACTGCAACTGGGCATCAGCAGTGTGCTTGGAAGCATTGTAGGATTATTGTTTCACAGAGACCAAAGAAGCACCTTTTTTTTTTTTTTCAATAGAACTGATGAGGAGGAAACCACTCCAAACAGAAAGAATGAAGGAAATTATTAGTTTAATTGCTCTGGTTCTACTAGGCAGAGAAGAAATTAAAAGTGACTCACTAATCCTCTCTATGAAGACTGAAACAGATAATGGTAGGTAATCTATCAGATAATTCCTCAGCAAAAGTATTCCATAGTATAACAATTCCTCAGATTAGAGGAACCTGTGAATCACAGAAAATGGGAAGCAACATTTCTCTTTAGAAACGAGAGAAAGAGTTTTCAAGAAAGAGGATGAGAAACCTTATCAGGCTGGAGTGAAGGACTCTATGGTTCCCCCTGCTCAGGGTTTCCTTGAACCTAAACCTGATGCTGATTGACAATATACATGTAAACCCACTCAAGCAGAAGTTATTCTTCAGTGTGCAGACTGACCCAGCTTCATACATCTATTATGCTTCATAAGCCCTTTCCTGCCCATGATATTAATTCTCATTTCTTATTTCTTCAACCACTAACTAAAAGTGAAGGGCTACGTGAAAACAATGTCAGATCCCAGAGAAAGCAACAAGTCTCATTTCTTCACCTAAAAATAGGAAAAAAGCTTTTAAATTATGTTAATAAACCCAGGCCTTTTGCTTTCTATGCACACACTCTTTACTGGAGGGACAAAGCAAAGGTAATCTTTGGAGCTGGGATCATTAGTGCCTGTCTTCACTGAAAGACTGCTTGCAAAGCTCATGCAGCTTTCTTCTCCTTATGTTGCAGAATAATGAAATCCATGTTGGCTATTCCACTTCTGGATAAACGCCCCTTGTTGACCCTTCTGCTCACCAGCCTCCACCCCCAGATCTGTAAACTAACTGTATCTGTACTGAATGGCTGATTGAAGCCCTCACAGCAGGGGTGGAATGTGATTAACAACTCATGAAAGCAGATCATCAACATGGTTTTACTGGAGGGGCAAATTAGTTGAATATTTATGGAGTATAACTTTAGCCAATTGTTCAGAAGCTCCAATATACAAGCCTCTTGAAGACTGTAAAGGAAAATGGCTGTCTCAAACTCAGAAAGGCCCCTCAAAGTAAAATATTTAGCAGTTTTCATCTTTAAAAAAATACAACTGTGCTCCAGTTCCTGCAGCTGCAAACATTAGAAATAGTTAAGGCAGACCAGTGTATATAGAGTGAAATCATAGGCCACAAAAATTTCTTATGTTTTATAACCTGAGGGTAACAGCATAAACACAGTAATGCTTTGCAATTATGCAATGCCTTTGAGCTGAGGATCCCAAAATGTTTTACAAAAGTGGGTAAGAACTAAGCTTTTGAAAGACTTATAAACAGCAGTAGGGAGTCTTCTATGTGGAGCTATGTGACAAACTGATTTTTTTTTTTTTGTGATTCTGTGGCTAAAAGGAAAAAAAAGTACCAGAAGGTTCATTTGTGTCAATAAAAGACTACTTTTCTATTTTGTTGGTGAAGATGAAGGTCACAAAATTTTTTTTTTCACCTAAAATAAAACATTCTCTTTTATTTTGCAAATCAAACACCTTTTCTAATATGTCTTTTATTTAAAATGTTTTAATAGCAATTAAGTAATATTTTATTCTTAGAAATAGTGACATGATTGGCAATTTTTATCTCATTTTGAGGTCTCTTGATTTGGATACAAATTCATTAAATATTTCTGCTCTTCTCCTTTCTAATTAATGAAGCTCAGTTCCAGTCTGCTCCCATTTATGTCACTAATAGTTCTACGTCCTGAACTTGCAGCAGTAACTGGTCCTACGTGTGATGATTGATGGAACAACTCAATCTTAAAGCAGTGTCGTGATGCCTGAAATGCACTTAATTGCATTCCCAGCCAAGGAGGGGATGAATGGAGTTGCAAGGCAAGCAGTAACGCCAGTTATTAAGAAGTTATGAGTAATGCTAATAGTAAAGGCTATCCATACTGTGAATAATTCTTAATGTAAAGTAAAATAAAATATCTGAAAAAGTCCTTGCTAATATTCTGAAAGTCTGAAATGATTAAATCAAACAATATGAAAGGAAAAAAACCATGAAAACTTTGACTGAATTGTGTTTCATTAATATGTTGAAATTTTAAGGGTTTTTTACAATAGCTATGAGTAGATGGGAAACTGGAAAAAAAAAAAAGAAAATAGGGAAAATAAACTCTTTGGTTCACCAGTTTCCAGGAAAGCATTGTGGTTGGCCTAGAAAAATCTCAAACACATAAGTTTGACCATTCTTCTATAGTACTTTGGGAGTGCAGGATGTGCCTGGCTCTGGCTGTAGCTTCCTTCACTTAGAGCAACTTTCATTGACAGGGCCCTGGAAATAAGTATGGCATCAAACATTTGTGAACTGAAGTTCTTAATTTTAATTAAGCCTCTCCTAATTCTAAATAAATTGACATAATCAAGGATAGAGGTTTTGATGGCTTATGCTCAAGTAAGATATTTGGCTTTATAGACCCGTCCACAAGTTATCCCCTTCTTGAGTTTTGGAATAATTAAAGACAGTATTAGGGAATCAATCACAGTTTTTCCTGGGGTCTAGTGCCAAATGGAAGCATTCATTCTAAACAGAAATTCTAGCTTAGAATTTGGCAATGGTGGGTGTCAAATACAGGAAAGACCTCAAATGATGAAGAAAGGAAAGACCCTTAACAAAGGAGTTGTCTGAAACATGGAAAGTTTTCTACACTGGTTGTCAGTATTATGTGAACTAATGCACGTGCAGATGTTACTATAAACACAGCCACACACTCCATTTGTACCCTGATTAGATTTTCATCTGCATGCTGAGATCTCAGAAACATTTCTCCCAACTGAGCACCCTTTAGTGCACAGAGAGGAAGCAGCAAAAAATACATTAATATTAAGCTCTCGTATAAGGAATCAACTTCTCAGGCATTCTTGCAAACAACCTACTTGCCATCTAAATGCCACCAAGTCTAATGACTATGACTGCACACACAGTCACTGAATCCTGTCAGATATTTTTATTCTTCAGAGTCTGATAATGTGAAGACAGAAGGTTTTCCATTGTGTGCCCAACTTCCCTTGTCTAATCACATCTAAAAAGGCATAGACTGAGAAAATAATTTTATTTTAGACTCTGAGGATCCCTTTCAGATTTTGATTTTGATCAAAGGTGTTGCAAGATTGTTTTTGGTGTGCAGATTGTTTTTCTCATTATAAAGTTTTGATATAAGAGCAACCTGATTTTTCTTTTCCTTAGGCTGGTTGGTTTATCTCTTTTCTGAGTATTCATCTCTGTGAACCAAACTGGAGAATTCATGATTTGTGGCAATATATATATAAATATAAAAGATTGGAGTATGTTCCATTACTTATATTCATGCTTCAAAGAGTAGATCCATTCAAGATGCACTGCTTCCCTATTCTCTTTTGTAGGAAAGTAAAATATGTTTGTGGTTAAATATCCTCAACAGATTCCTCCTCTTGTTTCTTTATAGCTTTGTTTCATATTTCCCACAGCCATGAAAGACCACACAAATAAAATACTCCTGCAAAAATGAACAGCACAGTATCACGGAAATTATCTTTGTTAATTTGAGCACATAACAGCTGTCAAACTTGGTATTAATTTTTAATGTGAGATACTGTTTCTTTTTCTCTTGTCTTCAAGAAGAAAAGGAAATGATTCTTTGTTTTAAAAATTAAAGAGGACATGCCAGTAACAGTTTATATTGCTCTTGTATTGTGTTTATGGAACCAAAATTCTTCTGTGATCCAGGAGAAAAAATGTAGTTATTTACCTAAGAAAAAAACTCTTTTCATTAAAATCATACTGCTTGAAGATTCACAGAGCAGAAGAAATACTGTAAAACCCCAAGTATATTCATACATTTTTTAAAAGTTACTTTTAAAAGTGTTTGAATTATTTTTATATCCTGTTTCCAAGAATACTCTAGCAACATTTCTTTTCTAGAAGAAAGATGTATAAAAATAGACAAAAATTACCATGACTGTTTCAAAATGTAAATAAATTATTTCATTTTATAAGCTTTTGTATATAAAATGGATTTCCCAGACTCAGTAAAATACTTAGGCAAATGGTTTTTCTCATTGTTTTTGAAATTTATAATTAGGGAGATGAGAAATAACTTGAAAGTAGTAAATTACTCTGAAGTTTCATTCACTTCTTAGAAAGATGAATTCCACATATGTATATAAATCAGAACACAGATGATACTCTATTGGAAGAGATGAACTGTGGAAACAAGGTGTCACATGAAATTTTTGACTTTCATTCAAAATTAATTTAAATTGGAAACTCTAAGTCTCATAATGGACTTGTAAAGAGGCCACAACTTAAGGTTTCTTAAAGAGAAAATACTCATTTAAGTCTCTCAGAATTTCAGAATTTTTGAGAAGGTAAAAAATTCCTTCCTTCCTTCCTTCCTTCCTTCCTTCCTTCCTTCCTTCCTTCCTTCCTTCCTTCCTTCCTTCCTTCCTTCCTGAAGAAGAAGAAGAAGAAGCATGGACATTTTTTTATTATAATTTTTGTACAACAGTGATAATTGCTTGATATCATTCTCTTTTTTGGTACTGATATACTATTACTCTTATGAAATCAATTGGTTCTGCAGCTCTCAAAAACTGAAGGACTCTTAAAAAAAGCAACAATAAATCTCTAGTGTTTAGTTAACTATCAAAATAAGGAAAACACTGGGCAGGCTGCTTAAAGCAAAGCCAGTACACTAATCATGTCCTTGGGGATTTTTTCCCATGATTTTCTCATACTGGAATTTTCAAGCTGAAGCTCAAATCTGAGAATACCTTTTCTTATTTTCTGCTACTAAGAGTAGAATAAAATCTTCCCATATAAGTATTCTCAGTAAGCAAAAATATATCTATAGAACTCTATATATAGAGTTCCAGAGTTAGGTTTTTTCAGACCTTGTTTTAATGTTTTAGATTCTGAACAGTCCTAAATGCTTTCAGCCATCATATAATTTAACATTGAGTCATTCTACATTCCTAAAAGAAACCTTCTCTTATGCATGATTACATATTGTTAAAATGGATAGGTTAATTTTGCAGCATGAATTTTTCATGGTAGCTGTTCTGCTGCTATTTTAGTCTGTTTTTAATTATATACTCAGTGCAACAGCCCTCTTATAGACAATTACAATTTTAGGTGACTAATTTTGGTTACAACCATATACATAATCTCAGACCCCCTCCTGCAGAAGAGTTTGCATGGACATTTTTGTGTGTTTCTACACCCAAACAAAAATATTTGACAGAACACGTCACACTACAGCCAAACAGAGTGGATCTGCTTTATATACATACATACGTACATACATACATATATATATATATATATATATATACACATAAATATAATATTTATGTAAGAGAACTCCTGGGTACAGGAGGTCCTTTTATGCCACAGTATCTAAGAATCTGCTTTACTTTTGCACACACACAGACACACACAGACACGCAGAAGAGAAAAGTGCTCTTGCTCTTGAATTTTAAAGAAGTCCTAAAATCAAAAGTCATCTTAAACCTCTACTTTGTTTGTTTTTACTTCGTGTCTCTCAAACATGAGTAGAGAGAATTGACATTTGGTAGACATCTTTTATTTCCCTAGCAAAATGGAAGGTTAAATTGGCAGAGACTGACAAATACTGAAACAGTAACTTAAGATGAAATTAATGGAACTAGAAGATGCTGTACAGCATTCCACTTTATTTTACAGTGAGAACAATAAAAGTTCTTAAAGAACAGTCTGTTATTATTAAATTTGCCAATATATCAACCCAAAACTGCTATACAGCAAGGAGCAGTAACTGAGAAAAAGGAGAGGTTAGGCAGACAAGAGAAACACAAAAAGCATCTGTGTTGCAACTTCTTCCGTTCTGCAAAGAAACAGCTTTGGATTGTCCCCATGTGGAGGATGATAGAGATAAGAAGCTCTCTGGTGGTAAGCATCTGGGATGGGAGGGAAGATCATAGGATATTGTGGGATTCTCTTTGTTTCTTTCTTTGACTGTGTATGTCTTTGCTGGTTTTTGAAGCTTTTCCAAACCCCAAGGCTTCTGAAGTTCTTGCATCACTCATTTTAACTTTTTTTTATATAACAATGTCAGAGCAATGTGTATATATGTTAACACAGGAGAATATGTGTGCTAGGGCCCTAATTAGATTCATATTCATATTGAAATTTTAAGAAGTCACCAGCCAAACGAGTTACTGCAATGATCACTTCCCTCCTAATGGGAAAAGAGCAATTGTTCCACTATATCCTGAGCCAAGGATGTCCACAGATTCAAGTTTAATTGAAGTTCAAACAGATTGTGACATAATGAACTTCTTTCTTCAGTGCTGCCTTGAACAAACCAAGGCTTCCCCACTAAGTCTCAAACTCTTACAGAAGATCCTTACAAACTTAGTGTATGTGTGGTAGTGTTGTTTGAAATCAATTATAATCTTCAGATCTTTAGTACCAAAAGATGTTGTACTTCACTGGAGAATGACCAAGTAAATATTGGAGTGTTGCCATGTAAGTCAAAAGAGAGAGAAACATGTTGATGGAGCCAATTTGCTGTAGGGAACTACTTTAGGGGGTGGGAGGAAAGAGTTTAGGGCACAAGGGAACAAACCCAAACATGCCTTATATTTATTCAGCACTGTGTAGGCAAATCTCCAGTGGCCTTACCTTTAATACTGAACATTTAAATTTTTTTTGTAGACAAACAAGAGCTCAGTAAATATTCTATTTTCAAGTTCTCTGCTTATCCCACTCATCATGTATTCTTTGATCAGCGAGAAACTGAAGTAAAGGCAATGCTTTTGGGACTGATCTAGAAAGCCAGATAGTTTTATTTACATGAATAGAAATAGACAAACCTATGCTAATGAGTTGGGGCTGTACATGGAAATGTTTAAAAGATAACTTAGGAAGTGTTAACTCGTCTGTATGTGAAGGCCATTCAGACTTTTTTTTGCTAATAAGGAAGAAAAAGAAGCAGGAAAGTAGTAAACTAATTATCAGCATGTATTGAAAAGAAATCACCCATTTGGCAGCTGACCAACAGGCAGCTGATACAGCAAATTTTTGAAAACTGTGTTGAAGAATACTGTTTTCTTTTAGTATCTTTAATGCTTTCAGTGATTTCTATCCAGAGAAAAGAATTTGAAATTGGAAGTCAAAATCCAGTGATCTTTTACACTTGTTTCCATAAGAAATCAGGTCATTCTCAGTCAGTTCATCTGACTTCCTGTCTGTTACTGAAAAATATAACTTTTTACCCCCTGAGACTTAAAAAGGGCTATAATTTCTCAAAAAGCCTAATTAAGTGTGAAATTTTGAAATATATTAGAACATTTCCCCAACTTAATTTTGTCTTGAGATATGCATGTATTATATCTTCATAAAGTTTGAATGAAAGTTGATAGATTGAATACAAAAGTAACATAGATTATCTCATCAATCATTAAAAAAAACACATCAAAATCTTTTTATTAAACCAACGTTTTATACAAGAATTCACTTGTATAGACAATTATAATAATAAAAGCTGCTTTTTCCTTAATTGTGATAAGCAAATTGTTCTCAAATTTAAGTCACTTCATTGATCACTGTTGAAGTTAAATATTTGAATTCAGCTTAGGTACACATTCCTCTTATGTCTGCTTTGTGTACAACCAAACCAGCTGAACACTGCTAGGTCCCAGCTGTTCTGCATTGCCATTTTGCACTGGCTTACCTGCATTTTCAATGACCCTACTGTACACCAGGAGGGACTTTTATACCTGTACATGTTTGTTAGTTAATTAGTCTAAAAACTACAATTGGTTTGTCATGTCTGTGGAAGGATAAATAAGATCCAGTGGTGCCACTTTTTCAGGGTACAGCTTATGGGTTGTTTTATTTTTTAAATCCATTATCAGGAGATACAAGTTACTCTAAGTCATGACTTACACAAATTTTCTTACTGTCACTGCCAGTTACCTCCTCACTGAGAGCAGCTGTAATCACTGGTCATTTGCCACATACAGTGACATGAGTGCCTAAATACCAAAGTGATTTTCAAGATTTGAAGCTGTATGTAATGGAACTATTAACTGCATAAATTCAAAAGGGACTATGCTTGCCTGCAAATGAGCGTGATCTACAAGTCATAAGAGGTGATAGAAAATATCAAAATATTAATAAAAGGTTGTGAATGAAATGCAACATTAAATATAGATGTTACAATTTCCATGTCTGCTTTTTAGTGTCTTTTTTTCTGCTTTTTTTCTACCTTTTAAATCACTCCTCTCTGTCAATTAATTAATTTTACACCTTGATTTCTAATATGTCAGAATTTTGCAGTAGATGTAGAACACAGATGGCCTCTACATTGTAATTTTGATTTGGGAGCTCTAAATATTGACAAAAACTAGTTATTTGCTTATTCATTGTCATCATCATAGTAAATACACCTCTGTATGGAACCTTGATGTGTTTTGCACTTTTTTTTTGTTTCAACCATATTTTTTCAAATGTAATTTATAAGAAAAGATAGGATACTGGACAGTGAATTTTCATTATTTTTACAATATTTTATGATTTTTTTTCTCATTTTTGATCAAGGACACTTTTTTGTGCTGAAAAGTTATCAATGGCCCTTGGTGAGAACCTTTACCAAAATGACAAGGGAGTCTAAAATGAGAAACTTTTTGGCAACCAGACATAACTAAGCTTCAGGATTCCAAAGTCATATTTTATCTTGGCAGCTGCCCTGATCAGTTTAAGTGGTAAATGCTTTCAGTTGTGTGACTGAGAAAGAAGAATGTGATTCTGGACTATACAAAGGTTCTGGCTTTATGATTGATTTAGTTTTCTCATGCTCCTGTGCTTGGGACCTGTTAGGGTGCTTACTCAAACTGCTTTTGTTTCATGCCTCAATATTTCTGGATTTTTAGGAGGAGTGTGCACAGACAGTGGAAGGTGAATCCAGCTACCAAAGAAACTTTTTGTTCTAATACACACTTTGATTTGCTTAATCTGTAACCTACAGGGGAATACCATTCAGTGGGTTTTCAGAGTTCACATGATTCTGTATGTAATTACTTTGGTATTATAATTGCCAGTAAATGTCTATACTGGAAATGATGTAAGTTTCTGACCAGGGGGTATGTTTTTACATTATTGCATTATTCATGTTTAAAGCAAGTTGGTGAGGAGTATAATTGGAAAGAGAGAAAGCAAGGAATTCAGATTAAAGCCCTTTATAGTAAAAGAATTTAGGTTTGGAAGATTTATTTTTGTATGGCAGAATTGTTGCAAGGCAGATTAAGACATTTCCTACCCTATAGAATCATTATTTCTGCTCAGAAAAAGAATTAAAAATTAATAGTTGGGAGGATTTTGGAAGAAGTCTTGGCCTTATGAACAATTCCTGAAAATAATATGATTTGGAACAAAACAAACCATCATGATATCATAAAGATTAATGTACTACATTGCAAAATAGCAATAATTCAGGGAATGATATTATAATACCAATCAGCTTACAAAGTAGTTAAATGTAGTTTCAGGATGATTGTGGACTGCTTTCCTCCATTTTTCTGGAGAAGTGAAATCAGTTTCTTTATATTTCACAGGAAATTGCTGCATAAAATCAATAAGATTAGAAATGCAGGAATTTCTATGCATGTGCACTAAAAAAATTCCCTGCTTTAGTTACTGTCAAGTAGTAATATAATTTAAATTAACAGTTATTTTCACTTTTTTGTCACATATTCTAAAAAACTTACATGATGAGTTAAAATAAACAAACTTCTAAATTATCAGCAAATGCTTCAAAAGGCAATAGTTAGATTTTATGGAATAAATGAATGTTTGATTCTCCCTTGAAAAATGACCATTTCGTATTTTCTCCCCTTTGGCCCCAAATTACTTGTACCACATACAACTTTTGTAAGCTTTAGAATTCTAAAATCAATCATTCAAATTCTAGGATGGATTAAAAACTTACTGCAATTTTAAAACAGTTAAGATTCTGACTTCTTAGAGCAAAGAGTCTGGGTTTTTTTAATCCTGATTTACTGTCCTCCTGAGGTTTTATCTTTCTGTATCCATTCCCTCAGTTATTTTAAAGGTAAATGCTGATGGCTCTAAGAAAAGTAAAAAAAGGCATACAGTACTCCAACCACAATATGACAGAGGTATTTAATGTTAATTAAAAGGTGGAACACATTTTTATGGTTTCTGTCTCTGTGCAGAACATATCTCATTACCTGCTTTGGCACTTAGAGCAAAGAATTCAAGACTTTAGGGGAAAAGAGAGGATATATTTCCTTACAAAGTAATGACCATATTTCAAGTGCTATATAATCTTTTAGAATAATTATTATATTCCTCTAGTTTATATACATCAAATATTTATTTGAAAATAAAACTGCTCTTTTGATTTTCCATTTGCCATGTGTCCACAGAAGACTCAATTATCTTTACTAACAACACTTATTCTTACAAAAGTTTCTTTTATGACCTGACAATGAACAGTACCTAATACTGAGCACCTGATCTGCATGAAGTAATTAAGATTGGTCAGAATTAGGCTTTAGACATGTACAAAACAATCACAAACTCCCTGAGTCTCTCAAGAAGGGATAGTAGTTTAGGAGAAAAAAAAACACATGGAATTTTATAATAGTTTTAATGCTATGAGACTTGGCTATGCCAGCTTAGCCCACAGCATCATTCCTGAATATATTAAACTACTGAATGACTTAATGACTGAGTGATGATTTTAAATTAAATTGTATTTTATCACATTCATGTGTGTAATTGTGTGAACATGCACAGAATGAGTTGAAAAGAGCTGCAAACCATGGCTGAGTCATCAAATGCCTTTGTGTTAAGACTCTGGTAAGGGATTTTGAAATTAAAAATGTTCTATGCTACACATGGTTGTCAAATATATGAGTTTTTTATTTCTCTTATCCTCTCCAGTTTCTTTTGTCTTGCATTTCATAAAGGCATCAACAATGCAGTACCAAACTGATAATGAGTCTGAAAACTCTTCTAATGCAAAACAAAAAAAAAATACTTTTTAAGTAAGAGAAGACAGTTCAACAACTTTTTATTATTTTATTTTCATTGTATTTTCAAAGAGGAATAGCTTTAACTTGTGCAAGAGCCCTTGTAAACTGGTTCCATGCCTGAGTCTCCAAGACAGAGAACAGTGTCCACCACCTGCACTGGCTGTTGACATAAAACAACAACATGCTTCTGCTTGGTCTGAGCTGCAAAATGCATGCTCAAATTCTTGCCTGGCTTATTTAGTGACTTCAATAGATACAATCTTTGGAGGAAACCTTGTCTTTGGTTTTACTGTGAACATGTATACTACCACTAATGTGAATGAAATGAAAGTGAAGAGTGAATCATGAACTTCAGCCCGATTTTTTTTGGACTAAGAGGCTGGAGATTTTGGGATCCAGGGGCAAGTCTCTGCTTCATGTGAATGATTGCAATCACTCCATACCCATAATAAGTATGAATAGCCTCCAAGCCACTCTAAGTGCCTGGTACCTTCAGTTTGCAATAGATATTACACCACTAAAAAATAGTGAGAGACACTGGATTTCTGCTTTCTTCTGCAGTTTGGCAGAGGCATTAGAAGGAGTTACATTCAGCCAATTGCTGCTATTTTCTCCCACTCATATGCTGCTCAAGAGGTGTAAAAGAGCACAGAACAGATGAGAATCTTTGTCTTTCTTTTTTCTCTTTCATTTTTTTTTCTGATAATAGTTCCTGTGAAAAATGAATATTCACTAAGTAAATGGGAGATGAATACAAAAGTATGCTGAGCATGACTGAAAGTAAATTGAAAGAGTCAAAGATACTGTTGTGGTGTTATTCTCCTAATTCAACACTTGTTCATTTGCTTATTGAAAAGTGATGAAGATGGAACAATCTTACCTAGTTTCTCTGAAGAGATTTTAACATTCAATTTAGGACTTCAGTAGTACACCTTAAAATAGAAAAACAAGCAAATGTGCTTGTGATTGTTTTCCATTATTCATGAAAAGAAAAACTAATTATGAAAACATTTATTTGATGTTTTATTCATGAGCTAAATTTTATAAATTAGTTGCTATAATAATACAGTAGTATACCTTTCTGTTTGGTTCCAGCAGTGTCTTCTATTTATAGCAATGGAAGATAAACAATAATGATGCAAAAAGGGATGACTGATTAGCATAATGGATCAAACAATTTATTCAGAAATGTCCTCGCTCTGGTTTCAGTAACTATAATTAGTTTTTTGTTTCAAGTAAATTGTGGCAGCAGAAACTACATCCCTTTGGTGGCCTTTGCATTCTGTTTCAAGTGGAATGCTTGACAATAAACAACATTGCTTGCTCCCCTTTGTTTTTCCAGTTGAAATAAAAGTGACTTTTCACACAGTAATTCAAAGGATAATCTTAAAGTTGTTTAAAAAAATAAAGGTTTTATTTTCATGTTACTATAAACCTTATATTCGTGAAGAAGTCTTATGATTAATAGACAGGAAGTTTTTTCTTTAAATAGAATTTTTTTTTCAGAATTAATTAAACAAACAATGAGATAATCTAAATGGAAAGATATTTTAAAAGTAGTAACTTATCAAAATTAATTTATGAAATTAAAACTGTACAGTTACTGATTTTTTCCCAAGTTGGGAAGAGTTGAGTTGAGTTGGGAAGAATGATTTATGTCTGCTTAAACTGATGGAATCTGAATCCAATCCTTCCCATTAAAAAATGAGAAAGTAAGGATGAATCTAAGATTTTCTGGAACCTTTCCTCAAACTGATAAAATACAATTCAAGGGAAAAAACCCAAACAAAACAAAATAAAAAACCCAAACCAACCAACCAACCAACCAACCAAAAAACAAACAAACAAACCAACCCAACCCCCCCCAAAAAACAAACAAAAAAAAACCCCGAAAAATAATTTTGCTCTTTAAAAAATCATGGCATCATTTAGGTTGGAGAAGACCTCTAATATCATTGATTCCAGTCTCTGACCCATCACCTTGTCAAATACTGTGGAATTGAAATCCATAGGGCCACCTAAATACCTGTTCTCTTGCATGCAAAATGATGTTTATGTAATTCAAAAATGAGAGTACAAGAGAGAAAGTGACTTATTATGCCCACTGCAGCTTAATTAAAAGGAAAGCATTTTGATTTCTAAAGTTTGCTTTTAATAATCCCCTTATTAGTACAGTTGTATTCCTAAAAATAAGTTGTATGTAATTTTTCCTTGTATCAGTCATAAATAAGCTAACCAAAAACATTTGGTGAGCTGGAGGTAGGGTGCCATAATAGCATATGAAAGAATGATGAAATCCTTTTTGAAGCAGACTTCCTATACAAAGGGGTTCTAGATTCTCAAAATCAGATCTGTAGGTCCTCAATGTGAGTCAAATATTAACAACTTTGTACCAAGTTTTCTCTTATGTTATATTAATTTCTTTTAAATGAATTAAATTGCTTTCATATGAACATAAAATTTGCCAAAAGCAAGATTTTCAGTATCTGGTTTTGAAATCTGGCAGTTTATCTATTTACCCTATGACCTTATGAGTTGGTATGAACAAGCATCTGGTCTTTGCAAATCAATCTATGAAGCAGATTTAAAAAATAAAATGTAATATTTCTGAAAAGAAGCTCTTAATTTTCCATTTTGTTTTTCAAAAGTAAAATTTTCATAGTCATCTCTGCTTCTGAATATCAGATGAGGACAAATCCTTTTGGATAAATTAGTTGGCAACAAACTTCTTCACAACAGAGTTTTGCTTTTGTCCTCCATTTTTGTAATTTAATGTAGTTCATGTTCAAGTATCTTCTCCGTTTAGCTACCTTGAACATCCTGTCTTTGCAGGTTAGGAAAGTGGTTTCTGGTTTTTTGCCAAACAGCATTAACAATCAGGGTAGGAATATTGCCATTTTTTAGTTCTTATATTGCAGGAGAATAGGAAGATTTCCCAGGATATTCATTACTCCTATCTGAATTGTGAATTAAATTCATAATTAGTTAAGCCCTTCCATTTTCTGAAAACCTTTATTAATCCTACTGCAATGTTAACTGGTAAGCATAACATATTAGTAGTGACTGGTGTTCCACAGGACTTTCTTTTTGACTAAAGGTTCTTCTTATTCAACAAGGATCTTCATTTAAACAGATAATTTTAAAATGCCTGTGTGATTAAGTGGTGCCTTCTGCATTCACTACAGTCCAACAGCTAAAGCAGGGAGACACAGAAGAGCTGTGTTATTTTTCTAGCTTAGTCTTGGATGCACAGGGTGACTTTTGGCTATTTACTTTTCTTCTCTGATCTATTTGTCTATTTACTTCTCAGCTGTCTCACCTACTGAAATTTATGAAGTGTCCTTCTTTTGTGAAATAGTTACAAATCTATAGGGGAAAGGTATTAGGTAAATTAAAATTATCTGCTTGCCTTAATATTCAGTGGTTTAAAGTTACAGAACCACATTTCAGAATTGGTCTTTGTAGCTCAGCTCCTACCAAACTACCATTCACTTTCCAATCATATTTCAAGATAGGTGATCTGTAAATGTTTCTCATAAACCACAAACATGACTGCTGCAGTATTTCCCACATTAGCTGTGAGGCTTTTCCCAATGGAGAGCCCACAAAATCATGGTGAAGTGAACAGGAAAATGGGGAATACTGCCCTGTTGAATCATAGTGTGTATGGGTTGTCCTTCATTGTGGAAAGTCTTCAGAACTTCTCCACATTTTCTGGGCTACTAATTGCAGGAAAATTCAGTTGCTTTAATGGTGCCTTTATTTTCTTAGGTAAAACTTGGTATCTGTAGTTATGTTCATATATAAATACACACAGACACACACACAAGTATCTTGATTGAATATTTCCTTAATACCAGAACTAGCTTTCAGATAGCAAGCAGAAAATAAAGTGTGGAGTTTTCCCTTCTTAGTAGAACCCAAACTCCTAGGATGGAATTCAATCAGGAGTTTATTGTCAAAGCTCTGGGTTGTGCTATCTCTCTGTTTATTTAGTGAGTCATACAAATCTTTTTTTTTTTACTTGGTGTTTTTTTTCAAAGAAGGGAGACCAGTGGGATTTTTTTTGTTTGTGCTGCTGTGTTGTTTTGCTTTGTTTTCAGTTTTTTGGTTTTTTGGGGGGGTTTGTTTTGTTTTTGTTTTGGTTTTTTTTGAGGGGGAGGGGGTTGTATGTGCCTTCTTGTACTGCATCCTTCAGTCATCAAAGTGCCTTTAGCTCACTGATTCTGTTAAAGTGTGAAGGGTCTTCTTACTATTTAAATGCTGAACATTCAGTATTACTTAAAACACTGCTAAGGAAAAGACACACCCTTTTACATTTTACATTGGAGTCTGAGCACAGGCATGCAGTAGTCTGCTCATCAGTTCTGTCTGGAGTGGTTTGTGAGAGGAGGTTGCAATTGTTTCATCCCCTTTTAAACTGGAGAGTAAGCTATTATTAGCTTTTTTTGTAAGAGGTCATAATGGGGAAAAAAGAAGGGAGGTTATTAAATGCTTTGGCACTGATTTAAATGCAGTGAGAATTACAGGTGGTTAGATCATAATATTGCTGGAAGGGAATTTAAGAGGTTATTCAGTCAGTGTCCATTCATCTTCTGCAGGGCAGGGCCAATTATATGCAGGTAGAATCTGAGAGACATCTGTGCAGTCTAGTCTTAAACACATCCAGCACTGGAAATACGAGAGCTTTTTCAAAAGGTGTGACCCAGGCTTTACCTTGCTGCTGTCATTATGGTGTTTTTGTTAATATCTTGTTCTTTATAATTTAAGCCAATTGCTGTTTTTCATATTCACATGAATATGAGATTAGATTAATTCCTTCCCGTTTCCTGAAATTATTATTTAGGTGAATACTTATTTTGTTTGTTTTACATTTGTACCTCAGTTTCTCTCCTTCAGATTAAACTCTTCTATCTCTTCATTCAATATTCTGTATTAAATGATGCTTTAAAAACCTCTAATATTTGTGACTGTCCTCTGGACTTCCTGTCCAATTTCTTGAAATATATTTCCTCAAGCTGACACAAAGTTCTTCCACTTTGTCCTTACTAGTGCTATCTAAATCAAAATGTTATTACACTTTTTTTTGTTTATATTTGAGAAAACAAGGTTTAGTTGGCGGATTGCAGAAACATTACTCCATTGGCTTAGGTTGTGCTGCTTATTAAGATAACTACTATCATAACTACTCTATACATCTGTCTGAGAGTTTTTTCCCTGCAATTATTTCACACAGTGCATGTATGTAGGTGGCTGTCCCTTAGTAACTTCTCCTCCTCTTGGTTAAATAACATCCAATTATTTTTCAGGACATATCTCCGATTTGTCAAGTTCAGTTCTGTGTTTCAATATATTTCTAACCCAAATTTCAAGAATTCTCCACCCAGTCTCTTAATTAAAATATGGAATAAATATGAGGATATAGATGCTTGAGGGATAGAGCTCTGCAGAAATCCATTTGCCCTCCATTTGAGGGATCCATTTGAGAGGGAAGCATTAAGAAACTCCACTTATCTCTTGTTCACTGTTCATTGTAGGAGAATTTTGTATATTTTCTCCATTTGCTGTACTCACAATTCAGTTTTATGTTCTTTCATTTGACAAATTGATTAAGCATTAGAAAATTCCAGTGATTTTCATTGTTGTATCATTCAAAATAGCCAGGTCATAGGATAAATTTTGTAATAATTTAACATGAAATAAATAGTTAAGGAGTTCTCTTCTGAGAAAAAAAAAAAAAGTTGTTTAGTTCTAATGTCTTCTTTCCTGACAGTGAAATTAAGTGATTCATTCCATATATACGAAGAAGAGGTTGCAAGGAGGAGCAAAATATTAGTATGAATTTAATTTGAAGACCCTAGTCCAGAACACAAAGGCTGTAAGTGCTTAACTTGTTCCAAGAATCACAAATAAGAAATGATGCCTTCGATGAAAGAGAGGTGGCACAGAGAATAAGCTCCAGAGAAAATCTAAGAAAAATAGAATTTTTCAATTAAAAACAAAACAAAATTACTCCCAAGTATTTCCACTTCTTTTTCAAAAAGAAGTCCAACATTGTTGGGGTTTGTTATTTTCCATTTGCATTGGTTTGCTCCAAGTTCCAAGTTACCCCATTTTTGCTGTTTACCATTGGTTCTGCCTGCTCCGCCTCCCTGATACAATCCCCTGGGGAGGTTATGCAATACCCTGGGAGAATTGCATCAGCCCTAGTTTACCCCTCCCCAAGCTCCTGTCTGTCTCCCCTGTGCCCTCCCCTGGCACCTGCCTGTTTCCCCTAAACCTCACCCTTTGTTCTGGAAAGTTCTATTGTTTCTTCTTGGTGATTTGATGTTACATGTTTGTCCCTCCCCCAAGTTATCCCTATTGCTCCCGGTTGGTGTCTATCCAGTTTGTAACCGCACCCTGATCCCTCCTGATTGGTCTACTGTTACTGTTCCTCCCCCTGTTAAAAGGTGTTGCACACCCCAGAGCAGGGTTTCTTTCGGGCAGTCCCTCTGTGGGTGAGTTGACCTTCCAGGCTCAATAAACCCTGAGAACTTAGACCCCCAAAGGAGTCAGCCTCTTTTCTGCAGCATCAGCAGGGAGGTTTCCACCACTCCTACACCCACCGGGTCTATGTGTGGCCTCGGCCCACAGATCGTGGCAGGGTCTCCTCGGGGCAGAGCTAGCCCCTAGAAGAGAGGGACCACCTGCACAACCTGAGTACTGCTAGTACTAGTCTAGAAGAAGGGCAAGGATCACTCAGAAATCAAAAGAATTGAAGCAGTTTAAATAGACAATTATTGAATAACTGTACAGTTAAATTGACTATCATTTCCTGTCACATATCTATCAGCAAGGTTTCTTCACCTGCACATTTAGTGATTACAACAGTTCCTGTCTTGGCAGTGGAGGCAATCAGTTCACTCTACACCATCTTGAAATGCAGTTATTTGCATGTTTTCCCATTTATGCATCTTCTCCTCCAGTGCCATGCTATGCCTCAGATGGTATCAGGCAATTTTCTGTCTAGTTTAATGATTTCTCAGCCTGAAAATTGCCTTGTCTTTTCTCTTTTTGAAATGAAGTATCTGGCTGGGGTGAGTAGAATGGGGCTGCTGGAAGCAACTGGGGTTGTTACCCCCCATTTCTGGGCATGACCTTTGAGTAAGAATAGTTGGACTGGCTCGGGAACGACTGATATTGAAAAAACACTTCCCTCAGAAAAGTCTAAATGGCATTATCTGTCAAAAAAGTTGTGTTTTTCCTAAACCCTTTTAATGGGAAAAACCTCAGTCTAAACACATCAAAATGACATGAAAGCATGTCATTTTTAAAAAACAGATGTCTTCATAACATTTATTTAGGAATGAGAATGGCAATTACTCTAGCAGAAAAGTGCATATATTTCCATTGTTTTATTTTGTAAACTATTAGTTTGACATCCACGGGAAACTAAATTTTACTTAAAGAGTAGGTTTGACAGCCTATATTTTCTCACCATTGTGTTAAAGAATATATTCAATTTCAATACAGGTCCCAAAAGTCCTAAATCCAAATATTGTCAGTTTACAGGCCTTATATAAGCATTACCCATACATGTCTCCCCTTACACAAAACCCATTAGTACAATATTTTTTGCAGTCCACTGGCCTTGTCTGCTGGTATGAATGCCAAATTTTACCATGCTTTCAGCTCCATGCTTTGTGTTGATTACTGTAATTGACAGGACCAAATCGTGAAGTTGGTAGTTTTTTGGATAGGTATAGCTGGTCTATACATAGCTGTGTGTAGGTTACGTTTACTTTCTTTGAGGTGCACATATTATTGTTTCCTAACTGTCTATCTGGAGAAACAAGAAAAGAGTTGGGACACAGAGATGGCCCTGACACAGCAGCTTTCATCTAATTGAGGGCTGGGATCAGGGGAATACTGGCTGTTTTTTGGATTGAGATGGTCACAAATAGTTGCTGACAATCCCCATTCAGCTCAGTGGAGGCTTGACCTTGTGGCACATCTGAGCAGCTGATGGGATATGTATGACACCATGGAGGGAAAAGGGCAAAGGGTCATTTTGCCCTTATAGATACTGCTCTATCAGGGTCAGATTTTCTTGATGAAGCAATTGATAAACGTGTTTAGCACATTTTGATGTTATAGAATGACACAATATAAAGAGTGGTCTTTCTTCTTTTGTATGGAAATAAATAGATTTCTTCTGTTTATTTTATCCCTGCTGTGTGCAAATGCTATCACATGCACTCCAGTGTTCAGAGAACATGAGATGTGAATTTGACATTTTTTGTGAAGTATGAGAACTCTGTAAGATCTATGTGACATGCAAAGGTGCCTGGATGTGCATGCAATTCAAATATTTTTCTTTTTCAGTTGTGAAAAGTTATTTCTTATTTCCAGATCTGCAGGTAGGCTAGGAAGACATTCAGGTTGCAATTGTTAGTTTTTCACCAGAACTTCAGGGAGGTGGTGGGCTACAGGTTTACCCTGGGTCTCTGACTACCAGCTGTAAAAGATGAGAATCACATTCTTGAATTGGATTTACTGCAAGAAGAGGGTGGTGGGTGGCCCTTCTTGTGGTCAGTCTGCCATCACTCAACACTGAGGTCAAAATCTAGATCTACCAAGAGGCTGAAGAGAACACCCTGAGGATAAGACATGATATGATGCTTTGGATTGTAGAAGCAAATACTTTCTAAGTGTGCCGTTTAATTACTGGTCCTATGATGACAAAAGAAGTTTTCAGATGTGGTGATGGTTTTGCCTAGTAGCAATAAATTATGAAGAGTTAATTATTAAAGATGTTAAGTATGTTTTTTCTTTGTACCATTTGATAATTAAATTAGAAAACTTATAATTAGGGAACTAAAAATCTACAGATGGAAAGTGTTGCCTGCCTTTTTTTTCACTCTTCAGGTAAAATGATTAGGTTTTTAATCAATTTTAATCACAGATCAAGTTATTGACTTCTTACTTTGGAGATGTGAATCAATTAAATATGGCATAGCTTGGATTAATTCTACTGCAGGTAATATAGATACTTCTATAATAAATATTCTTTATTTTATTCAAAAATTGTGGAATTGAGCTAGCTGTCTAGTAAAATACATTTTAAAATGCTGAAGATAATTTAAAGCTGGGAGAAGGCAAATATCGAGAGTTTAAAACAATGTTTTAAATAGGATTAATTTTGATTTAGAATTCCTACTATAGCACAATTTTGATATAATTGTATACAAGATGATACAAACTCATTAAAGAGAATTCCTGCTTGAGTGACTTGTACATTCTAGGTTAGGCACAATTTCCTTATTTCTTATAAAATAACTATTCTTCAATGATGGGGTAGCAACGACTCTGTCACTATTTTTCATGATACATGTTTTCTTTAACAACTGTTGCAACTGATTTTGCTGACTTATATCTGAGGTTTTAGTTAAGTCTAGGGAAAATACCTTTAGGATTTTTTTCCTTTTTTTTAATCATAGTATGTCATCATAGATGACTTCTCTACAAGCATATGCTCTACTACTACTGCAGTTTCTCATGTTCTCTTTGACAAACTGAGCTATAAAAAAGCATGACTATTTTATGTTGCAATAAGTAGGAGTAATATTATTCAAAATTCACTTTGGGTTTCTTATTCACTGATGTCTTGAATTAAGTAAATAAAAGAACAACATCATATCATATTCCTCTACTCTGTTGCTTTTTTTTTGTTCCTATCTCCAGAGTTCACCAACCCATCATCATTATATTGCAGACTTTTAGATAGTTTTCCTGTTTCCTACTAGATTAGACTGTGAGACTGTATTTTCTGTGCTCAAGTTCCAGACATTTTTAATGGATACAATAAGTTTGAAAATTCCACGAGAATGTTAGATTTGGCCTTAACTGAAAGCCTAAAGCCCTTGCAATGCCAATCAGAGTGGTTGAAGTGGACTGCAGAAGGAGACTTTTTCAGATCACACTCCTGACCTGTCTTGTTTTGCATAAATCCTTTTGCATCACCAGCTGTATTCAGACATACTCTACTTTGTAAGGCTACATAAGCATGAAGACCTTGACTTCCTGCTGTGAGTTGCTTGAGATACTCTTGTGTTCCTGGGCTGGCTACTCTCTCTTGGTATTGATAGGGACCAATTAATTCTGAAGAAAGAAATGAAGTAAGAAAAAACCAGTGAATATCAAGAATGAGTTGGACCAGACAGGCTATGTGCAACTAGACTAAACAGCCAAGACAGAGAAGCAGTACAGATGAAAACTTTCTGATAAACGAGGAGAAAATGATGGCAGGCTGGAGAGACTTTGGTATATTTTTACACCTGCCACGTCCCTCCTAATTTTTTTTTTTGTTGTGTTTTATTTTCACATGCATTGCAATTGTTTATCTTGTGCTACATGAAAGAAGTGTCAGCATTCCGAGGGCTGTAGTGATGAGGATGCCTGTGGATTCTGTTCTTTTCCAGTAACAACAGAAGTACAACACTGATATTGAGACACTCCTGTTGAAATATTTGCAGAATATCTTTACGGATTAAATTATTTATACAGAACTATTGAGAATATTATGAACTTATTCATTTGAGCCCCATGGACACCTGAGATGGACTCTATCAGTTTCCCTTGTCTTATTTCTAGTCATGTACATACAATATACATGGAGGCAAAAATATTTATATTCATCTTACAATACAATATAAAGCCCTAAATTTCTAGGGGTGTGTGTATATTATGTATATATAATTCTAGAAAAATCCCTGCGGGAGTATCTTTATTGAAATACTCCACTATGGGAAGAGAATTATTTTATTAATAACATTGTCTTTGCATTTCTGTTGTATTTTCCTTATTTCTGTCAATAATGTATTGCTGATTTCACAGTCCTCATTCAAAGAAAGTCTAATGAGACCTTTGAGGATACCCCTACTTCAGAAACATTTTCATGCAGCAGTGATTAATTACAATTTAATTTGTTTTTCTCCACTTCATCACAGACCAATAAAAAGCCATTTACTTACCACAGGATTGTTGTGATCTGTCAACACAAATGTCATGATATGATGGGTCATAACAAGGAAAGGCCTCTTGGACATCTCCATAGAACTTGGCTTTTTTTCATGGGAACTTCCGACTGCTATTCTCTTTGTGATTCCTTGGACCTTACCCCAGATTACTGTCTGCTGCCTGTCATCCTATGATTATTAAGAAATCATGAATATGAGATCCTACCTGACAATCTTCTGAGGTGCAATAACTACCATTGAACTTGAACTGCACTGTAATTGTACAAAATACCTGCCTTTGTGATGATCAAATGCAAGGGAGGCTGCTCTCCCTGTTCTGTGCTTACTTTTGCCAGGAATGGACAGGAGATGCAAGTGGAAAGCTGGAAACCCTAAGCTGAATATGCCGCCTTTGAGGTACTGGGGTATCTCACATAAATTAAATTATTTGGGGTTCCACCCCAAAAATACAAAACCATCTGTAGAACAGATGTAGAACTCAGAAAAATGTGGGATATATCTCAGACAAATGCTTGAGTTCTAATTGTAGTTTTAATGTTTATATTAATACAAACTGAATCACGTGCAGGCTTTTGATGCAAATTCTCCAACATGCTTAGTGTGCATTCACAAATGTGTACACCTGCCCATGAGCCTTACACAGTGGTGCATTCTGCAGTATTGCTTTTCCTTCTGTGAGTATTGTCAGGAGTCTTGATGAATTTGGCATTTTGATCACGTGTCATATTCCTGTAGCGGTGAAGCTGGCTTCCCTCACAAAGCTCAATGGCCTTTTCACAGAATGTTCTCTGGTCACACTTGGGAGCAGATGCACATGCCCTGTGGAGCAGAGACATTATCCTTAGCAGTTCTCCCAGGAACACTAAAGTGGCATTTGCTCTTTTTTCAAGTATGAGCTGAGTGTACTGTCATCAGAGGATTCAGTGATGGGCCAGAAATCAAAAGCCTATTTTTAAAAAACTAAAACATATATTGAAATAATTTATGTCCAGACTCAAGAGCTCAGAAAGGTACACAATAAAAATTATATTGTGATTAAACAAAATTTTGAAGAAACATACTTGATTGAAATGATCTTCAATGGTCTGTAAAATGTGATTGAAGGAAGTAAATAAATTAATTTTTTATTATTTCCAATGAGGATACACAGCTCAGTATCTTTGCTTTCAACTCTACTAATTTCCACTATCCACAACTGCTGCAAAATAAAGCCCATGCCATCTAGGTGAAACTGCCCAGGGACAGGACCAGCCAAAAAAATTAATCAATAGAAGGGGCTTTTAGCTAAAGGTCAGACAACGTTGTAGTAGAAACCCTGGGGACTTTTCAAGCAGCTTCTAAGAAAATTTGTTTTCTGAGCTGGTGTTTTATTGTGCTTTTACAACCCATGTAGGCTTCAGAGATCACTTAAAGTAAATTCCAAATGAAATGTCTTTCCTCTGTATATTTTACAATAATTTTACTCAGAAAAATGGTGAGCTCTTGAGGTGATGAGACCATCACTGCAGTCAGATGTACTTAAAATAACTTCAGTGGTACAGATTTCTTTGACAGAAATTTTAAAAGCAGTTACAAAAAAACCAACAGCTTCTTATATCACATCCATTAACTTCAGTTTTTATTTTACATAACATTCCTACTAACTGAATGTGTCACTTAGACACATTATATACAGCTACATCATCCTGTCTTTTATAAACAAGGCTACTGAAATTCTACAACTCCTTTTCATTCCCCTCGTCTTCAGGAATGAATTCCTTTCCCAAAATTTAATTTACTTTTCTTGTGTGGAATACTTGTTGAAGGCAGTAAACTCTATATTTGAATTGGAATTGGAATATAGTTCTCTGACTTGATAAATAAGAGTACAACAAAATGGACGAATAACTAGGCTACAAGCAGATGCCTGTGAATTACTTGGTAACAATCTTACTGTAATGACTCTTTTGAGTTTCAGCTCTTTCTGACATTTGATCACAATAGACTTTAGCTAAAAAATGTCAGTGGTTTAAAGCAAAGCCTTTTCATTAAAGAGGTCTTGTGGAAAAAAATAATTAGTCTACAGAAAGGCAGTTGCTGCAGCTCACCTGGAATACAAAATTGCCATTGTTATCACTGCTTCCTTTGCCATTGGAGAATTTTATAACAGGAATAATATGTTACAGTAGTGTTGAAATATAGAAAATAAACTGGGTTGTTCCTGATCTCACCTGAATATCTCTACCTGAATGGAGCCATGTCAAGTTGACTTGCCATTCATTGTGTGCTGTATTTCTCAGATACTGCTTGTAGATAGCTTCTGAATTCAACTTCTTTGGCCTTTTGTTCTCCTGATTCTACATCAAGAATCTTTTACAGCATCTTTTTTTTGTAAATAGAAATGAGAAAGAGAGGAAGGCAACAATATTTTCTGAAACTTAACTGAGACATATAAATTAGGGCAGCCAAATCCACAACCACTGTGTACATCATTTTCACTGAACTAGATTTTTTATGGATACTTGCCTCATTTTTTTTTTGGTTTTAAAACTAAGAATGTTCTATTATATATAATGGGTCATACCATATACTCTGAACTAATTTTTTTGCACTTCTTTTCTGTTATTGTGTTCTTTTTACAGTGGGATAGGGCATGAAAAAGGTGAGGAAAGACTGTTTAATGAAATACTATTGTGTGGCTGAACTTATGATGCGTACAAGTAGTTTCCTTCCATTCTCACTCAGGAAAATCAGAAGCTAACACAAACAGGGCTTTTTCTGAATATATGGCAGAGTCAGAGTCAGAGTCAGTCTCCTGCTATTGTACACTTGGACTCTGAGACTTTCTATAATTTATATGCTTATTGCAGCTTCTATTTTTCTTGTGACGTGTCCATACTGGATGCTAAGAAAGTGAATTGTGGTTCTTTGCTTGTAGATTAATGATTGGAGAAAAAATAATATAAGGCAAGCTTAAAAACATTTTTTTGCTATTGTCCATAACTTGAGAGTAATACAAATTTTGAAAGACATTTTAGTTTGCTGATGAATTAAACAATTCCACTTTTTTTGGATTTGTAAGATTGTCCCCAGCTGAAAACAGCCATAAGAACTCATAAAAAATCACTGGTCAAGCCTGTGCTTCTGACTGCTGTGTAAACCTATCTCTAATTGGAATGGCCTGCACTATTTTGTTATACAAATGACAAATGACTTAATATTTTATTTATGCCTTGCTTCTGGCATCAAAAATTGTAATGCTATTAGAAAAAAAAAAAGAACTTGGTATTCAGACTTCTTCTAAGCATTCTGTCTACCCCTGTCACTCCACTTCATACCTCAAGATGATCTGTATACTAAGTTTTGAGGCAGTCTTTGTTTTGAGAGCAGCATTTTGGATACGCTTTTGGTTTTGTATTCAAAGATACTTGTGGGATATTTCAGAGCTGCTTTACAGTATTTCAGTATTTTTTGTGGAATATACAAGGGCCAGAAGAGGTGACAGCATAACACAGGGGCAGAACAAGGATTAAAATAGCAGATTCTTTCGTAGCCTATTTTAGTCACCAGTGAAAAAATGTCTTTTGGCAGAGCCTGTTTTGAAGATCAGATTATCATTGATTAACATTTTGCCCCTTTCAAGTTAGATGTGGTAACATTAAAAAGGAGAAATGCAGCTTTGCCTCCTGTAAATGGATTGAACTGTAGCTACTGGAGGATGGTAGAAAAGTTATTACTTTCTGCTCTGGTACTATACTAATAAATATGTTTCTTATGTTCTGTTTACCATTTTATGACATTACATTAAGAGATGATAGTGTTGCAATCCAATAAATAAATATTTAAATATCTCTTTCTAAATGCTCATACAAGACTGTTCACAAGAGTATTAGAACACCTTGCAAAGGCTGCTTCGCATGAAGACAATTAAGCAGGTAATTATTTTCAGCTTTGTCAAAATAAACTGCAATTTGGAATCCATGTAAGCTTATTAAAAACTCATCATATTTTTCACTTGAAGCTCAGTTTATTTGGCATTTTTTCCCTTACTCATTGATGTTTGCAGCTAGTGCTGGACTTGCCTCACCCAGTTCAAGACTAAACTCCCACTGGAGTGAAATTGATGGACTATTGAAACATGCATTAATTTCTCTATGGGGTAGTTTAGACCAAAGTCTGTATGAAGAGCTATAACTGCACCTGATAGTGGTCTGCTCATCCCACAGATGAAAACATGATAGTGAGAGCTTATCAAGGTCAGGTGTTTGTTAGACTTTAATTTTATTGTGTCCTTATGTCAGTCCTTATTCTCAATTTCTATGAAAGTGTTACATTTTAAATAAAGCATTTCATCAGGGGTGTTCAAATCAGTACTGTTAAAGTGGTGAAGGAGAAGGGCACCAGGCTTCTTGGGAAAAGCCAGAAAATAAAATTCTACTGAAAGTAGATAGGAATTATAAGTGAGTATCTTCATCTCCAGGTTAAAAATGTTGGGAGAGTGCATCTTATTTTAGTACAGCATTGCAGTTCTATGGCTGAAAACCAAACAAGGAAAATAAAAATCAGCTACACATGCTGAGCTCTTCACTGATCTAACAAGATTTAATAACCATAATAGCTCTTAGTTGATCTGAACCAAATACTAAACCAAATAGGCCTTAATGACATTGTTTTCCCTACTCCCACCCCAGTTACACACACTTTTACTATATTGAGAAGAAAGGAGGTGAAATTAGACCTGAAATTTAAGGTCTAATATTTATCTCATAAAATGCCTGCAGAAAAATTAAATAATGAGTAACTATTTTAGCTTTTATTTTGTTTTGGAAGGAGGCAATATTTGCTTTTCCTAGCACTTAAAAAAAGTAATGGCATAAAAAATATCTATTCTTATGTCCCCCATAACCTCCGCCATTCTGGTGAGGTAAGGAAATGCATGGCATCCTTTACAAATTGAAGAGACCTTTTGATGTGGGAAATGAGATACTGTCTCCTTTCCCTATTCTGTAAAGTAGCAATCCAAACCAAGATTTTATTTGTAAAGATCAGGAATGTTTATGGGTTTCCAGAATTGACGTATTTCTAATTGTACTTAGTGAGCTAATTATCTCAGTGATAGAGACATGTTTGTGGTTTTTTTCCACTGACTATGCAAAAAAGGGGGCTACTTTTTTCAGGGCAGGGGCTCACTCCTTTTCTCTGGCATTATTTCATGCTTTAAGAAATGTATTAAACTTTCAGCTTAAGCTCCTTCCTATCACCACTAAAGCTCAGGTTGCTAGTTCCATCCTCCTTATCTTCTCTCACTTGATATAAGGGAAAAGGACACAGAGTAAAGGCTTGCTCACTGAGCTAGAGTGGCTCTAAGCCAGGTCAAGGGACAAGGGCAAGTGATAATGACTGCAGAGATTGTTTTGCTCATCTTTTCTCCAGTCTTCACAACTGGAGCCAAATATGTCTGTCAGTTGGGTGCAATATATTCAAATTTTCATAAACATTTGTGTTATTGCATTTACTTTTAAATATGATTTCTACATTTCAAATTATTACTTTTAAAAGGCAAGTGAATTTCAAAAGGCGTCCTTTTGAATCAGTTGAGGAAGGTGTGCAATTAATGTAGCATGTGAAACAGCAGTAACAGGAACAAAATCAGAAAAGGTGCAGAAGCTGTTAGGTATTCAGAACTTGCCATGAATCTTAAAGTACTCAACAGTTTTCAGCAATCAAAGAAACACACTTTATTTATAAGTATAAATGAAAGAACTATTAGTGAAGCACAAAGACAAAGCTGGATAACTCGTTTCTGTGCTATGATAAGAACCCTCCCAGCATTCTGGGGGATTTTTAAATTAACAGCTTGTCCTTTGCTAAGTATACCAATTGATGAGTAGATCTGTAATATTATACCATTGATCATATAACAATAGGTGATGTCAATATAGTGGTGCAGTGAGTAGTTAAAAAAAAGCTACCAGCTGTCAGTTGCTTTATTTACATTTTCTAGATTTTTTAATTCTGTTTGAGCCTCCTAGAAACACAGTAATGAGTTTGGCTTTCTACTGTTTTTATCTCTTATTTGTCAGACTGTTTTCTCTCACATCCTTTTAGCTCCTGGTGTAACTGAATTTAACAGAATTCTGCATCTTAAACATCCCCATTTGTACGGAGAACTCATTGGTCTTAGAAAGACTAGGAAAAAAAAGCAAAGCTTTTAAAAGAAATAAAATTTTAAGCTCTTACTCATTGCTTTCTGGTTATTCAGAAAGAGGTTCTATTTGTAAATTAAACTTAATTCAGCAAAATATTAAAAACCAAGAATTTACATCATAGTTCTAAGATTGTTAAATTTTAAAGAATACACTGTAGATGCAGTTGTAAAACATTAAATTATTCTAGAGCAAACATATGTTCAGGATTCTCATTAATGACTTTGGGCTTTTTGAGGTGATGACCTTATCAAGATTGCAGTACCGCAATGAATTGCGGAATTTAATTGGGGAAATAGTTACTTCACTACTTCAAAAATAACAGCTCTTTCGTACTGAAGTTCAATAATCCTGATTGTTACTTCTGTATGAATAATCTAGTACAGGGTAACAGATTCCTCATTGAAACTTAATGACTTCACAAGAAAGGTCATATGGGTCTTGTTTCTATGGAAGGATCTCATTTGCTCCTGGAACTATCCCAACACAAGTCAAATATTCCTCCTTTAACTGTTTCAAATTCCTTTTAGAAAACTTTGACTGCATTCAGTTTCACTTAGGCTTTTTCATTCTTAAGCCACTTATGATCTTAATCTAATTAAACCTTACGATTTGGTTACATGGATCACCTTGTGGTAGGTGCTAAGATAACTTCCCTCTTCTTGGAAACGTCTTTTATTTGCATTTTTGTTCCTCGTTTCTGCTGGCATTCATAATCAAAATAATGCCTGACAGAACCAGAAGTGGGTCTGCTTTGAACACCACATACTTCCCACATAAGGAAATAAACCTATTTAAACTTAGTTTCATTAATCTCTTTCTAATGACACTTTAGCTCCATTTGGAAGTTTAAGGCTTTCAGTATATGGGAGATATTGAGCCAAAACTTTTGTTTTTACTATGCCAAACAAGCTACCCAAGAAATTGCTTCTGTTATTACTGTTTGAATAGTTCTAAGTCTTCTCTACACATCAGTGAAACAGATTGGAATATTTGTTTTGAAGAAAGCATGGCAATGGATAGTGGTTTGCAATACAAGAACCTCAGAGTCAGATCTCTGATCTTTCTTGCTCAAAGACATTATCTGCTTTGCACATAGGTCTCTGACATCCTCGATCCCAACTCCATGAGACTTTCAGTCTGGTGTCACAGGGATTGGCTGGCTGCTGCTGGATGGCACATTCAGCACAGAAGGAATCTCACACGCTGGGGTGTGATTCCCTGTCCCCAGCAGGGAGCAAGGCCAGCCAAGGGGTGGCAGCTGGGGTCAGCCAAGAGTCTGCATTGCCAGGCCCCTACTGGAGATTTATTAGGATCTTCTTCTACCATTTAACAGCAGGTCTATTTTACTGTAAGATTTGACTAGGAACATGAAAGGCTTCCTGTCCATTGGCTGAAGAACTTCAGATTTCCTTTTCCATATTAAGGTCATGGACTCACTTTTCTTATCTGCATGGTCCTCTGCATTTATGGAACATTAGTTCGGGTTCTTGAAAAACAAGATCTTCTTTTACCATCTCTAATTTTTTCGATCCCATAGTCCAAGGAAGACTGGAACCATAGCTTTAAAGCACTCAGAATTCTAAATTGTAATGACAAAAGCTTCTACACCTCTTTTCTGAAGCTTCTCTGAATCTCTTGATAGGAAGTGTTAAGTTGCCAGTCTTGAATTGCTTGAATCTAACAGCTCATTTGAGGACAAGGGTGTAAGTTGATGTTACGGTTTAGCATAGCTTTTAGTTAAAAAAGGAAATAGTTATCTGCAAGGACCTTAGATTGACACCTAATTCAGCCAGTGAGAAAGTGCGTTCGTTTTCGTGAATGAGCACATTTATAAAGCTGGGGATTTTGGGAACTCGCTGTTTTTCGCTGCTCGCCTCTGGAGAGGTAGGAGGCAGCCCCGGCTGCCTCAAGCTGGGGGGAGCTGGGGCTCTGCCGGGCCCCGCCGGGCTCTGCCGGGCCCCCGGCCTGGCTTGGAGCATCCGCTAAGCTCAGTGACTCTTGGGCAGAGAAGGGAGGCAGAGGTGTGTGCTCCAGCTCTGCCCGGACTGAATTCCAGCCGCTGTTTGTGGGGAGACTGCAGCTGATTCCCTCCTCCACTGCCTTCCACCTGGAGCGGCTCCGAGCCCGAGTTGAGCCTACCCCGAATGAGACCGAGGGGTTTANGGGATGAAGAAGTCTCTGTGTCCAGTGCTTTAAACAAAAGTGAGAAATATTTCTGCCCTAGACTGGGATGAAGAGTATCCTTTGCACCTGAACTGTTAATTTTAAAAACAACACCCCAGAATGCATATAGTCTGTGACCCAAGTGCAGTTGATGGGAAAAACTGCACTTTATGGGAGAACCCCAGAGACAGAATTTTGTTTCTGCGTGGCTGTCTTCTGTGAGAGCTAAGAACCACGAGTAGAGTGTTTCTGTCCTTGTGGAGAGTTACCATAACCAGAAGAAACTTCTCTCTCTAGAGAGATTGATGAAAGACCATTTTATAAGACATACAGACCCTGAATTCTGAGTTCTTGCCTTTATAAATGTCTGTAAGGAGGAAAAGAAGCTGGTGGAAGAGGGGGAAGTGTTTTAGAAGTTTCATTTTGATTCTTTGGTTTTTTTCCACTCCGTTTCCTTTTAGTCAGTGTGAATAAACTATATCTTTTAAGTTTGAGCCTGCTTTGCTTTTCTCTTAATCCCATATCACAGCAGAAAAACCCTAAAACCACCACATTAATTGGTGCATTAGCCGAGAAAACAAAATTATTGAACACTGAACTTAAAACTAACTCGGTTGGCTACACAGTCTGCCCACTGGCCTGCAGCAAGAAGTGACAAAAAATGTGACTGAGGACTTCAGAGATGGTGTCTGCTTCTAGGATGGCAGTAAGATGTTCATCTCCAGGCTTCATCACCTAGTGTTGCCAGAACAGCTGATGATCATGAGCATCTTTCAAACCTTTCAGAATACTTTGTAAATTTAGTCTAAATCCAGAAGACAGCAAATTATATTTTCATATGCACTGAGAGAAGTTTTCTTCGTTACTTATAATGATGAGCATTAGATCCATATCAAGAAATACACCTTGGACTATTTTTGTGTTTGCTTTCATGTTCTCAGTATCCTGCATTTTAAGACCTAGTTCTAGGAGTAAGTAATAAATTTCCAACAAATTTGGCTTAGAGAATATGTATTATTTTGGATAAAAATTTATGATGAATTGAGATAGGCTTTCTTTTTGGAGATGATATAAATGTTTTTCTAGGTCCTTTTTAATCACCAAAATCTGCAATTTTTTTTTAATTTCTTCTGTGTTACAGTACAAAGTTTTTCTTCAATAAATTTTTTTCATAACTAGTTTTTTTTTTTTTTCTAGAAAGCCATTTAAGTTTGAGAAGCAAGATTGAATTAAGTGCTCTGAAATAATGGAAGCAAAGTGCTACAGTTGGATAGAGTTATGGTCCACTGTAATGAGATTTCAATTCGGTATCCTATTCAAGACAGAAGCAGTATTTGAAAAATGAGTTTTGCTGGCATATGAATATTTCTCATTGAATAGTAGTTATGAGATCAGAGATCATTTAATATTCCTTTTGTTTATTGTGCAATTTAACTGCACTCTGAACTAGAACGTTCTGAATGCCAAGTGATTTTGTTTGATACTGAAGGCTTGTAGGTATGGTAGTTCTAAGCACTAGTTCACACAAAAATAATGTGTTTAGTGGAATTGCTCCTTATTTTTGTTGTGATATCAAAGTATCTATATATACACACAGATATATAAACATATATATGCCTGCAATATAGATGCTTGCACACCCACATGTAAGAAAAACTACTTACTTTATTCATATAAGGTATTCATATCTATCATGGGTGACTGATATTCTGCATTTTGTTTTCTGCTAAATGGACCCATGGTATCTATTCTTGATTAATTCTGCTGAGAATATTATAAAAAAGAGAATTACTAGAAATTAACTTTTGTATCAAAACAATAAAGAAATGCACATATAGAATAAATTGGTACATGACTTTTTCTAGCCCTTATTGAACAGCCTGAGAGAAAAAGTGATATGAAATAAAACATTCCTATGTATCCATTTTACATCATTTGCTGTTTTGCACTTTGTACCTCTTAAATGTGAAAACATAGAACAGATGTCTTATGAATTATGCATATCTCATAACAGAAGACAATTGTCACATGTATTTTGATGGTGAATAATTCATGGATAATCTGCTACATCTGCAGAGGGACGGATCCACTTCTTATTGTAAGAGACACTTAGATAATGACATGACCTGGCAATGAGCACTGGCAGCCCAGAAAGCCAATTGTGTCCTGGGCTGCATCCAAAGCCCTGTGGGCAGCAGGGCCAGGGAGGGGATTCTGCCCCTCTGCTCTGCTCTGGTGAGACCCCACCTGCAGTGCTGCATCCAGCTCTGGGGACTCACTCAGCACAGGAAGGATACTGATCTGTTGGAGTGAGTCCAGAGGAAGTGACCAAGATGATGGGAGGGATGAAGCACCTTTCCTATGATGACAGGCTAAGAGTTGGGGCTGTTCAGCCTGGAGGAGGCTCCAAGGAGGCCTTATGGCAGCCTTCCAGTACCTAAAGGCCACCTGAAAGAAAGCTGGAGAGGGACTTTTAACAAGGGCATTTAATGATAAGACAAGGGCTAATGGCTTTAAACTGAAAAAGAGTAAATTTGGATTAGATATTAAGGAGAAATTTGTTAAAGGCAGTGGAGACACTGGAAAGTGCTCCGAGAGAAGCTATGGATGCACCACCTCTGGAAGTGTTCAAAACCAGGTGGATTGGGTCCTCAGCCACTTGATAGAGTGGAACTAGATAATCCTAAAGTCTCTTCCAACCCAAGCCATTTTATGTTTCTGTGGCCCTATGAACAAACAAAAAAACTGAACCCAAAAACTCAAGTTGGTTGTGATTTGCCCTTGAGACATTTCAGGCATCAGCCTGCTAAGGATTTTGCTGTCAGAAGTTTGATGTCAGTTGGGATGAGTAAATCTCTCTAATAAAAACTTCAGGCATTTCTTGTGCTAACTGCCAGCATAGGGAATTTTCATAGGCTGCTTTAAAAGAAGCAGTTCTTTGGGAAATATAGCATGGTGAAACATCAAACTTGTGAGTTTAAAGAATAAACATTATATACCTCAATTTCTGGGTGTACTATGCTCAATAGATATCAAAATAAAGTTAAAAACTCACACCACAAATGCCAGGAGAGCATTTCAATCAGGAATTTTTAAAAAAGCCTGGTAGAATACTTCAAACATATCTGAAATTATATTTGTCAAGTAAAGGATCATGTGAAATTGTCAGTACATTCCACTGGGAACTAGAGAAGAAACTTCAATGTAAAAGGAAATGTAATTAGAAGAAATTCAGGAATTAGTAGTTCATTAGAAATTATACGTTACTACGTTGATAAATATACAGCATTTAATGCATGTCTAAAAAATTATCAAATAGAATATTGTAAATTAAGGACATCTTCAGATGATCAAAATTATTTTCACCTGAAGAATTCATTAAATGACTTCGTGTGCATTAAATTTATCACATTGGCAATCTTTTCTCCTTCTAAGTAAAATGGAACAGCTGAATTCTCTAGATGTTAGACACATTTAATATCTTTTTTACTTAGCCGTGGGGACAATTGATGTTGTGCTTAGGCATGCAGTAACTTCATTATAAGACATTGAATTTAAAAAAAAAAGAAAGCAAATGCAGACAGACAAGACTTGTTTTATTCAGTATTTGTCTCTAGAATTAGATGCACAAACAAGTTGAATGCCAGGGATTAAATACAAATAAAATACATTTTCTGCAGAATGCAACTTGCAATGCAAAGTGTGCAGCAATAAATTATCAGAATAATTAACTAATTTACATTGTGTATTTTTTTTTAGTATAAGAACAGGCATGGAAAAGATGTTAAAGCAAGGTATTAACTCAAGATGAATATTAGCTTTTCAGACAATGAATAGCATCTATAGTAAAGGCAATTTCTTTTCATTACGTAGAGAATTTCATTGCATACAATTTTTAGTTCTGAAATGGGACAAGAATTTGATTATAGATATGAGAAGCAAATCATTCAGTTGCCGGCAATTTGGAAAATTTAAGAGTTCTTTTAAATTTTGACATGTAACAAGATCAAAAATGTTTTGAAATAAAAATGGTTTATATTCTAAAAAATTGGGTACAGTGGTTTCATATATTAAAATGTGTTTCTATTTTTCTTTCTCTTTCAAACCTCCTATTTGGTTTTCAATACCAAGTATTTCAGAACTGTTCTACTAGTAGCTCCTATTACCCTTTTAAATTGAAATGTAAAATCTTCTGAATTTTACCAGTAATTTGCCAAGGTAGAAACTACATTAAATAAGGGCACAATTTCATTAAAACTTCTGAGACCCAACTGCAAATGACAGTAGGAAAAACCATCTACATAAACAGAATTCTGGTGTTTTATGTCTTGCAGGGACTGAATGCTGTTCACAGTCCTCCTATTTTAGTGAGAAAGACTTGAACCAGGTGGAAGATCCTCTTTAACAGTCAATCAAGCTCATATAAAAAAACACTGATGAGCAATTGCCAGCAAAATGAGGTTGTTGAGGTTCAGGGACCACAGTTACTCATATGTATCCAATGTATTTTTCTCCATTCTCCAAGTCTGATACAAAGCTGAGAAAGAAGAGGATGTAGAGAGGATAAATGAAACAAATGAAACAAATCCACTTAAGACTATGGAATATTTGTGGGACAAATCTAAATCCTTTAGCATTACTGTGTTGGGATTTGTATTATCCCTGACAACTCCAGCTGGATGAAAGCCAAATCAAACTAAAATTAAGTTGAATGTTTCCAAGATAAAATTAGCTGCTACATACATTGTGGAAAGTTGCTGCCAAAACAACAAATACAAGCACAGAACAGAGACAAAATTTGAAAAATCAAACATCAAGGTGGTATAAAGTATTTGGGATGTGTATTAAAGACCTTAGTTTTAAAGTGGCTAAAAAATACTCTGAAGAGAAAATGTTTCTAAAAGAGAAAAGACAAAAAATATTGGTAGAACAAGCAGTTGGGGTAAAGTAAAAAAAATTCTCAAATTTTGACTCAGTGCTCAAGAACTCGGTATTCTGCACAATGATCCAGTAAAAAACCCTACAATTTTTGCTCCTGAAAACCTCTGGGCACTTAATTTTAATAAGCAAAAATATTTATGATCCTAATTGACTGCTGTTAATGACTTATTATGGCTGAGACAAAAATTGTCTATGTCACAAAAATTGCCTAAGGCCACTTTTATTTTTTGACAAATTTCTATGCCAAATTCATAGAAGACTCTTTTTATTCGTCTATGTGTAGAGATGTATCCTACAAATTGAAAATTTCTATCTTCAGCAGCTTTAAAAGTGTTTAAAATCCTGCTTCAGATGTTCATAAACAATGAGCTCTCTACACCACAGTGGAAAGGGAAAATATCCCATCTCTCCTGTTACACATGTGCAAACTTGGTACTAAGAATCCAAAATGCATTAGGAAAAAGGTTTTTTTTTCTCAATGTATAAATGAACTTTGTTGTATTCCAGTTCTGTTATTACTTCTTGTTTTTTTACAGAGTACCACTGGGAAGACACTGTCCCTTGTCTTCTTTACTGCCACCTGTCAGATATGGTGAAGATTCCCCTGGAGCCTTCTCTTCTCCAGGATGCGCAGTCTCATCTCTCTCAGCCTCTCTTCATGTGCCAGATGCTCCTATCCCTTAAACATCTCCAGGGTTCTTCTGGTAAGGTCATGTCTTTCTTTGATGTGGAGCCCAGAATGGGCCTCAGATGTGCCTCCTCACTGACGAGTGGACGGGAAGAATGACATCCCCCAAGGGGGTGGTAATGGTCTTCCTGAGGACACCTCTGGGATGCAGTTGCCCTTCTCTTCCAGAAGGGCACATTGCTGGCTCAAAGTCATCTTGTCCAACAGGATTTCCAAGGCTCTTTTTGCAACATGGAATTTCACTTGAGTGGGAGATTCAAGCCCTCAAGTATTTCAAAACTTGCCGTGACTGAATTTGATGTTCTTGTAAGTGCATTATTAAATTCCTTTCCTCTTCATTTTCAAATATTTTAGTAAAACTATGCTTATTTTAATGGAGAATTTCTCTACTGAGTTATAAAACTAAATATAATCTCCAAGATTTTTAAGAAATTGATGATTTCCCTGAAAAATAATGTCCTGTACAACAATCTGAACTCCTAATGAACTCATGGAGTATCACATTATTATCTCATTAATAGTAAGCCCATTACAGATTTTTCTTCCTTTCAGGAATAAAAGTTGAATGATACCAAACAAGGACAGCTCTTGAAATCTTAAAAAAAATCACACCGAGACTAATAAATTTTAATTTTTTACAGTGCTAAATAGATACTTAATATCAAAAATATTGTAATTATTATGTATATTAAGATAAATACTTAACCAAATTTAATTAATAACACACTACAAAAATAATAATTTCCAAATTAAAAATTTTCATGATCTCAAATGAATTTTTTTAATATATTAATGCAAATGAATTTTTATACATTAGTATTTTGGTATATAACAGTTGGTTAGTGCTACTAATACTGATTTGATTATCAAGAACTTATAAAGAAAACAAGTTGTAATTATGGTTCCAGCTGGGGAAATAACATCCCCTTAATTTCTGTTCTGTTGGCAATAATTAGCTGCTTTGAATGGATATAAAATAAATGCTTCATTAATATTTATTTTAAGACAAAGCTTAAATCTTGCTATCGACAAATAAATTTGGTTGAAATTATTTCTAGCTATGTGTTAATATATATTTATATTCAAAAATTACAAAACCTAGTGACATTAAGCCAATAGATTAAAAAACGTAAAGTTAGAAAAACATTGTTTCTGCTTAGTGCAGATGTTCTCCCTGTGTAGTACCTGTAGCACTGCATCTGGCAGTTCTGGTATTCTGGAGTGAGATGTAGATGCTGGATTTATAGGGACTATAATGTGAAAAAAACCACATAGTACAGAATAGGGACTGGAAGGAGAAGTGCTTTTTTTGTTCTGTATTTTGTCTGTTTGTTCTTATTTACAAATGAAAGGAAGGATTATCAGACTATTACAGGTCTTCCTGCTGGTTTTGCAGATTTTTGAAAAGAATTCTTATATTCTATTTCATTTTATATCGTGGTGGTATTGTCTGGGGTAGAGTTAATTTTCTTCACAGTGGCTGGTATAGGGCTGTGGTTTGGATTTGTGATGAACATAGGTTTGATGATATAGAGATATTTTTCTTTTATTGCTGAGCAGTGCTTACACACTCTTCTGCTTTTTCATACTGCCACACTGGCAAGGAGGCTTTGGGTGCATGGGAAGCTGAGAAGCTGGGACAGCAGACCCCAGATGCCCAAAGGGATATTCCAGACCTTACAGCATCATGTTCAGTATATAAAGGAGGAAGAGGGAATATTAGGCGTGATGGCATTTGTGTTGCTGCCCACTGCTCGTGGNATTGATACTCGTGATGTTTGCCTGGAGATGGCTGAACACCTGCCTGCCCATGGGAAGCTGTGAATGAATTCTTTGTTTTGCTTTGCTTGCGTGAGAGGCTTTTGCTTTCCTATTAAGCTGGTTTTATCTCAACCCACAAGGTTCTAGCTTTTAATCTTCTGATTATCTCCTTGATTCCACTGGAGGGGGAGTGAGAGACTCATGTCTACATGATGCAGACATCCTATTCTGGTGCAGTCCAGCCTACTGTCTCTAAGGTTCTTCCTGAAAAGGGTCAGAAGCAGAAGTTAAGGATGAGGTAGGAGCATTGGCTCTCAGCCATAGTATCCTAAGGGGTACTCCTGGGTAATACTGGAAGAAGAATACTAGTAGAGAAAGCACATAACAACAGAGAAATACATGTCCCAATTCCAGCTCAAGGTAGGGCAAAGCAGGAGGGAGGTAGAAGCTTTGGAAGTGAGGAGAGAAGATATAAAACTCATAGAATTATAGAATCATGGAATAGTTTGGAAAATCTTCCTTAAATCTTATTTAAACTGACCTTTAGTTTTAAAACTGTTACCCTTTGTCCTATTGCAACAGGTCCTGCTGAAATGTTTGTTTCCATCTTCCTTTTATGACCCCCTTAGGCCACAGTAAGGTTTCCCTGTAGCCTTTTTACTCCAGGCAGAACAAACCCATCTTCCTCAGCCTGTTCTCATAGGAGAGGTTCTCCAGCCCTCTGGGTTATCTCTGGGGCCCTCCTCTGGATCTGCTCCAGCAAGTCCATGTATTTTCTATGCTGGGGAACCTTGAAATGCAATTTGAACAGCTTGAAAAGAGAAATCATATTACATAATTTTTGAAAAGTTAGGGGTCTTTAGGATGGGTTTTTTTATGGTTGATAGAATTCTTCTTCTGTTTTGCTTTTTCTAAAAAAAAAAATAAAAAAATTTAAAGCCAATTTGATTCAGATTTGAGCTCATATAAACTTCAGTTATCAACTTCATACATGCTATTCATATAGAATAGGCATAGAAGCTATAGGCTGTGATTTGAATACAAATGTGTTTGATGAAATCAGCAATTGTTTTCAGAAAATCAGATTAGTCCTCTGAATGAAAAACAATGGTAATTTTTTCTTCTTAAAAAAGTAGGATTTTGTTTATTATTAGAGAATGTGCCATGATTTTATATTTCTTCAGGAAATGAATAGTACATCAAAATGAACGTGACAACTTATTACCTAGTGTAGAATAGATGGCAAAAAAGTTTTATTTTCTATTTTAGAGTAAAGATACTAGTTGAAATTACAAAATGATTTGTGATAAAATTCCAAAGAAACAATGTGAATTCTTGTAACAATAACTTTCAAACACAGAGATTAAAAAATTATTGTATTTTTGTCCCTCATTCCCTTCCTGTTGTTTCTGTTTGGCTTTTGGCATTCACAACAAAAGGTTGTACCTGTGTTTTGTGATTAATGAGATAATATGGCTATGAACTCTAGCAAGAAGTGGTACACACATAGGATACTGTAAAGTGTCAAAGTTGTTACCATTTATTTGGCACTTCAGGAAGGGAAGTCTTTTCACAGTCTGAATAATGAAAAGGTCAGAGGAAAGAATACTGAGAACAACTCTTACAGAACCATCTGATTTTTTTTTTTTATTATGACACAGTAATCACAGAATCACAGAATTTTTAGGTTGGAAGAGACCTTTAAGATCATCGAGTCCAACCCATGTTCTAAAACCTCAACTAGATCATGGCACCAAGTGCCACATCCAGTCTTTTTTTAAACACATCCAGGGATGGTGACTCTACCACCTCCCTGGGCAGATGATTCCAGTATTTAACCACTCTTTCCATGAAAAACTTCCTCCTTAAATCGAGCCTGAATCTCCCTTGGAGAAGCTTGGGACTGTGTCCTCTTGTTCTGTCTATTGTCGCCTGGAGAAAGAGACCAACCCCCAGCTGACCACAGCCATCCTTCAGGAAGTTGAAGAGAGTGATAAGGTCATGATACCATTTAGATAATACCTCTAAAATGGAAATGAATTTCTGAACTTCAAAAGACAAAATGCAGCCAGTTTACATGTTTCTAAACAGATGAAATACAAATATCTCATCATCTTCTTTCCTTAGTTTTCAGATTACTGTTTCTAGGTATTTGCCATTGTAATGAAAATGCTGGAGCTTGGCAATGTGCCATGCAATTGCAATAGAATATATTGTAAGTGCTGTTATGGGAATAATAGTGATCAAGATGAAAAATGTACTTTGAATCTATTAAAAGTTGGGGCAACATTAAGTTCTTTCTCTCTTTTTCCTGTCTGTTTTCCCTTCTAGCTCATTTTTGGAGCAAGAAACTAATCTGTCTTCTGGACAGAACTGTTTCCTGAAAACATGTTCCATGTAATGAGGTGAGGCATTTTAGTGCCAACACTAGACTTCAGTTGTATCCTTTTGACACTATTTGTTGCATTATGCTTTTTCCCAACTCTTTTACTTAAATAATTCCTTCTTTAACCTTCAGTGCACCATTCAGAATTCTGTCCTCATGCTATACCATAAGTAAATCAGATGGAGATGCGCTGATCTCCAGATTTTCATTTTTCTGGGGCATTTAAAGGGTTTTAGCTGTGAAATAGTTACAGGTTCCTATTTTTAATTAGTATGTATTATAGAAGTCCATAGTGTCTCTGGAAGAGCATTTGGAGAGTCAGACACACGTAGATACAAACTAGATAAATGTTAGGATTAGCTGAAACCAGGTCATTTTGTCAGCTGGTAGACCAAAGAACGACTGTGGTACAATTTACTTATTTGTTGTTCCTAAATTTTAGACAGTTTTGACATCATGTCCCATACTCTGGCTGTGTTCAATAGCAACATAGGTAAGTAATCAAATAATTTTCCAAACAAAGCACTGCCCAGTGGTACCATGATTCATAAAAATATAAGGCAAATCCCCCATTGGTCTCAAGGCCAAGGCTTTTCCAGCTTGCACAAGATAAAATCTTGGAAGAGAACCTAACAGAACAGCAGCATGTCCATGTCTAGGTGGAGGTTATCAAGAATATGGAATCAAGCTCTTCACAATTTTCTTGGGTGGGAGGACGAGACAGTAAACACTGAAATGAGATTCACACTGGATATAAGGAACACCTGTTTTGTTATGAGAAAGTCAGACACATAAAGAAGTTGCCCAGAGAGGTTATGCAATCACCTTCTTTGGAGGTTTTTGAGACCTGGCAGGATAAAGCCCTGGGCATTCTGATCTTGTAGCTGACCCCATTTGAAGCAAGAGGCTGGATTAGAAACCTTCTGAGCTCCCTTTTGAAATGGCTTATCCTGTGATCCTAGATCCTGTAAGAAGTAATTTCTAAAGCAGGAAACTGTTCACATAATGATTCTTTTATAATAAAAGAAAAAAAGAGAAAAACAAAAAAAAAATTTAAATTTTAAAAGTTCTCAAAAGATTTTCTGAAATTATGCTACACAAACATGGATTTCAATATTACACCAGACTATATTTTTCTTCATTTAGAAATCTTTCCCCCTTCTCTCGACAGGAAGTCTCATAATAGAACAGTTTATAAATGCTGAAATTCAAAATATCCTGGTTTTCCTTGCTAATTAGACCTTCAGTAATATATCACAAGTAATGGTGCTTTTTTTTTTTTTGTGAGAAAGAAATAATATTTCATTTTTCTCAGACTGTGATAGTTCATCTTCTTAAGGTTACCTTTGCCTCCAAACCTTGCCTTGCTTATATCCCCAAACAATCATGGGTATGGATACAAAACCACTAGCATTACTTGTTTCTTCTAAGTTCAAAGACTGTTTGTTATAACATTTTGAAATGCAAGGATTCAGTTTCAAGGTTTCTGCTTGATTATGTTAATAAAATATAAGGACACAATTCACTTTTCAGTCACGTATTAGACAATGCATAGTTTTACATCTGGCATTTGCTACTGCTCACCTCAAAAGCAAGCAATTTTCATTTTCTTCTTCTTCTTTTTTTTTTTTTTTTGGGTATTCTTGAAAGTACCTTTCTAACTGAGGGGAATTCCAATTCTCCAGGAGGGAGAAGTTTTGTAGTTGAAGTAACAAAACAGAGTTGGCAGGAATGAATAATTAAAAAAACCCTCTCTCCTAATTAGCTAGTGTATGTTGTCTTCTTAACTTTGTAGAAATTTAAAATTCAGTTTGTGAAGTGTAGGCTAAACAAAGTTTAGTTGCATAAACAGAGTAAATGTTGTAGCCTGCTACATCCAGAACATTGGCTGCAAGCCCTGTGGTAAACTCCCTCAGTTAGAAGTCTGACGGTGAGAAGATAGAAAAAAAAAAAAGGTAATCTCCTTTTTGTTTTCACATAACATAAGAACATCTGTGCTGGATCAGATCAGTAATTCTGCTTTAGAGAGTGGTCAGTAATAGCAATGGAGAGCAAGAGACAGGGAAATTCTAAAATACACTGTCTTTTTTTTTTTGCATTTATGTTTTCTGGCAATAGCTGGGGCAGAGCATTCCTGTCTCAAACAGTTGCTTCTGTCTAGATCACTGCATTTTGATTCTATCTAGATCATTGCAACCAACAATTAACCTTTCCTTTTGAACACATTTACACTTTTGCACAGACAAAGTCACTGTGGCAATAAATTAGTCTTTTAAAATATGAAAAAATTTACATCATTAGGACCCAGAAATATTTACTTTCTCCTTTTAAGTAACTTGCATAGTGATGAAACATGTTTAAAAAATGTTGTTTCATCATCTCTGATAATTTCTAGTGAGATCCAAATCCTAAACTGAGTTGTTTCATAACATCAGAAGCAAAAATCTCTTCCTCTTGTGTTTTATTTAGTGGACACAATAACTTTTTCAGTTTTTTCCACTATTTTCAGCTTTTTATGAAAGAATTAAGATTCTTTTGTTATTCATGAGAGCAAGAGGACAGCATTAGTTGTGTGGTGTGGTAGTGCACAGAGCACTGCACTTGGAGCATCCACTCACCCACTGTACAACACGTCCTGCCTCACACAGGGCAGTGGAGGTGCTGGTTCAGTAAGGTCATGTAGCACAGTAAACCTCATGTAGCTGTAGCTGCTGGTATTCACAACCAGTCTTATCACTGATCTGTTGTCTAGATTTACATGCATCTGTTTAAGGTTCAGAGACCCCCTTGCATTTTTTACTTAACATCAGCAGTACTCATGGAACGAAAAGAAAAAGAAATTGCAGCCTTCTTGTAAGTCACTTCTATATCTAGTGACAAAAGATGATATGCAAGAGCTTGACATTATAGTTTTTATTCCATTAAATTATTGTCATAACAATACCCTCACTGAGTACACAACAGGGGTTTTTGCTTTTCTGTAGCAGACATTTCTTCTGTATGTGTAATTACAGAATTATTATCTCAGTTTAACTCATATCTAATTATGTAAATAAGCATATATGCCCTCAAACTGCTTTTTGCATACTTCTGACCTAGGAATCATGCCTTTACTTGTTCATATTCATGTCTTAAGGGTATTGGGCCAAATCTTCCCTACATGAAAGTTTATAAATAAAGATTGCATAGAAGTCTTATTATTTTTAAGCCCATTTTTATGTTGTCGCGAACATGAATTATGTGTAAATCAAAAGTGATGAAGGTGGGAAGACTGTGAATGCTGCAGTGCTGAAACTTTTTTATTTCTGTACTGGAATTCAAACACATCTCCTGGAATTTTATGAAAACTGACATATAGCAAAGGAGAGACACAAACATTATGTTTTTGTTTGGTGGGTAAGAAGTTTGCAGGTTGAGACAAATTTTATGGTTGCATGAGAACATTTTTGAATCCAAAAATTGTACCAAACCAGACTGTTCCTGTTGGTCTTTCTGTCCACAGACCACTAACTATGTTGTCCTCCTTTCTGTGTGTTTCAGTTTATGATTTATTTTTCTGTTAAATTTTTAAGAAGTCTAATTATCCTTCTTGCTTTTTTGTCTCTGCTTTCTCTTTTTTCTAGGTATTCTAGATGAAGATTCCCCAGCAATGCTTCTTCTAAAATTGTTTCTGAGAAACAGTGACCTCAGTGATATACAGAATACTATCCAAGTGTTTCAACCAATTCTTAATACTGGGTATTAAACAGCTATATGGTATGCCTGGGTGATTAAGAAATCTAACATAGTTTTGGTGTTTAACAATTTTAATTTAATTTAATTTGGTGTTTAATAATTTTAATTTAAAAAGCCATTCTGTGATCTGGAATAAACTATTCACATAAGCCTTAACTACTTAAGACATCAGAAAGCAATAATTTACAATACTCCCAAAAGTCACTCTGCTTCTCTGAATCACAGACTCACAGTCAAGTTTGGGAAGTCCCTCTAGAGACCATCTAGTTGAGCACTATCCTCAAAGGATGATTAACTACAGCAAGTTGCTCATGGCTGTGTCTCATTGCATTTTTAATACCTCCAAGGATGGAGACCCCACAACATCTCTGGGCAATCTGTTCAAGTGCTCAGCTGTACCCACAGCTAAAAAAAAGGTTTTATTTCTTACTTATGTTTAGATCAAATTTCCTATATTCTGCTTTGGGCCCATTTCCTCTTGTCCTTTCACCAGGTACCACTGAAAAAAGTCTGTTTGCTTTATTGATGCCCATCAGATAAACAAGGTTAAGAGTCCTCAAAGCCTTTTATTCTCCAAGCTGAACAGTTCCAGCGCTTTCAGGCTTTCCTCATATGACAGGTCCCTTAATTACCTTCATGTCCCTTTTTTGGACTTATTCCAGTAAATCTGTGCCCTTTCTGTACTGGAAAGCCCAGAAGAGAACTCAGAACTCCGGATGTGTCTCACCAGTGTTGAGGAGAGGATAAGGATCACCTCCCTTGACCCTGAGCTGGTGATGTTCTTCCTAATGCTACCCAGGATGTCATTGGACTTCCTTGCCACAAGGGCACATTGCTGGCCAGGCTGAACTGGTCTGCCACAATGCTCAGATCCTTCTTTGCACAACAGCTTTTCAGTTGGTTGGTCCCCATCCTGTGTTGACACCTGTGAGTGTTCCTCTCCAGTGCAGGACTTTGTGTTTCCTTTTCAGAGTCTCATGGATATTGAATGATTTTGAACTTTGTAAAAATGTCGGACCATTTCTGCAGCCTATTAATGATATATATTAATAGTTGTGAAAGATTCCCTTAAATGTCTGGCTGAAAACAAAAACAGTGATCAGGCAGGAAAAAGGTAGAAAAAGGAAAAAAAAACAATGGCAGGAAAAAAGGTAGAGGAGTATTAGTATCCTCAATCAGTGAGATTCCAAATCATCTAAGAGTTTTTCAAGTTAATCATTTGAGCAGCAGTGCATCTTGAATAAGTACATTGTTCACAAGAAAGAACCACATTAGAAACCAAAAATTTTACCAGGGGACACTCAGTGAAGACTGACAGATTTGTTTTATAATCTCATGAAAACTTGCATTGAAAGAGTTATATTACAGTTTACAGTTTTCTAAACCAGATTCTCTTGCCTGTACTCGGCTAATATTTGTCCCACAAACTGGTAAGCAAATGAGTTCAAAACAAAGCAGTTAAAGAAACTACTTATAAATCAGTTAATCTGTTTAGGTGTAGCTTGAACAAAAATTTAACCATAATCAATGGTTCAGATGGAGCACTGGCTTGTAGCAAGCAGATTATCTCTTTCTTCATCTGCCACATGGAACACCTGTGTATTTTAGCATATGAATCCTTGCTGAAATGAAAAGGCTGAACTTAGCATGCTATATCACCTCCCAGTTCTATTCCTATTCAAGCAACTGGCAAATATCACTGAATTTCTCCCTACTTCTCTAGACAACACTATGGCTTGGTTCATCCAAAAATCTTTGGCATTTTATCCAACTCTGTGTGGTCTTGAAATTCCTGGTGTGGTCCTCAAGCAGACAATACCCAGCATATTTGTTGTCTAAGTTGTAGGTTTTGATACAGATTTGTAAAATGAGCTTTTCTTTTGATTCTGATTCAAAAATTTAGGCGTTTCATTAAGATTAATAATTTGTTTTTCTTAGTCACAAATATTTCACAGAATTCCTTCAGAATTCCATTTAGGACTGATTTGTCATGACTGCTATGAAAAATTACATTCCTGTAGATGGATATCTGTTTATTTTCACACTCTCATCTTTATTTCTTTAATCTGTATGATTTCTAGATGCCTCAGGGGTTGAATGATAAAGTAGGTGATCTTTCTCATTTATTTTCAATGTGTGCATATGACACATTGTTTATGGTGCTTTCACTGTATTTAGAAGGTCATAAACTATCAAAAGCCACAATGAAACTTCACTGTAAAAATAATTAATGAAAGAACAAAGCTTTTAGAGGATACTCAATTATAAATTAGGTAAATAGGTAAGACTCATGACATACTTGTAATCATATTTGGCATTTTGTTTTAGATTTTCATTCCCTGAGAAAATTCTTATAGCAAGAATTTTCTTGAGCTTTATGAGTTCTAAAGCAAAATCAGGAAGAAATTGTTTTAATATGGCTCAGTTTTAACAAAGGGCTTTAGCTATTTCAAATCAAGTCATTTACAAAATGGAAATGTTCTTGTCAAACTGATGGCATAGTTGTAAACATGAATTACATCAGCCACTTTTTTACCATTAACAGATGTGATATAATACAATACAGGATTGTAAATATTCTTCACCAGAGGCAGACTTCATGGCCCATATTTTTGGGCCAGAAAGTAAAAACGTTGTCTTAGTTGTCAAATAAAACATTGGAAAAATATTTTATGATCCTAGCACTGTCCCTTGAAGAGAAGGACTTCCTCATGCCAGCTGGAGACATTCAAAATCCAAAAACTAAGTAAAACACATCCTGGATGGATTTGATTATCAAATACTTACAGGTTGGGGTTTTTTTTTTTGCATTTTTAATAAATTACAATCCAGTGAAAACCAACATGTTTGGATGACAAAGTAGGATCTGAGCATGGAAATCATTGATGCCTTTTGTAAGAATTAGAGGCTGAACTGAGTTTTTAAATTTTTATGTATAAAATCTTCTAAGAAAACTTCCATGCAATTTTAGTGCAGCTTGGTAAATATAGAAACATTTTCATTTGACTTCCATGTATAGACATGCAATCTAATTTTTTTTACTTTTTTTGTAAAAAAAATAGTATTACTATTTTTTTACTTTTATTGTTGATGAAAACCAAGATGTTTGGTGAAAATACAACCACATATGTTAAGGAGTGCTGAAGTTCATGATCTGTCTTTTTAAGATTAAGAAAAAGAGCTATTTTTACTTTAATATGCAAAGTGAAACATTCCTTTATCCATGAAAAGCTTATATTTCAAATATGGTGCAAACATTTTTTTTAATAAGTAAGATTATATAGAGATTTTAGCTTAATCTTTTACATATTTCAAATTAATTTAAGCAGTGAAACCAAAGTGCAAATTAAAATTACAGTGCTAATGCCTAGTTTACTGGCTTACTTTAAAAGTAATTTGTCTTACAAGATGTTGTCACTCAGTTACTTGAAAGAATTTGAAGGAAATTTTTACTTTTTAGAGAAATTATAGTGGTCTCTTTCTCAATGCCAAACATAGGTTCTTCCCCAAAACACAAAAGCAGGCTGGGCAATGATGCTATTAGTAATTTTTTGTGTGTAAATATTTGGTTGTGTGAATGAAGCAGGAAAGAACAGGCAAACAGAAAAGGTGGCGATGAATCAGAAGATACAGCCTGGAAAAGCACTGGGATCCTGGCCCTGCCAAGGACTCTAGTAACACCCATTCAAATCCTGTGTCCAAAGAAACCAGACTTGGAACATTTTCTGTAAATAAAAGAATGATCTAAACCTACTGTTGGTTTTCCTGTCTTTCTGGAGTAGCACTCATGTCTCTAACACCACCTAACCAGATTTTTCCAGAGAGATAACACTAGTGATATATGGAGTGGGGAAGAAGAACATCACAATAAAGTTATGAGACATGGTCACCTCTTTAGGCTGGGATGTTTTAGAAAACAAAGTGGTTTGGAAAGAACCATTGGTCTAAGTACTGCAAACTACAGATATTTGAAAGAGTAAATCAACACACAGCAGCATATTTCAGCTGTGTCCTCTCCAGGATTACAATCATGCAAAGATTAACAAGTACATACTTCATTGCTAGTATTCTGTTTTGCCTGTTTTCTAGATAAGGTGCACTGATTATAGGCATGGAACTTAATTATTTTTCTTGGAACAGGATGTTTTCTCATAGTATTTAGTCTTTGCTTAAACTTCTTTACTTTTCAAACAATGGAGTGTAGAGGGGGAACCATATGAGGAGCACCTGAGGTCACTTGGTGACCGGTGACAGGACCCAAGGAAACAGCATGAAGCTTTGTCAGGGATGGATTAGGTTGGATACTAGAAAAAGGTTCTTTACCCAGAGGGTGGTTGGGCACTGGAACAGGTTCCCCTGTGAAGTAGTCACAGCTGCAAACCTGACAGAGCTCAAGAAGCATTTGGGCAATGCTCTCAGGCACAGAGTGTGATTCCTGGGGCTGTCCTGTGCAGAGCCAGGAGCTGAACCCAATGATTCTTGGTAGACCATTCCAACTCAGCATAATCTGTGATCCTATGATCATATTCATTAATAAGAAGATAATAATGCTAAAAAAGGGGTTTAAATCAATAAGACAATCAGAAACAACATCAGCTATGTTGGTCAGCTCCCTTCCTCCAATGGCTAATTTTTTACTAGACGAGCAAACCATTTGCATGACAGCAGCATGATTTAACCTAAAAAGAGATTTTTCAGCTCAGTTAACCAGACCCGGGAGATTTTCTTCTGGCTAATTACCTGAGAAGCAGAATGGCTTTCCTCTTTGAATTTAAAATTACTTCTGTCTACTTTCTCTGCATATAAGGAACAAAAAGATACTGCACATGCAAGGCATGAAAGTGATTAACTGAATATTAGTTCATAGCTTCTAAATAATGACTTAAGCAATCTATTGAAGAAGAGATCTAACATATTATATATATATATATATATATATATCAATATGCTAAAATATTAGGTGGACATCATTAGTATCATACACAGAAGTCTGACCTCCTTTCTCAAGGCCTGTGTGAAACAACTGGAAGACTAGAGGGAAGGAATCCATGTACAGAGATAAAGAGACAGATAAATTGCTTTTGACTTCTTACTCTACTCTCTTTTATTCCTTTGGATATTTTACTAATGATTTTATCTTTTTGACAATCAAGAAACTATTCTTTTGTTCCACCAGATGGAATTTTAATAAAGTTCTCAGTAATCAGTGGAAGATAATCACTTTAACTGGCTACAGAGGAAGAATAATAATATTCAAGCTGTTAAACCTGAAAATATCACTCCTTCAGGTTGTATGATAGCAGCTTGTGGTTTGATGTTCAAGGTACCATATGCAGCTTCAGCTGAAAAATCCTAAATTTTCTAAACTGAAAGACTAAATGCTTTCATCAACTTAGTGTTGTTAACTTGACTTCCTTTCCCTTTTTATACTGCTTTTTAGGTAATGTTTTTGTTGCAGTTTTATAGAATTATGGTGGGTTTTTTCCTAGCATCTTTTATAGCTCTTCCTATTGGAATATTGTTCTGACTGTGATGGCTGCACTCTGAATACATGAATTTTGCTTCTTTCCAATTACTTGAAAGATCAAACTAGAGACTGGTACAGAGGCATCTACAGAATCATCATTCTGGGGTTATGGTCTTTTGAGACAAAGAAATAATCATGATTTGACTTGAAGCTCTAGAACACGCCTGTGTTTCCCTACTATTATTTTGAAAATTGATAGGCAAGAGAAAACTCCTTGCTAAACGTATACTCACAACCATCCCACCCTCCAATAAATTCACTAGAACACAATGTTGAAGTTCCATGTATGAGTTTCACTTGCAGTATTCATTTCCTTATAAAGTAATTGACTTCTTAAAAGGTGTTGTTCATCACAAGACAGTGTCAAATAATCCTGTGGTTTTGATTGCATAAAATACCACTTGTCTTGATTGCTGCAGGTCAGCTCCATTCCCTTAGAAGGGAAGAACTCAGGCTGATAAAAGAGAGTAATTGACACACCAGTGAGTGCTGTAATAAATTTAGAGTAATGCTGGTGACAGTGGCCTGGGGAAACATATCCACATTTGCAAGATTGATGTCTTCATTACTTTCAACCTGTACAATACAACAGCAATATAAAATATTCTCTTCAGGTTCTTCCAATTATTGGTGTATCAGTTGTACCCTTTCAATTTTTAAAATGAAGTTCATAAGCACTTGTATTCTTCATAATACAAATTTACATCTTTCAGGACCAGCTAAAATAGTTACTTGCTTTTATTAACTTATAGCAACTTGGGTTGACCAAGGGATAATTTTTACACTTTCATTTTTCAGAATCTTTCCTGTTGGATTTTTGGAGCTTGCTTGATATTTTTCTGTATTCTGTGGTGGAACATATATATATGTGCTTTAGTATTGACCAAAATAGTTAGAAAATGTTTAACTTTATTTCGCTATTTCTTTGTTAAAACTAAAATAATATTTCCAGAGCACAAAGCACATTACATTCTGAACAGTAGGTATGTTTGATGTCTTCCTTTCAAGGAAAAGCAACAGAGCATAACCTGAAGCATTATTACTAAAATATTTGTTTGGCAGAAGCATCAGTTCATCTTGCCTTATATCAATATCACAGAAATGTATGCATTTGAAGTACAAGAAATTAAGTTGTTCCCCAACCAGAGTGCATTTTTAAAACATCTGATGTTATAGAAAATAAAGCATCAGCTAAAGGAAAAAAAAAAAAGATCTAATACACTTCCAGAATGACTGAATTGTGACACCACAGTTTCCAGAGACATTACATATTTTTGCACAATGTGTTGCAAAACCTGAAATCCTTTGAAATTATGAAGATCTTTTCACACAGATCAGTATCAAGTGGATAGGCTAAAACAGAATAGAAAAGAAATAGAAAAGATCAGAAGAGAATACAGCGCAATTTATTTTTTAGGGCACCTCTTATACTCTGAGTACCTTGAATTTCTGTACACAGTAATGAATTAACTATTTTACTTGTGGCAAAGCAAACATTATGAAAGGAGAAGATATCATGTGCCATTATCTGCATTTCAAACAAGTCCCAGCAAGCCTCCTGAGTTTCAAGCCTAGTTGTGCTTGAAAAGTTGGAGGTGCAAATAAATAATAAAAACTCCAGTAAACTTATATCATTTTTAAGAACTGATTTTTAAAATGTTGAATTTACAAATTTATGGAAGTGCAAGCTTATCCTTGGCACTCAGTAGTTTAATTAGCTTGAGGTGTTTTGCAGGTTTTATTTTTCTTTGTTTGTTTACTTGTATTTCCTTTGTTTTAGAAAAGGCAGGGGGAAACTAAAATTAAGATAGAGGACCATTATGGTGCTTTAGTGATGTGGAACTGGTGTATCAAACAGAGGAAGGAGCAAGTCTTAAAATTCAAGTTGAAATAATCAGAGGCCAAGAAAGATCTGAAAGAGGGGAAGAAGCTCCAATATTTCATCTCCTCTTGTTTTCATTCCAAAATTATGGACTGAAACAGAGGATGATGGACAAGCTTGAAAACATGTACCAGTCACAGAAGATACTAAAATTCTTGTTCAGATTTGATTGATATGCTTATCTACATTAAGTCTGTACTGGGAATGACTCTATAAATTTCTCTTGTTTATCTGGTTAGGAAACAAGAAAGGGTTCAGGCAATGATAAAGCTTTTTTTTTTTTTTTTAAAGAAAAGATGTTATTTCCTTTTAAAAGAAATCTTCAGTTGGATTTTCTTAATACCTCAAACAAATAGAAGCATAAAAGAAAAGATAAAAAAGGAAGAAAATGTTGTTATAGTGATTTAAACCTGAAACCTGTCTTGGTCTTAGAAAAAAAGAAGTAATTTTCAATACTGCTTTCTTGAAAGGGAGCTGAACAAAGCACAAAGCTTGAATTTGAGAGTCATGTAAATGCTATGGCATTATAGGAATAGGAAAATCTATCAAAAGAATGTTTTTAAAATTAGCAAAGCCTGAAAGTACAATATGCAGAATTTAACAGACCTTAAAATACTCAATCAAAATACCTTTCCTAGTGACATTTCACTGTATCAATGTACAGCAAGCTTTAGACATTCACCAGAGAGAATCTTCAAAGTGATAAGACAATATTGCAACCAAAACGCAAAGAGGTTTTACTTTTTACAGCATTACCATTTGATAGGCCTACTTAAGAATTGTTCAGGAAGGTGTGCACATAATACATGTTAGATTCTCTATCCTCACAGTGTAAAGGCAAATGATTACTATATGTGGTCTAATATGTAAAATTCTTGTAGGTTTTTTTCTGCAGTGGCTAATGTCATCTCAGAAGTGTCTTTAAATTTGGTATTTCCTAGAGACTGAAGTATGCAAAGGAAAATCATGCAAATTATTCAGAAAGATACGCGAATATCCAACTGTTCTGATGTTTTACAAGAAGAAATGGGATTTTTATCACTAATTGCAATGCTTCCCATTCTTTCTATTTTAAATGTTTTGAATCTCTACTGAATTACTTCATATTTGGAGCTACAGTGTGGATGCTTAGCTATTGTAAAAAAGCTGAATAGGCAATAGAACTGTCACAACCAACCCAAAGTTTCACATCAGCGATTTTCCTTAAACCTGATGCTAAGCTATCCCAAGAGCTTGGTGAAGGAGTGGATTCATTATACTGACTAGTTGCACACTAATTATTGAGTAAATTGCACAGGAAATAAGAGATTTGGAGAATTCTGGGCAGGTTTAGAGCTGTATGTACAAGAACTTTTAATAATATCACTTATTATAATATTTAAACATGTAACGATGACAACATAGTGCATTTCCTGAAGAATAATAAAAAATGGAAACCCTTAATGACCTGAGGTAAATATGAGGCACTTTAGTACCAACTGGTCATTAATTCCTTAAGAAATGCAGAAGTAAAAGATGCACGTGACTTTCACAGCATGAACACAGTGATTGGAAAGAATTATAGATATTTTCCCTCCTTCTCTTTCATAATTTCTGCTGCATGTACGCAATCCAGCAAACTCACTTGACTGGTCCTACCTATGTCCTGTATTATTAGTCATACAGAAAGATTCTTTACTTTTTTCAGCATGTCTTTCTACAAATTACATCTATTCTTTATTATCATATTCCCACTGTCTAAGTGAAGAAATCTTTGTCTCATAAATTTATGACAATATATAGAAAACATTTACATTTATAAGTAAATAATTTTATTTATACTACTTTTATTCTGGTTTATAATTGTCCTGGTAACCATGTAGATTGGACTGCAACAATTATTATTTAATATGTTTCTGTCCATTTGAAAAGGAGCATCATGTTCTTCTTGTATCAGAAATTACTCAAGGTTGAACTTGTTTTTTAACATAAACAGCATGAAAAAGTCTTTGTTGTAATAACTGGAATATCAAGTTATACAATTTTTTTACAGAAACAGAAAATTAAGCAGCTCATGGCTTTTCTAATTTTTACAGAACTTGATAGTATTAAGTGAAATTTTATGTAGTCTAGAATAATAAATAAGATTTTAAGGAAAGTTATTATTATGTACTATATATATATATGTTATTATGTACTATTTTATACACGTAGTCCAACTGTATTGCTGTACTTATGTCAAGGTTGTGGGTTTGATCCCTTTATAGGCCATTCCCATATGTGTTAGTCTTGGTGATCCTTGTGGGTTCTTTCCAGAACATTCTGAGATTCTGTGATTACGTGCCTGTCTTTCATAAGGAAGAAATTAAACCCTATCCAGAAATTGGTACATTCCTAAAATGGAGTAACTCTATCATGTGGGAAAATATAACAAAATGAAGAATAAATTAAATGAAAGAAGAAATTTAATATTATGAAATTTTGCCCTGTGGTTGAAAAACAGAAGTTAAAAAAAAAAATTATAAAAAGGACACAATGGGCCAGTATTCTTAGTGACTTCAATAAGTCCCAGAACTATATCTACTTACAAATACATGAATAAATGATTTAAAGGAACTTAATTAAAGAGAGAAATTATTATAGTGCTCTAAAAATGAAATAATGAAGAATTAATGAAGAATTCATTCAAATGAGATTCGAAGTATAATTCTGCTCTGTGTCAGAAGCAGAGGAGATTATATTCTATTGCACATATTGTGTCTTATACTGGGACCTTACCATGTAGTTGAAAGCAATTTATAAAACTGGGATCCATACCAAACAGGAAGCAGGAGTGTGCAAAATGGATCATCAATGAATATAGAAGTAAAACATACTCTCTGAATCATCCTAATTTTCTGCTTCAGGTATGGATGAGTGCCCACAAATAAATTTTTCAAGGTTTTTATCCCCTTCCTCATTCTCAACATAAACAATAAAGAGGAAATGCAGGACACCCCCATGTTTATATTCTTTTGCAAAAACGGAACAAACTCCCATGAATTACTGTTTTTCCCATATAGATGTGCAGGTAGTGAATTGAGAAGAGTTGAAAATTGTAGCATATTGTACATCTCTGCATTGATATAAGTGGGTGCATAAGTGGAGTAATCTTCTTTTGGAAAAAGGCAATAACAGATAACTTCTAGTACTTGTACTGCTCCTGGGAAAAGTGGAGGTATATGCTACCCCTTATTTAAGAATAGGAGAAAAGTGACATTCTATATCTGTGTAATATGAATTCTACTGATATAGTCATCTATGTTCTTTCATCTTCCTGTCAGTGCAAACGATTTGGAAGAAATAATAAAAAAAAATCTTGCGCTTGTAGCTTTACATATATTCTCATATTTTTCTCCACAAGCCAAAAGAGAGTCAAAGCAGAATAAAAGTGCTGTGAGTTTAGAAGTAAATTCTTTCTTTAATATTTTAATACTGGTGTTTTCATATTCTGCATTTTTCTTCTTGTCTGGCAGTACCCAGATCATATTAACAAGAAAATAACATGAAGCTTATTTTATAGTAGTAAAAACTATTGTTGTTGTGAGTGAAATATGAATGAGGTGCTTTTAATTAGAAATTCTGTCCCATAAGGGATTATAAAATAGAGCTAATTTATATGGTAAAATAATTGAATACTATACTTGAATTTATAGAATATCCATCATATAAAGTGTTAGATTTTAATTATTTGAATGTAATATATTGAGTGTTGAGGGTCAACTCTCCCTTTGATATCATAGAGTCTTAGAATGGTTTGGGTTGGAGAGATATCTAGTTCCAACCCCTCCCTGCCATGGACAGGAGTACCACCCACTAAACAATGTTGCTCAAAACCCCATCCAACCTTTTATCTTTATCCTTTTACCATAGAAGGGGAAAGTATTTAATGCTACCCAAAATCATGGAGTTTTCACGAGTAAGTTGTCCAGCAGCCTTGACTTTTCCTTTGAAACATGGAAAAATAAGGTCAAGTTTTGTCATTTTCTACCCCTTCAAATTGTCCTTATGCTGTTTTCCTTTCTGTTTAGTTCCTCTTTTGTTTACTTAAATTTGACTCCAAAGGAGAAGTTAGGCATGTTTATCATGCTTACTGCTCACAGAAAGAACACATGGGAGCAAGTATCCAACAGATATTTTGGATTCTATTAATTTCAGTCAAGAGTTTTCCATAGAGCATGATTGCTGAATAAACATAAGTATAATCTTGGAAACAAACAGAGGTTTGCTGAAAGAAGTGCAAGTTATTTTTCTACAAGGGAAAAACAGCAGTGTTAAAAACTAGTTGTCCTAGTAGAAATTTTGAGATCATCAAAAAGCCCCAATAAATCTCTGCCTCTAAGAAGTGCTTCCCATTATGTATCACAAAAAAAAAAAAAACCCCAAAAAATCCCTCCCCCAAAAGATTTGCTTCCAATTATAAAAAAAAAAAAAAAAAAAAAAAAAAAAAAAAAAAAAAACCCAACTTTAGGATTCTATGTCCTGGATATTTTATTTGCTGAGGCAAAGTAAAGGTCATGACGTGGGACTTGGATGTATTTGGTTTATCTCAAATAAAATAGATTCACCTGTGGGGTACATCTGGTGTATATTACACTCAGAATATGTAACAGTTTAAACTGTAAGTGAATTACAATAACCAAGGTCTGGACTAAGGAAGAGAAGGATTTGCTGACTACTACTTACCACATGATGTGTTGTAAGAAACAGATATTAGAGCATATCTACACACTTGAACACCTTAGGACAGCTGTCAGGATAAATGTATGTTCAGGATCTAAAGCTTGTCACAGCTGGTTTCAGAACAAATATATGAGAGCTAACTGCAGGGTGGTCCATTCCCTGCATGTTTGGAGAGACCTGGAGTTTAACTGAGCTAGCAAGCATGTCTCTAGGCTGAATGTAAAATTTAAAATGCTGTAAAAAAAATAACAGTATGTGCATTTCTTAACAAACGTAATGCAGCAGAAACACTTTGAAAACCTCTCCCCTCTGTCTGCACAGATAAGAGCAAAGACACTGTATGTGGATGATTTGTCATATCCTTATGCGGTTACTCCTTCTCAATTTGTGACAAACATAGATGTGGCATATTGTGATCTGTGTTAATGCATGAATTCAGCTGCTTTAGATTAGCATTTAATGCCTTTCAAAAGGCTAGGCATGTGCACTGCTTTGTGTATTACTCGGAATAAGTCCTGCCAAAGCTGGGATTTGCAGCACCTAGTCCTGATGATCAGACAGCTGTGGGTCTGAACTGAAGTAAGGGGAGGGGCTGCCCTGGCTGGGAGGAGTTAAGAGTCTGTGACCCCCACTGCCCCTGCTGGTTTTCAGCTTGATATGGAGAGCTGTCTGAGACCACATGGAAAGGGAGGGGAACTCCCAGAGTATTCCTAGAAGAAATAGCAATGCAACCTCAGTGGCAAGGTTCCCAAGCTGAGACTTTATTATGTGAAACTCTGATTAGAATATTCACATGATATTGTCATAGATGTCTGCAAGATCTGAGTTAAAAATTTCAAAATTCCTTATAATCCACTGAGAGGAAAAGATACTTCAGTATATCATTTGTCTGTCATTTTTGACTAGGTGAATAATATGCTAGTTACAGACTTTATTCTTTATCCTTGCATAGACAGTAAATTGACTGCATGACAACCTTGTAAAGGGTTGTCCTTACAAAGACAGAAATAGGGAATTCTGATTCTGTTATTAGTCTCATGGAAATGATATCTGTTGATATATAACAGCTAATATCCTGTACATGAACAATAAGAATAGTGTGAAATGCTTCTGAAAAGAAAATATACACTATGGTCATCATTATCAGTTTACAAATTTTGTGTGTGTGTGTGATATTCCATAGCTCCCAAAATAGAAACTGTCCTAGCTAAGATACCACAAGAGAAAGGGGTATTCCTGGTACCAAGTCCTCAGTTTGAAAGCCTGGGAAGAGAATCTTTAATTCAGAGGCCATAGGACATTTTACTGCTTGATAGTGTAGTTAGGTTGGTTATTGCAGAAGGAGGAGGTAAACCCAATTAATAAAGACAATATGCAAGAGATGTATTAGACCCAAAAAATTGCCTTCTGCATAATAAAAAAAAATAAAAATACGGAAAACAAAAAGGCATTATATAGAAGAATAAATGAAAGGTTAAACATAAGGAGCAACTGGTTCTTTTAACTCATTGCTCAGTTGCTGAAAGAAAGTCTTGCAAAAAATTGTTAATTTGCTTCTCTGTGCTTTGTGGATATCAAATCAAGGTCCTTTTCTTTAAATTATTTTTCCCCTCTTAAAAGCATAAATGTTAAGCATGGAGTACTAGTGTTCTTTCATAATTTTCAAAGATTTTAGAAATTCAAAAAAATATTTCAGCATGACTTTTCAATGGCTTCTTGACTATATTAATTTAATGAATATAATTTAATTATGAAACTTACCTTTCAAATTTGAACCTAGAATCCGAATTGTAGAACGAAACTGCTACAAGAATTCTAACTTATGTAAGTATATGCAGTTTCAATGAACATGTGGCTTTCCTTTTTAGTATTTACCTATAGATATATACAATGATAGAATAGCTTACATGAAGTAGGTGCACTGTGTATTAACAATCTTTTCCATAAAGTTCTATGTCCAAAATGTCTTAGCTGCTTGGCAGGTTCTGAAGAAAGGTGTTTTCATTTCCAATAGATGTGAAAATGCTTGGAATGAGGGCTTTCAGTGTCCACAGAGAACAAAACTCATTATTAATCTGAAAATTTTTTGCTCTTGGATGATATGAGATCCATAAGAAAAATTTTTATCCATTTCTCAGCTGAAAGTTCTCTAGATTATCACAAAAATTGCTCAACTCTGTGTGCACCCTGAAATGCTTGTCATTTTAACAGGGACATTATATAACAAATTTGTAAAAGGTCCATTTCTGCCTTAATACCAGGCAGGACTCTACATAACTCGCTTCTCTTTGCAGAGAATGAAGAAATAAAATCAGAAATTTCAATTCATGATTCAACAATTTGCTATCTCTTAACATTTTTTATTATTCAATATTATTCAAAGCTTATGGTACTTTTCTCTCCCTCGTGACAACCTAGTATTGTGTGTCTTCAGAAGATAATTCCTGGTCAAGTCCACTTCATGGTATGAGCAGATTAAGTTAGCTGAAAGATTCAATTTTGCACTTCCACATGCTTTATTGCTGTCTCAATAGCTTGACATTGTTCAGTGACATTGATAACACAAATATGCAAAAAAGAAATAAAAAAAAAATCAGTAAAAAAAACCCTTGTGATATAAATTTATATTTTATTATCATTGAGTAAAAATGTGTTTTCTATCTGAATAATGTACTTATTTTCTATCCCATAAAATTTCAGAATTATGTATTAATTACCTTATTTTGTCTATGACCATGGTTAACGCCTTGATAATAATAACAATAATAATAATAAACAAAATACTGGCTTCATTCAGTACAAGGCACTATTAATTGTTTGTCATTGAAATCCTACACAGGGAAAAAGGCTGATACAGAGTAAAACACTATAATTTACTAATTGATGTTCTGTAGTTTTCTTCAAATGCTAACTGCACACTGCCTCTAGAACGTTACAGTCTGAAAGATTATTTCCAAAGTGACTAAAATTAGATGCAAATGGAAAGTTTAATCCATGTATGTAATGATCTGATAAGTGACATTTCTACATATTTACATATATATGATTTAAAGAGAACTACAGGCTTGATTTGGTTAAAATGCAGCCTTAGTGAAAAAACAGAAGAATGCTTTCTCAGGCACCTTCAAAAGTGTGAATACAGAAAGGTCTTATCACACCATAATTTATTTTAAATTCTATTAAGTGCAGCAGTAAGTTCTAGCCTTATTCTTTTTCCTTCCAGAAAATATTTGAAGTAATAAATAGCTCACTGATTGGAGCTATTTTAAACTTAGCAAGTTAAATACTTAACATTCTTTTTCTACAGCATGTTCTCCAGTCATCTGGGGAAACTTCTCATAAAAAGAACCACACTAAAAAAATTCAGATAGTTCAAAGCCTTAGGTTGCCTGCCAGAGCTTGCTTTAATGTATTTGTTTTGTGAAATTTAAACAAGGGACACAATATTTATATGTGTAGCCTATCATTATGCAATTTGTCTTTCAAAAAATCATTCTTAGAGCTAGGCATTTTCAGAGCTATAAAAATGTTTATAAATCAGATGATAAAGTGATACAGTAGATCTAAGTTTGTTTAAAGTGCAGGACTGGGAATCATAAGAACACAGACTTGCTCTGATTTCACTAACGACATTATTGAAGAAACCTTTCTGCAATATTTAAGTTTAAGCATTCATAGAAAAAGAAATGCAACATCAGCAGCAGGGAGGTAGGGACACATAGATGTGCTCCCTTCAGAAAACCTTATCCCTCATAAACCGCAATCAATCCTTCTCTGCAATTTCATTCACCAAGATCCACCTATTTCTTTCTAGGAGAAACAAGAACTGAACAGCTCAGTCAGTGTGGCTAATACTAGTTTTATTTTCTCTTCCTTTAATTTGCTAATGGGAAAACAAATAGGAAATGATAATCTGCTGTTGAAAACACTCTGGTGAATCTCTCTTATTTCTTCATTGTTCTGTATACTGTGACACCAACACTGGGATGTAGCAAGGATTTAAATGATTGTAAACAGGATGTGTCTTGGGACATCCAAGCCTGCCATCCTGCTGCCCATCTGAGACTCCCTTAAGTGAGACTGACAACTCAAAAACTAAGCTTATTTGGGATTTAGAAATATTTACTGTGGTTCTGCAGGTAACAAGCCCATGACAGCATTATTGTCAAAAATGAGGTGTGTTATACATCGCACAAATTACTGCCTAGGCAAACTGCCTTTTAAAATGGAGACTGAATGTGCCCAGCTGTGTGCTCTGTTTTCCCAAGTGCATCAAGCAGCAAAGTGTATTGAACATTTCTCTGCATCAATCTCCACATTCCCAGTGAGGGGGTCATTTTACTCATCAAGCCTCTACCATTGTAGACACCTCTCCATGATGGGGTATACTCTCCTTTCTCATTTTTAACTATTTTTTGACCCTCACAAAAGCAAATTATTGTTTTATTTTCCTGGTAAAGCCATGAGCATTCTCCTCCTGTCTTCCAGCATGTATGTTGGTTTTTCCAAATGACTTTTAGTTCCCTTGATCTTCTCTCTTCAGATGTAAATGATTTATTTTTCCCCCGCAACAATAGGGGACTTCCTGATCATTGTGACCTGTGAGAAGATAACAGGGAGAAGCGTCACATTAAAACACCCCTTAGCAATCACAGGTGCATCCCTGCCAGTGTCAACTCAGTATGTCAATTTGACTTGAGTGCTTACTACCTCTGTTATTTTCTGCCGTTGTTAGTATTTCATTCTCCCACATACTGTCACTAAAGGTCTGAGAGGCATGAGGAGAGAACTTGATATTCAGCATAAAGAGAACATTGGTTGTCTTTGTTTCTGGAGGATCATGTAGTCCTAAAAGAGAGGACTCTGCCTGAAACCAAAGCTACACATCTAGGTGTTAACTTTCAGGATGTGCCCATGGCCATCTCTCCCTTTCACCACCGGCAGAGTTGGGGAGACCACAGTCTGACTCCCTGTGCTCCCTGTCTTAACCCCACAGAGCCCTGTAATCATCCTTGAATTGCTCAAGATGCCCCTGCCCAGTAATATCAGTATTGAAATTGATGAGTAGAATTCTTTTTCTGTGAAAAGAGAACAGTCTGTGGGCTGGAGAGCATATGAAATCTGTTCCATTACTGTGGAAAGGTGGTGCAGATCCTTAGCAGCAGTCTGCACTTGTCTTGGACCAAACTACAACGAGTTTGTAACTCGTTGTAGTTTGGTTTAGCAGCCAGTAATTGCTGCCTGACCTGTTTTAGCTTCAGCAATGAGAACTGTCTGTGGTAAAGCCCTGAAGAGGACTACAGAACAACAGACCCCTGGGGTAACATTTCCTGGGGGATGTTGAGAGGCATCTTTCAAACTTTAGCTGTGAAGTAATGAAAAGATAACAATGTATTTCAAAAAATTAAGGAAAATAATAACACTAGTGCCTAGCTTTGAGAAGAAATGCATCATTGATCTCATGCTTCTCCTGGGAAGGAGAGGGAAGAAACTTGCTTCATAAACATGATATTCCTTACTTCAAAAGCAGCATGATCCTTATGCCACATTCTCTTTTCCTGGAAAATTAAGTTTTTGTCCTTGGGATTCAGGCTGTCATCAGGAAAACCAATATAGGTTTCAGTAGAACGCTGGTTTTGTGTAATAAATTTACCTGTACTATTAACACAGGTATTCTGTGTCAGTTTGGACTAGGAGTGTTAGTATTACACAATTTGGACTTCTAAATTGTTAAAACAAAAATTGGAATAATAATTAATTCTTAGATTCCCTTTTGACCCATATGGGTGATGTTCTCCTTAGCAACAAGATGCAGAGCACTGTGCCCTGTTCTGCTTTATCACTGCTATCAAACTGGGTCTGGCAGCCCCATGCAGTGACTGGGCCCACAGTGAGCACGCCTCTGCACCAGCTGTGGATTATCATTTTTTATCTTATTACACAAAGTATTTTTGGATAATTCTATTCTGGGTAACAAGTCTGATTAATCTGCCTGAACCAAACAGTCTGCTTCACTAAGTGTATGAAGTTTCAGTGAATAATACATAATAGCATGAGCTTCTGCATGATATAACAAACTGAGGGAAAAGTGTCTTTCAAAATCTTCTCCAATATATAATATTTCTGCAGAAATTTTAGCTACTTGAGTGTGAGATAAATCTATCATACTTCTGATTTCAATATGCACAATGTAATCTAAAGGCAGTCCCCTGTATCATGCTAATACAGCCAGACCTGGAAATAGTAAAGGAGATTGCTCATAATTACTATTTTGCTAAAGATTTATTAAAATAAACAACAAGATTTTCTTCCAGACCTACACAAGTGAGTATACCTATACTGCTTCTCCAGTGGTGTGTGTTTTATATAATGGAAATACATAGACACCTATATGCACATGCAAGAGTGTGTATGGTTCCAATATAGAACATGAAATTTATTGAAAAAATTCTTTAAAATAAAACACTTTAGGGAAGTAAGAAAATATCTGTATCATGCTGAATGCTTATTAATTCTTTCTTCTGAAAAAGACTTAAATAGAGTCACAAAACCATGATCTATTTTTCATAAAGTCCTTTATTTAATGAGTTAAACTGCTGTTGGAAACTAAATACCACAGTTGCTCATTCACTCTTCCCCTTCCTGGTGGGATGGAAAAGAGAATCAGAAAAAAATATTAAAAGCTATGGGTTGAAATAAAATCAATTTTATAACTGAAATAATAATAATAATAATAATAATAATAATAATAATNATAATAATAATAATGAAAAGGAGAGAGAGAAGAATAAATCCCAAAGAAGAAAACCAATACTCAGTAAAATTACTCACCAGCTGTTGACCCAATGCCCAGCTGGTCCTGAGCTGTCACTGGCAGCTCCTGGGAACTTCCCCATGTCCTGAGCATGACATTCCATGCAATATCCCTTTGCCCAGTTCAGGTCATCTGTCCTGGTCATGCTCCCTCAGTTTCAGAGCCTGGAACACTGAAAAGTCCTTGACTTGGGGTAAGCACTGCTTGGCAACAACCCAACATCATTGTATCATCAACGTCATTCTGGATCCAAAGCTGCACCCAGCTACTGAGAAGAAAATTAACTCTTCCCCAGCTCAAACTAAGACACTGATTTAACTCAAATAACACTGAAATATTAAAAACTGAAATTTCTTGAAGTACACTTTAGAAGAAAAGGTGTGTAGTTCTTAAGAGAAATGAACTTTTTAATACATCCAAAACTGCAGCACAGAATATCCTTTAAAATAAATATTGCCTAGAAGTCTAAGCAAAGATTTGCATTTGGTGGATTTTACAGAATGAAGTTCCCCAGACGCTGAAGTTTTATTTCTCACACACTCTTATGTAGCACCTTGGCATTAACCAATGAGCTTTTCCTGCGTGATGATCTCGCATTCACTACTTTTCTCACAGAACATCTTCATGTATATTATAATGTAGGACACATTCAAGTTTGTTCACATATTGTGAACAAACATTTTGTCTTTGTAATGAAAAATATAGCCAATAAAGGCATTTTAAGCCATGGAAATACTTCAATGAATTCAAAATTTTTTGTTTGTTTGTCTATATTCTTAATTTTCCTTTATTCCTGTATGTCAATGCAAGTCCTTGAAATTGTTCAAGTGTATTTACACTAAGACACCAGCTGGGAGAAAATTAGGCACATCTCAGCAACTTAGGTGGCACAATAGTACTACCAGGATTAAAGGGACATGTGTCCATCTTAATGATGAAACACATATAATTACATACATAGAAGGAACGGATGAACTATCTGACATGACACAATTTCTGGATGTTTATGTAAGGAGAAGCCACAGGAGAAGCTGTTTATTTGTTTCTGTTCTGGAGGCTGCTGTTCCCTCAGCAGGGATGGCTGACGATACACAGACATTACTGAACTTCTTTTGCCTATACTCCAGTGCATTAGCCTGAAGGGAAATCAATATTCCCTTTTTAACCTTAACTTTGGGTTATAAACCGCAGGAGTCCAGGAACTAACTCATGAGTCCTTCAGTGCTGCCTTTTTCTGTAAGCTGTGTTTCTGAGTAAAGGGTCAGTAAGTTCTGAAACTAGTGTTTGGGGCCCATGGAGATCCTGACTCCAACTCAGCATGTTTCCCAAGTATGTACAAAGTTCAATTAATTTTTTTAAAGTTAGATGACCTTTTGAAAGTCTCAAGAGTAATCAAAGAGTAGCTAGTTCAACCATATAATGGATGAAAACAGATTTCTTGTACCTGAACCTGGGCTGTCATCCTAGATGAATTCTTAATGTAACCAAAAAGACAAGTGTATCAGGGCAGAGAGTGACTTGTGCACTTCAGTGATGGTGCACCCAGTGCAGCAACAAACTTATAAACAAATAAAGCTGAAAAACAGAAAGCTGGACAACCTGAGCTGCCTCTGAGTCATGGGCTTTTGCTAACTTTGGGCTAAAAAATAGCACTTGTCATCTTATCTACGCTTATGACAGCCTCAGCAACTTTTAAGATGAACAAACAGCTTTCACTTCAAAATGAATTTCAGTATGACAGGGATAAGAAATACAAAATGCAAATAAAAGGATATCTGTGAGTCAGTCAGGTGCATGACTTTAACATCATATAAAATGTTTGTTAGCCAAGAACTTTCAAAAGAGTTTTAATCATTCCCTATATACTACAAGCCACAGATTTGGTACCCTCAGTGTGTCAGAGCTTTGGCTTGAAACAACACAGGTCATTAAGCTTGAAACATCAATATGTGTCAGACTTACACTTCGCAGGAAAGAAGATATATGATTCTTATTGCCATAATGATTTGAGGTGTAAGAGTTCTAATATTCAAGCTGTATTATCCTGCCTCTGACAGCTACCAAGAATTTGTCCTACAGAGAACCAAACAGGAAACTTACTAATCAAGTTTTTAAGAGAAAACCTGCTCTCAACTCTTCAGCACAGTTTACACTCAAATACTGTCTTCTGCTTATGAAAGGACTAGGGTGCCAGCTACCTGAATAATATGTGAATATTGCTCAGTAGACACTGTGCAGTCAAGGGTGTTCCAAAATATTTTCAAATAAAATATAAGTTTAATTAAGTGTGAGAAGAAAAAATATATAAAGGGCTAAATTAACTAATGGGAATAAACATACACATTTTCCATGGTTTAAATGACAAGTTATCTCTCCATGTTATAGGAAATAAATGAAGAACTTGTGAGAAGGAAGGGAAACAAGCCTGCAATGCAGGAACAAGTACTCAGGAAATCAGGATACATTTATATTAAAAAAATCCATAAGCAAATCATAGACATTTTTAAAATCATATTTGTTCCATTATTTGACAAAATGAAGGAAGGTAGGTGGAAGGTGGTGCTGGAGCCAATTACCAACTGGCAGAAACTGCAGGAATAATATCTGCATCCAATTTTGTCTGATAAGACTTCTCCCTTGTTCTTTGTTCTGAACTAGGACAAGTTTTGCCCTTTGATGAAGGTGAAAAATATGTTTTCGAGTGAGGGGTGGTACAGGAAGAAGTTGCAGAATGTGGTTTGATTGTATATTCTCCATGCAAGTAATCAGGAAGGAGATGAAAGAAAAAAAAAAAAGGAACATTTTATTCTTTGAGAGTAAAGAGGTATCTGATCTAGAATTCATTTTGCCTTTTCCCTAATTTTCCTTTTAGCATTTATTTGATCTTCCATATTGTTGCACAAAATTTAAAAATTTAAATTAATTTGGTAAATCTCAGTGAAATCTAGCACAATTTCTCTGGCATCTGAAGTCTCTAATGGTCTACTGGAACTTTTTCTACTTTTCGCTGTCAAGTCAAATTAAGCATCTTTACTGTTCTGGCATTTCAGTCTTTTCAGAATGAGAGATGATGTAATAATTTTTGATTTTAGAATTGTTTTCAATGTCCTTAAAAATCACAGGATGAAAAAGCAGGCTTTTTTCCCTGGAGATCTTGGACTCAAGATTCTTGTTGATCAATAGATCTACAAACCAGCATCCTGTACATTGAGACTCAGGGGCAGCTGATACTTTATACATTTTCTTGGTTTAGACTTGAAATTATGGCTTTGTATTTCAGGCAGATTCCATTGTCTCAATGGTTTTTAGTAAGCACAAATCCTAGATTAAACACAAAGACTAAAAGATTAGTCTTTTTGATACCTAGCTTTAATAGCATACTAATTTGATAGTTCACTAGCTTATTGAACTATCAGTCCAAGTTGCGTGAGGGAACAATCCAGATATCTACTTATCTTTGTTAATTTAAAGTTCCTTACCACCAGTTAAAAGGTGATAGGGACAGATTCCTAAGTCTTAAAATTGCCACAGATTTGGATAGCAATTTTCAAATCAGACAGTACAAAGGTATTTGTCTTGCAAAAAAAAAAAAGTCTTTAAGAAAAGTCTAATTGTTATAAAAAATTGAGTCAGAAGAGGTATTCCAGGTGCCTGGCACAAAAATGATGAGGTGACAAAACCCACATAACTTTAAAACAATAATTTTTTCATTAAAGTAGCAGAAAATCCAAATAAACAGCTTCAAACTGTGGCATTATCTACTATTAAAAGATCTATAACAAGCAACTTTCAAATCAGCATGAAACCTAATTATAGAATAACTTTGCTTAGCTGCTTCTATTTACATATGCTCAAGTTCGGAAGCAAATAATCCAGCCTTTCCTATAACATCAGCATGTTCCTGACCTTTCTTGATGACACTTATGAAAGAATTTACTGCAGTTTGAAGACTGATACTGCTGGCATTGAGTTCTATGACAAAACTTCAGTTTACTCTATTGCAGAAAAACTTCATGTAAAATCAGATATGTGATTGATTAAATAGAAATTCCTTTTTCCATGTGCATTTCCCTCCTGTACTGACTTTTTTCTGTCCTTTCAGCCCCTCCATGGAACCACTCTTTCTGTGCAGTAGTAGGGGTAGCAGCAATGGATAGGCATGTTTATCACCACTTTATTTCCATTTGTCTTTATACTGGATATAGCTATCCTCCTGGAAGTAGCTCATCACCACCCTTTAGTCACCAGGGTATTGTGTCTTAAGATTATCTTCAGTTATTTGAGATGAATATATGTATTTATTTGGATTAGTATTAACTCTTCACATCAAGCACTACTTGACCACAAAAAAAAACCTGCTAAAAAAAGAGGGATACTGATTCATCACACTCTTCAGGAACCTGTCTCCACTCCAAAATTGATTATGATGGAGTTGCAGAAGACATAGAATTTAATTAATAGTAGCTATTAAAATGTGTTCACTCTGAAGGCCCTGGTGTCCATCCTTCTGTCATTGCCTGGACATTTCACTCACATACTTTTGATTCACAGATCATGAGTTTTGAGCCATATAAAATGGTGGTATTCGCAGTGTTTTGCCTTTTTCATGAAAATATACGGGGCAAGGGGCTCAGACTGAATAAAACTTGCAAACAAATCAACCATACTTAAAATTTGAGAAAAATGTGACAGTTTCCTTATTTACTAGTGATTTTATTGCAAGAAAGGTGGATGCCTCAGGAACAAGCAGACCTTCACCACAAGACCCCAAGATTTCAATTTTGAGTTTCTTCTGATGCTGATCCTGCCAGAAATGATGGAGAGGGGAAGATGGTGAAAACTCTTCTCTGTAACAAAACTTGCTCCGGAAGAATGACTGTTGTTTTACAGGCTACTGCTATCTTTATGAACCTTTAATCTCTAACGCATTTCCTCTTAAATTATCATTATTGTCTAGAATTATTCAGGCACTCAAGAAACTAGCTCAAATTTGAGTTTGCAATAGTCATTCAAGACCTTTGTTTTTAGAGTGGTGACACACCACTGTAAAATATAAAATAACACTTTCTGTCCCAAACAGTAGTTAATTGATGTAAATTAGAACAATTGATCCAAGTTTCACTCCTCTCTAGAAATTAATTTATTTACTTCAAGCCCAGCAGGGTCTTAGAATTGTAACCATTTGAATTCAGTCAGACACATTGTAATACATATTGGGTATTTGGTAATTCTCTCAGTTGGAAATTATTGTTACTCTGACTAGTACAGCATAAACTTCTTTCACAGTTTCCTACTCTTCAGCTTAGACAGTAGGAATCTCCATGTTGGGTTGTTTGGGTATTTTTTTTTTTTTTTGAGTTTACACAGGCTTGTTAATGTGACAAATTACCTGAAGGTTTGGTTTTTCAATGCTCAGCTTCCATTTAAAATTTGCCTACTACAATCATTCATACTACAGATGACCGCTGCCTTATTGACTTAATGAACTACTTGTGTTTATTTTGTTGGGTGCACATTGATTCTACGGTTGCTTTTCAAAGTTATTTATTGATTAGATTGAATTTAAACACACTTTTCAATTTAAGAAAAATAGTATGTACTTTTATTCTTCTTCCGTGCCTTCACAGTTTTTCCCCACTGTCAGTAATTACCCTTATATTAATATTTTCAAAATTATGAAATTTGTTTCAGATCTTATAGCTTACTGTGAGTCCCTTGAGCTGAATACATAATAATTTGTGAAAGGCTATGTTTGTGACATTTTTTATCTTTGCTTGTTACATTATATGGATTTTATTTATCTTCTATTATTCTGCACAGAATATAGTTATGATGAGTATCTGTGTCAATATGCTATGAAAAGACAGCAGAATAATTAGCTGTATGCAGGCTGTGTGAGACTGTCTCTCACCTTGTCAATAGCAGGTTTCTGTATCTCAGAAAGAGATTACAAACTTCTGAGAACAACAGTTAAATTTGTATTGCAAGGATTTAAAGTGTTGGGTTTGTTTAGTGCTAATGCCTTAAGACTATAACAAGAAGCTTTCTGTGAGTATAATCAGCATTGAAGACTAACAGCATGGTCAGTGGATGAGCAGAGTCACAGAGGAATTAGATGGCCTCTCCACACCTGAAAAAATGTACCTTAGAAGCATATGCTTACCATTGTCATGGAGGATGTGTTGAGAAAACAAAAAAACAGGACTAATTACCTTTCACCATCACCCTCTGACTTTGCAACTATCACATTGATGAAGTCATTGGGGGAAGAAGGCATTAATTTATGAAATTATTCTAACATGCATAGATCCAATTTTTTAAGTTGTGTTGTCTTGCACAAAATGTATCTGTTTATCACACTGTTGCTTTCTTTGGGAAGGTTCATTGAAGAGCATCATATTTGACTTTCATGGGGTCATAATGTTTTCCTGAACAAATGGTTGACCTGAACAAGCAGCAGTTTGTTTGTGCAGAACAGTGATATAGAAGGATCAGAGGTATTTGGGCAGAATATATCTGTGTGTTTAGAATCTGGTTCCTTTTCAGGCTGAAAACATGAGTTCTCAGCTGCTATTAATTTATAAAAATTTCAAAATACTAATGAAAGTGCAGATTTTTGCTTTTTTTGCAGCAGCAGCTTGGAAAAAATAGAGACCAATGCTTCTTCCATCTTTATTACACACACTCCAATATTTATGTTTTTACTAAAAGTATAAAGAAAGTCTTGGGAATGCACAGAAGGCAAAAGAGCCACACCATAAGTGTTCCTTAGAGCAGACATTTCTGCCCTTATCAGCCATTCACTTAGACACCAGGATTCTGGGAGGCAAAGAGAAAACACAGCTGTAGTCATTCCTCTGGAATGCAGCTTTCCCAAGAGAACAGATTATCAAAATTAAGTGTAACAAGTGGCTCTTCTACACAGGACTCCCATTAAGACCAAGATGGCTGCCACAGGCCTCTGCTTCTACATTTTTCACTGGGAAAATTGCCTTTCTGCACCACATCTCCCAGATTAATTATCCACAGGGTAGGGTGGGTTGACAGGGGGTTCATGTTCCTTTTACCATCTTTTATCTCACCATTTGGTAAAACAAAAGCATCCTAACAGTTCTGTGTTTTCTACAACATCAGAAGGTGATATATGATACCTCAAAGCCTAGGCAGAGAAACATATTGTGAAAAAGCTATATTTTCATTCATCTGTCCTTCAAATATTCCAGACAAGCATACTTAACTCATCACAGCTCACTAGTCACTTCTGCCTGATGTCTTATTCACAAATAGGTCTCTCTGAGGGGCCAAGATGAAGGGAGATCAGGGCCTTTTTGAGGATTCAAAATCTGTAACAGCAACTGTTGCATACAATTAACACCTTCTAAAAGAAGGGCCTTGTTACCCTTGTAAAATCATGGCTCAGGCCTGTTACTTTGGCTAAGCAGAAGAGGACTATGGGAAAGTGCCTCAGCTGAATTGGAGGTAGAAAAACAATTTCTATAACCATTGCATGGTCACATCATGGTTTATGGTGGTTGGCTGGATTATATTTGTTGTACTTATATGGAATGTTACTGATAATAGGCTAACTGCTTTAAAAGGCCTGTTTTTTGCAATAAAGCAGCTCTCTTTTGCCTGGGGACTCTGCCTGACTTTGATTTGTACAAGCAACAATAAAATGATTCATGATCAATGGAGCACTTTGAGTGGCTTCACATCAGTTATGTACATAAACCTGTACAGTCAAGGGTGCTGTCATCCTCAACTGTTAGGAATTCATTGTTACAAAATTCTCCCGATTTTCCAACAGTTCAAGCAAAGTGTCTGAAACACAAAATTTTAGCTAAGATTATAACTAGCAGCTTGGAAAAAATGCTGTCTTTGCTTTCCATTTACCTACAAAGATGATGGGGAGTGACATAAGAAGAGCTGGTTACAGCCGAGACAAACTGAAAAGCTGCACAAATCAACACCTAAATTTATACTTTATTATTACAATAATGGGATTTCTGATGTAACTCTCAGATCTTCCTTTCTATAATTTTTGAACCCTTTTTCATGGAACTGATGGAGACATTTCCCAGTTTTCCTTGTCCCTTCTTCGTAATGAAAAACTATAGATTGATGAAAATAAAGTATTTTTATACTCTCTGCTGTGCTCACTGTAATAATTTGAATGCTGTGTCTTCTGAGAGCAAGAAAAACTTTGTGACTGGTAATACTCAAATTGTGTTGAAATCTTGTGTTTACTAATTTTCATGCTCTAGTTACACCAGGTTTCACTTCTTTAGAATTAAAACAAATCAAATAGCCATTCTGCTAAATCTTTGCAATAGCTATAATAAGCAGAGCATGAAAAAACTAAGAAAATAATTTTATTATTTATATTTTCTTCATGCTAAGCTAGTTATTGTTCTTTGTTACCGAACTATCTCAAAAAAAGTTGATGAAATTTCTTAGGAATATACATTACTATGTGGTCTTTCAGTATTCTTGCAATCTAGCAAGTTTCTACATATTGCCACTAAGTAACGTCATGTAATTTTTACTGAATTTTCTCTGAAGTAAGCAAGAACACATTTGTTTAAAACAAAGTCCACATAACCTCTGCCTCAGCAAGTTTCTTTTTGTACTGTAAACAGGTGACTCCATAGGGAGAAAGAAAGTGAAACTTATTAATAATAAAAAAGGCATATTCACATAAATGTTTAGATTCAATCCTGTGAATGAACCAAATGAGTGTCTTGCTCTCTTCAGGTGCCTCTGTTATAGGAGTTGCAGCTGGCATGTGCAAGCCTCACACCCTACTCAATAATGCCACAATCAGTACAGTACAAATGGCTTTCCCTCTCAAAAATTCCTGGTGCCATTCCAAGAGTTAAGCTCAGCTCTGTTTGCTAATAAATTCATAAGCCCCCATTGACTTTACCACCAGCAATCCATTTTGAGAGCTTTACCTCAATATCAGCTTTCTAAAACATGTCTTCAAGGGTCTTCTTCCATAGAAAAAGTCTTATTTCCAGCTGACAGAATGGTGAGGTTTTGCTATCCCTCAATTAGAAATTTGTTCAGCTGGGATGCTATTGATTTTTAAGTTCACTGCAAAGAACCCAACTTTGGAAGCAGGAGCTGGTCTGTGTTGTAGCTCACTCCTTACACAGGACATGAATTGATGATAGACTCACAATGGACATTAACATCAGTCCTTAATCTAAAAACCCTCATACCTTTCCCCTGATTGTTAAGGGACTCAAAAGGCTGACACCAAAGATAGAAGGAAGGATCAGCAGTTTATTAATGCCTTCATACCTTTTCCCTGTTGCAATCCCACAGGCAGCACCACACACGACTGCCTCCTTCTCACAGCACAACCCACTAGCTCCAGGAAGCCCACCCCTCTTGCTCCTCCTAACTCTTTATATCTTTTTCTCTCACACACAAAACACCTGTGTGTCCTTTTACTCTTTTGTGATTGGTCAATACACATCAGCATTTCACACTTCTTCTCCTCTAATGCTGTCCACTGGTATTAAATCAGTGGCACCCCTTTAGGGATAAGGTTTGGCCACAGCCCCGTTCCTAATCTTCCACAATCTGTTCTCCCAAAGGTTTGGTTATCTTTTACTTTTTTCTCTTTCTTTTAATTTTTGTTTTACTTCAACCTGTAAAATTTTAGTAGAATTCAGCAATTCCAGTAAAGGCAAGCCCCCTTAGAAGACATAAAACCATATTCCTCAGCCTAATGCCTGTTCAGACCTCATCACAGCAGAATTTAAATTGTAATTTGGTTTCTCGAGTATCACCATATCTCTTCTAGGAATTCAGCTGTGTCAACTTAACACTGTTTATCTCCTCACCTAATATCAAGGTGTTCTATTGATTAAAAGGTAATAATTAACTGCATTTTACCTATCAATGAAGTAACCATTTAGAAAAATATCAGACATATTTGCTGTGTATAATCAGTGGCTTTATCTCTGCCATATTTTGAAATGTATTTCAATATTCTGGTCAGTACTATATGAAGATAGTTAACTTCTCATTGGTACTTTTGTTTTTGTTATGTCTTGCTATAATAAGGAATAACCTAATGTATGTTCATTTAAAATATTTTTATGATGCTTTTATATCATTATAAGCGCTGCAGTTGGAGTTCTAATATATCCCTATAAAGCACTCACTATTTTCTTAAGAACTGTTGAGGTGTTAAATAAAGTTTACAATTATTAGTGAGTTTGATTTTTAAAATTTATTTTATGACATCTCTAGAATAGTAACTAAACAAAACTAAAAGAGTCAATTGTATAGCTACATAGCATTTTAGGATTATTATAATAGTTACATTCTTGACCTTTAAAAAAAAGTCAGTACTATACAGACTGTATATATTATGTAACCATATATGACACACATATTTCATCTGAACAACCAGAGTTTCTGATCCTTTTAAATGCAGCTGAGCATAGCTTAGGCTGATTTTTTTAAAACTTTGTTGTATTTGAAGGAAAGGTATTTTTCATATCTCAGGCACACTGTGCCATAATCACTCATAATTTTACAAGTGTAGAGATTATAGAATAAGTCACTCTAGGAAAACCTGTACCAGGTCAGGTTAGAATGAAAGTCAGTGTACACTTCTTTCCAACTTTCCAACATCCTAGGACTACCCTCCTGAGATCTGTCTGTTTAGAGATATTAATCCTTTTTTTTCATGTTATTTTCCTTCCAGTCTTTTTTTTTCCATCCCCTGGAATGATTCCCTACTTTGCCTTATACTAACTTTATGTGGGATAGCTACAAAAATATATCAAAAGACCTTTCATTTTTCTTAACACTGTTCAATTTTCAAAAATAAATCAAGGAAAATGTCAGTCATCCACCTGTATGTAATCTGCTTTGTAAAGCAAGAAATATGAATTGGAGGAGTTTGCTGCTCATCTTGCAGCATCATCAGTTCTACCATCATTAGTTCTGTGCTTGTTTGATCTGAGGACCTTAGGTCTTTTGTCACAACTCCCTAAGGGATTATGTTGAAAAACTAGTTAAAGTTTTATATGACTCAACTCTCACTGTTACAGTTGGCTTTATGCATTGTTTATGTTTCAATTAGTATCAACAACTTGTATTTTATTTTATTTTTTTACAAAACATAGTTTAATTTAAAAATACCGATTTAATTGAACCTGAAGTGCTTAATATGAAACAATCTGTGTTTTAATTCACTGGGAAAGGTTTGTTGAAGGTACTAAGAAGCATTAGGTCTTTTGTTAAAGCAGTTAGGAGAGCTGGCTAAGTCAGTCATTTTTAATATTAACTCTTCATGAGTACTTTTCTTCAATAAATTATAGTTATCCATCATGAAATACACCTCTTTTCAGTGTTATTCAACATAGGTTACTTACCAGAGGGCATTCATTTAAAGAATACTCATGAGATTATCAGAAGCATTGATTCTACTAGAGGACAAAACCCCATTCTTAATAATTCCTATTTTTAGGAATATCTCATGCCAGATCAATATTTAGCTGAAATACTAACCATTGTTTCTTCTTCCAGTTGTGCTCTCAGATATTAACTGGCAACAAAATTAAACTTATTTGATCTGTGACATGGCAAGAAGAAACAAAACTTGAAAAAAAGTCGTATACTGTCCCAAAATACTTTTCAATCTTTGACATGAATGAGTTAAATTAATCAGTTTAGTGATGCTAATCCATAAATTACCATTCAAGTTATTGTTCAGTTAGAGCTGTGCATTACTCTTTACACAAGATACCTAATAAGTGGGAGCACATCCACCTTCTAGGTACTCAGAAGCCAAACACACTATTATTTTGGCTTTATTGTCAAGACTCCTGTTCAACTTGATGAGAAAAATCTTTTCCACTGGCCACAGTCTTCTCCTGGCTCACTGGTAATAGCTATGGCATTATGCCAAGGAAACTTTCAAGTTAAATGTGATTCCCATGTTCCACTGAAGGAAGTTCCATTTCACAAAGAGAAGATTCTGAGTTTTTCTCCCTCTAGAAATTATTTGGCCCAAAGAGCAAGGCAACCCCCAAATTTCTACACTGTCAATTAATCACTAAAATAGTATGACTTATTTTTCTACATATACTCCTAACTTTAAGGAAAGTAACTTGCAGCGAGTCTTTAAAGATCAGTCCCATAATACCAGTCAAAATAAAGACTTTTTCTGTTAAAATCTTTATTTCTGGCAGTTAAAATTGTGAGCTTCATGTGCTTCATTTCCAGAGTGCTGGAATAGTTCCTTCTAAGAGGCATCTGCTAAAACATTTTCTATCAAGAAGAAAGGAAAACCTCTGTTCCAGCCAATTATTTCCCATCCCTCTTATTTTGATCATCTCCCGCATCATATGGAAGCCATCACTGTTAGAAAGTTAAAATCATATTTGTACCAGACAAACTGACTCCAAATATGGATTTTATTTTTGGACAGCACTACATTTGACATGATCACTGTAATAAGCCATTTCTTATATTTAAATTGCAAACAATTCTGTGGTAATTAGAATACAACATATTCTCCATCATACATCTGCCTGGCTTGGGTAGTTTTCAGGATAACAATTGTCCAAAAAGCTCTGGTACAGTGTGAAAAGTCAAACAGATGGAAAGTTTTAGTTTATTTTAGTGTATTTATAAATTTTATTTCACTAAAGCACAGGGCAACAGAGAGTTTAAAAAAGTGTTAAATGACTAGTAACAAGGGCATACAACTCGTTTAAACTCCTGGCATGGCAATATACACAAAGTTATGGTAGCACCAAGAGTACAGGAAAGAAATTTGGTCTTTATAGGAAACCCTAAATTATCTCATGGAGCATTTACTGCTTACAGCATGAAACAATAGAAATGAAAACTTTTAAGAGTCTGCCCATTTAACATAGCAGTGAAACAAGTACTTGAATATGAGAGTTTGGGTAATTTCACATTTATGTCTGTGAAAGGTTGATTTGCCCCAAGGTAATAGAATTAACTTTGCAGCTATCCTAGATTGGTAACAGGAGTTCACTCTTTGCTTTTCTTTCACATGTATTACAAGATTTATTCTTTTCTTTCCTACAGGAAGTGATAGAAACCTGTGGTGTAATTATTCACCTGAAGTATTTTAGGGTTTAAACTTGGAATCTATGATTGATTCATTGTCTGACTTTGGTGGACATAAATTTAATATTTCAGACACTTCAAATATTACCAAACAAACTTACCAGCCAAAAAAGTATCTTACTGAGCATCAAATGCTCACCTGGAATGTAATTTTTCTGTTAATTGATTAAAGACAAACAGAAAAATCAGCTGAGCTCAAACAGCTCAGATCTGGATCAATAAACAGCAGAAAAACTATGATAGTATTACAATTTTCTGAAATGGGAATGGGGGTTGAGATAAAATATTCTGAAGAGAATTATTAAAAAGCTAATAAATTGTATATATAACAATAAGAAAAATAGTCTAATTGCTTCTTAGATAGTTGAATAATGTTTTTCCTCATTTAAAATTAAATTACATGCCTAATATGGAAATATTTCAGTGAAACACTTCATGACTTTAAGCAGAAATCAAATGCAGACTAAACAAAACTGCTGTTTCTGTTTGCCAAAAGGTGTAAGATCTGATGTGTTGGGACTAAATAGGGCAATATATGTGGAAAATAGAAGATCTTAGTGAAATGCAAAAAGGTAAACATGTCTGAGAAGATGAGACTAAAATATCTTATTTTAATTTATTACTAGTAAGACTAGGGAAGAGATACTAGATAATTTTTCCTGATTAAATGACAATTAGTTTTCTTGTTTCCTAACTGTGTTACATGAGAGGAAAAAAAGGTAATGGGAAGGACAAGGAAACCACTATAAACTCCTCATGCCCAGTTATCAATTCTGAATAATTTTAGTAGTGTTGATAAAAGTGATTAAAAATTGATGTATTTACTGAATTACTGCACTTTTTGAGTAAATTAGTGTAAGCCTAACCTGCTGCTTCACTGGTGCTTAACAAGGCCAAGTTTTTGATGGTGTTTATAATAGCTTTGACAACCTGAAGGATACAAAGGCAGAAACGTCTTGCATTTTCCCTGAAATGTTGGATGGAAGGAAGGGACAACGAAGTATATATGGAAATTAGTTAGATTGGCAGGCCCTCAGGGGATAGTTTTTTGCAGTGTATGATGTATTTTATGTCCCAGCAGTGTTCTCCATCTGTTTGTTCAATGTACATACACTTGGGTAGAGAACCTTTTAAGACATTTTTAAAATGTGTATGTAGTTGAGAGGGAGGTTTATTTTGCAGATGGTTTGCAGTAGAGCTTAAGGATAATTTAACTGCATTAATACTTAAGATTTATTTCCTATATTACCCTAGTCTCCAGGCAAGAAAAATCAAAAAATTTGAAGCCTTCTTAGGATTTTGGAGGAAAATAGTCCTGACTACCTTTTCCCATCATAAATAAAAATACTCTGTTTTGAACTTACACTTGCTGTCCAAGTTTCTTGCTCCTAATTAGGACATATAGTGAGTCTGACAAATTCTTACAGGAAGAAGAAAGTGTTCATAATGGACAGGCCAGACTTTGCCTTGTTATCACTCAGTAGATACCCAGTAGTTTGTCTTTTAGAAGTGAATGTTTTAGTTCTCTAACTTACACCAGCGTTTCAACTGGAAAGTTAAAATGGGAACGGTGTTACTTCTAGCTGCTGGAACGATACTGACTACATCTGAAAAGATGAAATATAGAACCACAGCTAAGTTTTGAAAGTGAACTTCTTGAAAATCTTGGATTTGTATTCATTTCACACAGGAAAATATTTGAAGCTAAATCTAGACTAAAATGATGGAGGAAATGAAGGTAACAATTTAAATGAGATCTATTTCTTTTATTTCAACATCAGAAACATTAGTTTTTCTCGCACATTCTGACACCAGACTATAGGTCCAAGCTTTCATACTTCACAGAAGAACAATGGCTATAGAATGGGATATTAGTATCTAAGAATACATTGAGCTGAAAAGGCAATGCAGAAATTTAATTCAGAGTCACATGCTACAACCACTGCATAGAAGGGGGAATACATGCAAACATTTCTACAAAGAAGAGCTTCAAACAAACTTTGTTGTGAATAAAAATACAAATAAATAAGAAACAGAAACATTAGGCATTCACATGACTGAATGGGCCACATTATTGATTTTTGAGACTCCAGAGCCTCTGATTTTAGAGCATATTTGCAAAAGGCTTTTCTTAAACTTGGGTATCCATGAAAATTGGCACAGTTTTGAAAGAACCCACAGGCATGAATCCAAGTACATTCTACATAACTATCTTTTTATGTTTTGTCTCTCAATTCAGTTCAAATTAAGTTTCATTGTAGCTTTTGTTAGTGCTCAGAAGTACAAGCCAAATCATGCCAAATGTTTTCCAAATATAATTTTGCTCTTTTCTTATATGTTGAACTACTATATGTTGATCATAACTGTAACTATTGCAGTGCCCAAACGTTATTTTGATCTCAAACTGCTGAAGATTTTGTGGTCCTGAAGTACAAAGAGTCCTGTGATGACTGTTAACTGCAACTTTGAATTTCATCTAGTGCAGGAATGAAATAACAGGTTTGCCATAATCTATTGAATTAATAAGATTATTTTACACATTTGTATATTTAACTGATTTAAACTGCAAGAATTTGTTCATGATTATCTAATTAATTTTAAATGTAAAGATAACGTTGTCAAACTATGCTGAAACTTGCTTTTAAAGCAGAAGTAGATGAACCTCAAGCTGTTAACTGTTATGCTTTAGTAACTGCATCCTGACATTTCAGCAAATAATAGAGATATTTTCTGTTTTATGCATGTGGCAAATAGATCTGTGTTCCACTCATGCATGTCTTTTTTGAAAAAGTAGTAGAGGTTTTGTAGAACAGAAAATGCATAAATGGAATTGGTTCTATTGGATATTATCAAAGAAAAAATGTAGTTGAAAAATTAGTTTGTATTTCACCTTCCAATTTGCCATTTCTGTGCACATTTAATTATTTCATTTCAAAAAAATATGGCTTTTAATTGATTTTAACCTTTAATTTATTTATAGAAAAAAAATTCCCGGACAGAAATTTGTTCTGGCAGACTAATATAAAGTTCCAACAACGGGGTTTTTTTTAATAGGGTCATTATATAAGATGATCAAGGTCAGATTATACATGGCTATAACTAATTAGAGTACCCTGGAAAATGTATTCTGTCATTGAATAACTACAGTGTGTGTAAGTTTCAAATATCCATCAGATTCTGAAATAAATACTAACACTTGTTGTAGTAAAACAATTTTGCAAGTGCAGCTAACAGTCAGTCCTGCAGAGAGGTCTGAAATCTCATTTAAACAGATAGCCTTAAATTCTGTATGAGAGATTCAAATCTCAATTATAGCACTACATGTCCAACATAACTCCATTGTCTTCTACTGGATTTTTTCCAAGGAGACTGACATCAGAGTCAGGCTGGCTGGCTTTCTATGATAGTCTGGCAGTGTTAAGCTCCCCTGATGTTTACTGCTGGCTCCTGCAATACTTCAGGAATTCTTACAGTATCTTTAGGAGGGTAATAAATGCAGGGGCTTGACCTGTTCTCAAGTTTTGTAGAGGCTGGTACACTAAGAGAAACAGAGTTGTCTGGTGTCTTCTTGCTACAGAATATAGGAGTGTTTCTCAGATAAGGACTGAAAAATGATATATTTATTTTTTTGTGTGTTCTGAAACTTCATTGATCTCCTGATGACAATCCATGATAACCTGTTAGCTGAATAGTGATGAACAATGATCATAGACATTTTTTCATAAGATTCAATCTGCTGGAAATAACATGGATTTGTCTTAATTCACGTCTCCTTATCCATCTTCTTTCAAAATGGAAAATATTCCATTTAACAGGATGCACTCTTTCTTACAGAATTTTAGTAATTTCATTCAACAACTCATCTGAGTTGTTAAATGAAATTGTTGTGTGATTTCATGTCAGTTGCAGTATTTGAGGTATATTCTGTGGCATTTTACAAGCTATTTAACAATGTGGTTGAAAAAAAATCTTAATCAATTAGTTTACTCAATTAATTTCTGATTAGTAGCCAGAGACCCTATCAACTGTATCAAACTGTATTCTAATTCATTAGAGAATACTCACTCTATGAGCTAAATTGAGATTAACTTTCACATTTCCTGGCACTTTTTCATGTTTTTTCTGGTGGATTTTGGTGCTTGTGCTGTTTGCTGTCTCATTCATGTACTGAGTCTGAAAAGAGTGATAGAAATGAATATTACACTTCAAAATAGGAATCGACATGTAGGATTGTCTTTCATGCCATTCATGAATATTAAGAGAAATAGAAAAAGAAGAGACAGATAAATAAAAGAAAAAGAAATATAAGAAACAAATTGTGAAGGGAAAGTATTAAGACACAGTGAGTGCTGATTTTACATGGAAAAAGCCTAATCAATGTTATGCAGGTTTGAAAATAGAAGTATGCCTATCTACATGGAATCTCCTTTGGTCTGTGACTAGAACTATGCTCTGAAAAAAGCAAATCCACATTCTTTGAAAAACTTGTGTTACATTGAGATCATCAGGGGGCCAGAATGTACACTCTGTATGCAGGGAAGAGCAGGTTCACAGGCATCTGACAAGACTGCACTGAACAGATAAGCGTAAGCTGCTTAACAGGGTATGAGCAGTCTTGAATCATGTCCTTAGAATTCTCTTAACAAATTATTCTTCAGTGTAAAATATGTAAGCATTCTCTGTAGTTGTCCATCCCATATGCTGCTGAGCTGTTAACTGTGTTCTTTAGGAGATGACTTGAATTTGTTTAAAAAGAAGACAACAATAGTAAATTTCTTACTCCAGAATATTCTAACCCCTAATTTTTTTCTAACTTCTCATAAAACATTATTGGTGTAACCAATCAGAAGCTGGAATGCAAAACCACTGGAATAGTAAAAATAGACTTTTACAAAGAGGAAACAAAATGTTATATTGCTAATTATTTTCCTTCCCAAAAATCTAAATCATCAGTTACAAAAGCTGAGAATTGCTGTTTGGACAACTACTATATAGAAGGGAATAAGGTATACCTCATGTTTTACCATGTAAAGAGTATTGCACAAATATGGTTAAATAAATCAGAGTTACTTAGCTAACATATGATTTTTGAATAAGCAATCGCCTGCATCCATCCAGGTGGATGTTCCCAGAATGGAGTGGAGCATTCTGGGTTCTGTATGCAGAAAGTATATTTGAATTAATTGTTCTACATTTCTGAACAAGTCACTATGAGTTAAACATCTTTGGAGGGTGCCCCACCTCGCAGGGGACTCATGTTCCTATTTTTCTAGTCTCTTTTTCACTTGGTTAGGACTGTTCTGTACATGCATAAATGCTGAATTGCCAGCGCAGGGGAGTGCAGTGGACAGGGAGGGAATTACCTAACTAACTCAGGCATGCCCCAGAGGAGACAATTTGCTTTGGTTAAATCTCAAAAAAGAGATATAAAATCTGTCCAAGTCTTCTGGTTCCAGACACCATGCTGACATTTCAGTGAGATATGTGCTGTTTCCACTGATGGAACCACATGTTGTACCTTGGAATCCTAATTCTTTACACTTCTGGAATAGAGATATGAGTATCAATCCAAGTCTACCTTTTACTATTTTTCCCTCAAACCTCTGCAGATTCAAAGGAGGAAATACTTTAGGAATCTAATCCAAAATTGTAATTCCTCCTGCTTGCATAAAAATTAATCCTTTAAAGTTCTTCAGAAAATATTTTTTCATTTAGAAGTGACTCTGAACATCTGGTTTTGGATAGGATTTTTGCTAGTGTAATCAGTGGTTTTATTTATAGACATATTTTTCCAGATGAACCCCTTGTACATTTGTATATAGATTTATCTAAATGATCTTGCAGTCTTTGTACAATCTTTTCTTTTGCCACCTTTGACTTGATTTCATCCCTAGTGTTTTTTTCAGTTTTCCCTGTGTGATTATGCAGGAGTTATGGGTTGTTTTAGAACTGACATTTCAATTCCTCTGGTAAATAAATGCTTAAAAAATAACGTTCTGTAGCATGCAGTTCTAGCAAACAAAAATACAGATTATTTTAGCTCTGTTGAAGAATTTAGATTGGTTGCAGGTAGGATTATTTTGGGACAGTTTGTCAGCAGATAGGTCAAAAGGTGCATAGATCTAACCTCCATGTACAGATATTATGTATTCTGCTAGAATGGACTGATGAAATATTAAATGTGAATTTGAATTTCTTAGCATTTTTAAAATTTTGTACCATATCACTGTTGTTTTTCTAGCTCAATTGCCTGCTATAAACTTGTTCCAAGTAGTTTTAACAACTGTCTGTACTTCAGATAGGAGAGTTCATTGATAGTAATAAAGCTCTGTTACAGATTTCATGTGGTTTTCCTTCAAGCAATTTTTTTACAATATTTTTTAGTTTACATCTTCCAAGCACTGTGGTTAAGAGCTGCACCAAGGGACTTTGTAAAACTACTGTGCTATTTATAATGAGAGATCGTTCTGAAAGAAAATAAGGAAGATGGGAAATTCTATATAAATTAAGGGATCTTACAGGTCTTTGTACTGACAGGTTCCCTTTGTTTGTTAATGTCACTTGTGCTTCAGCATGAAATAGAAGTTTGGTTTATCACAAAGGAATGCAAACAGGCATGAAGAATGTAAAAAAGCTATTTTTGATATAGGATTATATTAACAACACAAAAATTTACTATAAAAAAGAAGAAAAGAATGAGCAACCAAAAACCAAAGTCAGAGCTACGGGGAAGTAATACTACTAAGTGAAAAAAAGCCCAAAACAAAATTAAATTGAAAAAAATTAATGAAAATAATTTTCTTTTGAAATCTCACTTTCATTTATTGAGAGTCATAAACTCACAGAGTATCCTGAGATGGAAGGGACCTACAAAGATCATCAAGTCCAACTCCTGTCCCTGCACAAGACGATTCCTTAGAGTCACACCATGTGCCTGAGAACATTATCCAAACACTCCTTGAGCTCTGTCAGGTTGACCACTGCCCTGAGGAGCCTGTTCCTATGCCCAGCCACCCTCTGGGTGAAAAACCTTTTCTTAAATTTAACCTAAATCTCCCTTGACACAGCTTAATATTGCTCCCTCTGGTCCTATCATTGGTCAACAGAGAAAAGAGATCAGTGCCTTCACCTCTGCTTCCCCTCATGAGGAAGCTGTAGACTGTAAAAAGGATTTCTTGCTTCTTTGAGTGTAACCTTACTATTGCACTGAAAAAAATCCTCCATTTAAACTTGCTTCTCTGACCTAACCTGAAATCCCAAAATATAAGAGTGTGTTATGCAATGTTTTTGGTATTTCCTTCTGTACGTCAAAAAATGGATTCTTAGCATTCAAATGCTTTCTATTATTTGTTAATCCTTGAGTTCTGGAGGGCATCCTTTGTGAAGAAGGTTGCAGTGTACCAAGGGACATAATGTTGCCCTAAAGATAAGGGAGTTAAAACATATTCAATTTTTCACTTTTTGTGAGACACCAAAATAACAATCTCAACAGACCTACCTTTTTAGAATAATATTTTATTGTCATCCTATCATTTAGGAGTATAAATTAGTCATACATCTAATTATATTGAAACTGTTTTGTTGACATTCCCCAAAGGAGAGAAAAAAATTATTCAGGTTATACTATCTAATTTGAACCTTCAGATAGAACCTAAAATAAAGAAACTTCGGAGTATGCATGCATCCATATATACTTACAAATATTTATACATGAATCATTAAATAATTGGGGTTGGAAAAGACCTTTATGATCATAAATTTAATTCTACTTATTCTATAATGCTGCTAATTTCAAAATTATAGTGCAAAAATAGGCACATTATTACTTTATTTTTCTTTTTCGCTTGCAGTAAGCTTTTGTTCCTTACTGCTCAGCACTACTCCGAGAAGTCAGTTAACAAGATCCCTAACACAGACTTCTAGAGGTTATTATATAGTCTTCATTATTTTAATATACTCAAATAGATCTCTGTTCCATAAAGCTTCTGCAGTTCTTTGACTTTATGAAATGTCTAGTTTGCTTCCAATCCCTAGAAAATGTCTGCAGTCAGATAAACTGGTTTTGAATTAAAAATATATCAAAATGTACATTAGAAAGAAACTTTACTTGGTCGTCCTTATGAATAATTGCCACTTTGTTGAAAACCTTCATCCTGAAGTACTGAAAAATGATGCATGGATATACAACATTTGGAGTACATTAAGTAGAATTATCTCCTGTGAAGTATTCTGTTTTCCTCAGCCTCCAGTTTCCTGTACTATTTTCTGGTTTTCTTGTCTTCTCAATGTTATCCTCTGTTTGTTTCTTTACAAGTTATTTTCCATCTCTTCAACAATTACCTTTGTTTGCTATGTCTGGATACTTAAAACTACAGAGATTAATTTTGTTTTCTTTCCTTTATACATTTGGTGTCTCCTATTATTTCCCAAGATATCTCTTCAGTCATGAAATGCATTTATAAGAAATTGTAGCTTGACATAAGTGATATAACATGTTCATGTGATTTTATAATACTCATATAGATTGCATATGAGGCTTTTGCATCCACCATCTACAAAAGGCTCATCAACTATTTGTCATTATTCCCTTTGTCTGACAAGAATATTTCAAGCAGCAGGTTTCTTAAAGAAAAGTCTTTCCTTAAGGGAAGTTTCTTAAGGTTTTCCATAATCTACTTTCACAGCAAAAGGGATTAACACTGACTTCCCTATCCAAAAGAATCATATAACCAATGAAATTTGAGGAGCAAGACCTCAGATGAGATATATGGTAATGAAGGCAAAGGATGCTGAGGTTGTGGTCATTTCTTTTCAAGCAGGGTGCTAATGCATGCAGTGTGAACATAAACTGCTGTCTTCACCCCATTGCCTATTGTGTCTCTCTTTGTGTCAAACAAAATGTTCTTTAATGAAACATTTAGGCTTTATTTAGCTATCTGGATATCTGTAATCAGCTTTAATCTTGCTCTGTAGCACAACTAACATACTTATGTCCTCTGTTCCAGGTATTTAAATAGATGGTCTCTAATACCAAGGGAACTGTCGTGGTTTAGGAATGGTATTATCCAATTCTAGTATTCTTGCTAAAATCAGGTGCTGCTTCTCCTCCCCTCTCCAAATGGAGACACAAAAGGCAAAGATCATGGGTTGAAATAATAGCAATTTACTTGAAACCATAAGTAAAAGAACTATAACTGAAACAATGAAAAATAAAAGGTATAAAAAAAGAAAGTATCTACATTAAAAGCCCCCAGCAATGAACAATATCAGGCTGCTCTCTCCACCATGTTTTCTTGACAGGAAGGACTCCCTTTTTCCCAGAAAAGAGCCCTTTTTCCCACATCCATCCCTAGCAATGACATAGGGTGATACAGAATAACCTCAGGGCCCTGGTCATACCCTCTCCTGGCTAAAAATAAACCTGTCCTGTCCAGAACCAGGACAGAAACTTTAGTGTTTGGATAACAGAGATCAAAATCCTGGGGGTTCTTGAAGGGAAAAAAATACAGAATATGTCAAGTAAATAATTTAACAAATATTTTTGGACAGCTGTTATGTTCAGGTACAGAGTGCTACCAAGATAATTTGGTTTTGACATTCTCTGCAAGAACAAGTCTTACAGGATTTATTTTTTAATATAAATTATCTCAAAACTCAATCTATTATTCATAATAATAACTGTCTCTCTGGTTGACAGCTTGAGAAAACCTCAGTGCTTTATGGCACTAAGAGAATATTTATTAAATACTTGCAGCATTTGTTAATCTCAATCCATTTTTCAAAGGTTATACTTTTAATATCATTCCCAAACCAAGCCTGAGTAGGGGACAGGAAGTTAGTCAAATCTCTGCCAAGATAAAAGCATTTCAAAGCAAGACTGAAAATTGGAATAACAGTTGAAATGCAATTATAAGCCAGGCTAGAGGTTTTGTGAGCTTCAGGCACAGAGGAAGTCAACAGAAAGATAGACTGCACTTCAATGAAAGCTGAATCCCAAACCAACAGTGGGTGCAGGTGTGTGCTTTTTGCAATAGTACAATGAGATTTACATATGACTTTCTCTTTCTTCAGGGAGATTATTCTAGTTTATTGGAAAAAGTCAGGAAAGTAAGCTCATAAAATGGTTACACAAAAGAACATATAATTACTTAGCTTTTTAATGTGGCAAGATAATAGGCAATCTGAATTCAGCAAGAGAGAGCTCTTAATGTGAAACAAAAGTTAGAGATTTCACTTTTCTCTAAATTTATACATTGGCAGTATAGTTTTCCAATCTTTTTTAACAGTAAGATACAAAGAATTATTTTCCCCACAAAGCTAAACTTCCCTCCTAATAAAGATTTAATGTGGATCACAGTGAAGTATGGAAGGTGAAGGTCAAATTCTGTTTTAGTTACCACCACTCAATTTTACACATGGTCATCAGGTGTACAATGCTTCACACTTGTAAGCACACAACAAAATCCCTTCCATTACGTTATATTTTGTTTTCTTTGGTGCAATATTAGGGAAAACAAGTACTGATTACTATTCATTCTTTTTCACTGTGTGCAAAAAAAGTTACATTTGATCTCTTTCTTTTTTGTTTCAATATATAGGTTGTTATGAGACTTCTGTATTTGAGGAAAAGAGTATCAATGTAAACAGAGGTGAACCTAACTATTGTGCACAAATATGAATATCTGAATGCACATAAATAGCAGAGTTATAAAGGATTGCACTAGCATAATGTAGCCCCATAGCCTAGTGCAGTAATTTTTTTTATTTCTGACCTGGAGTCTGTAATTAATTTAGACATACAGCTCTTAGCTGGCTGTGGCAACCATGCCTCTTATAACTGTGTCTGAATAGCTCATCTGTGATACAGGACAGTGACAATTTTGGTGGTGCTTTGGGTAAGAATGACTTGAGACAATAGTGTGCTTGAAGGCTGCTTTCATCTCTAACAAATTTATAGGGACTCTGAAACTCCCCATTCAACAAAATGCTCTTTCAGCTATGGTCTAGTGTCCCATAATATGGTGACTGATATATGCTGCAATTTTTAACAGGAATTGCCTCTCAACCTGGTCTGTCCAGTTCATATTAAATTAAATGCTCTCCAGTTTCTTCACAATATTACATGATTTAATTAAACTCTGATGAGCAGGCTGACACCCACTTATTTTAAAAGCCATTTATATAATGCAACAATCCCAGTTCATTATGTCTAAAGAGTCCCTACTATATCTTCATGTCATTTTATCTTGTCTACTTGTAATCAGTGGCAACAACATGAGAATACTTTAATTTCTAGAAAGTTAGGTGCCATTAACTGATAGCTTAATTTGAATTAGATTGATGCTTAAAGATAACTTGTATTTAGAATTTTTATTTACCCATATATTGTCTTGTGTTTAAATGCTTAATTTGAAAAAAAAACTTTGATGAATGCCTAATAATTTTCTACTACTTTTTTTGTATTGATAAAACATAAACCAAAAGTATATATTGAAACAGATTGTATTATTTATTTCGGTTCAATTTGAACATGAACATTTGAGACAGGTCTTCTGAACAGATTTTTCTTGTTATATGCCTTGATATCTCTTTAGTGTTAGCATTAAACATAAAGTGATGCATTCTTGGGTTTATCTGACATTTACTTAGTGTTTATGTGTTCTCATAGTCCTTCCTGAAACTCTAAAAACAAAGATAACTGAAATAATGCCATTTTTTTTTACATGCTATGAATCTGAAAATATTTAAATTTTTTTTATTCAGGAATCACTTTGTTTTGATTTGCATCACCCTTTCACATCTCTCAAAGNTGAAACTGTAAAAACAAAGATAACTGAAATAATGCCATTTTTTTTACATGCTATGAATCTGAAAATATTTAAAAATTGTTATTCAGGAATCACTTTGTTTTGATTTGCATCACCCTTCCACATCTCTCAAAGAATCAGTGAGATAGAAGTTAAAAAAAGGGAAAAGTACACATCTTATTCCACACTTTTCTCCTCACACGACCTGCCTCACAGCCCCCAGAGCTGTCAATCCACAAGTAAAAAAATTGTTTTTAAAAAGATGATTATTGGGATGTAAAATATGATTTTTGTTAATCACACTTTTTTTGAAGGGGGATTAATCTTCACACAAGGGGTTACAAGCACAGCACATCACTCCAGGATTGTCATGTAAAAGGTTAGCTACTTTTTTAATTTATTTACCTGTTTTTTTTATTCTTACTATTTTCAAATTCCGAGTAACTTGACTATTCTTCTTGCCCATTATCCTAACCTCATAAGATGTTCCAGACGCAGCTGAAAAAGAAACTTAGAGAAAATATTGCTTCTTTATTCTATATCATGATGACATTCATTTTGTTGCCAATTCAAGTGAAAAACTTCTATCTGATGAGATGTTGCATGTAGATCTTTTCCAGAATTTCCAGACACCTCTTTTTTCCATTGCATATGTACTTACATATTCTCGTTTATACATATATATATACACATTTCAAATTACTTTTCCTATCAACATTATTTTTTTCTCTTAAATTTCTGCACCATATGGAGACACTGATTAGTCAGTAATGTTATGTCATGTCTGAAAGCTCTGCCTTCTGGAGAAGCTAAGAAGCATCCATATAACAGTAAAAGAGTTTCATAATCCAGCTATTGCTGCCTACTTCTTACCAGGCTTATCACAGGCACACCGTGCTGGGCTGGCCTGCAAAATAATTTCAGATTTTTATATATATGGAGTAACTCTAATCTCACCTAAATAATTTTCTCTAAGATATTCTAAGCTCAGTAAAATGGTGAAAACATCTGAGACTACATTTCTTTACTTCTTGTGCTGCAGGCTGTCTGCTTGCAGATAGATTTTTTTCAAAAGATGGCTTTACACACACATTTAAGAGCAACTACCTTCAGTGGTGGTGGAGGGGGTGGTGGGGAGAGGGAGGTGGGAGCAAGTAGGGTGGAATGATGCAATGACATCAAACACAGAATTTAAATAAATTAAAGAAATGTTGATAAGCCTACTGTTGGAGAAATTCTCATCAAAATGTACACATTTTCCACTGTCTCTGTATATCCTCAGAGTATTAATTTTAGCAACCATGACTGGAAATTTGCTTCAGCTACAGCCACCAATCACCAGGATGTGGGAGAAAACCATGACAGAATTGACAAACATTCTTAGGGCATGTCACGTTTTCTAAACAAAACACCCATAAACATATGCCTTCTCTTTTGCATCTCAAAATAGCTTCTCTCAGCAACAGAGGAAAAAAAAAAACAACCATTGAACGTTGGTGAACCAAAAACTACGTGGCACATCTTGTTTTGTTCTGTGCACGTATCTGTCAGCTTATGCCACATTCAAAGTCTGCCATCAATGACAGGAAACTATGTGCACACCCCTTACTTGTTTGTTTAATGCTACTCTTACCAATAGGGGAAGCTTGTGGGGGTGGAAAGAAGCCAGTATAAATTGTTTGAGAGAATTGTTTATTGCAATACGGTCCTAATACAGAACTTCTGTTTCTTCTTTATGTGTGTGCTTGCACACATCTGTGTGCAGACACACAGAGGAGCATGTGAAAGAGTGGAAGAAGAGCTCTTCAGAGCCTGCCCTCCCAGGCTGAAGACTAACATGAAAATTGTAGATCAGATGACCCATTGGACTTGCTGCACTGTAAGCACAGGTGGGAGGCTGGACAGTCCCTCTGAGATAACTAGTCTGACAGGGGTTTTTTGGGCATTATCAAATGAAGAGTGCCAGGCATAGGATTATGGATGAAAGTGAGCATGGGGCATGTCCTTCATGACAGAAGAAGCTGCTAAGGCCAGGCAACAAGATGGTCTACTGAGCACCAGCCAGTGGGAAAGAGCATAAAAAAGGGAAGAATAAAGAGCTGGGAAGGAAATATTTGGATCCTGGTATAAGCCAAGTTGTAATCATAAAATGTGTACTTGGTATTTGATTCAAAATATGTGGCTATCCATAGTTGCTAATTACATTATATACAAACCTTTGCAAAAATTTGTCAGTTCAAATAATGATTTTGAGAGAGCTTTTGCCCCCAAGGAAATGATTCTAAAATTATCAGCTCTTTTTGGGAATGCAGAAGATAATATATTTAAGTAACATCTTCCTACAGCGCTGCTTAAAATCCCATGAAACAGTTTTTGGGGAATCTACTACCTTTTTTGCTTTCTTTCAATATTTTCTTTTTCTGCCTTTATATTGAGAGCCTCAGATAGCTCCTTGTCTTTTCTTAGTTGAAAGAATAATGAATTGTTTCCTTGAGAGTCATCATAGATTCACAGAATGGTTTGGGTTGGAAGGAACTTTAAATATCATTTAGTTCCAAAACTCTGGCATGGTCAGAAACACCTTCTAGTAGACCAGGTTTGAAGCCACATCCAGCCTGGCCTTGACCACTTCCAAGGATGGAACACTCACAACTTCTCTGGACAACCTGTTCGACTGTCTCACCACCTTCACATGAAAGAATTTCTTCTGTATATCTAACATTAACATGCCCTCTTTCAATTTACAGGCATTATCTTTTGTTATGTCACTACTTGCCCTTATAAAAGGTAGCATTTATACCTCCAGCTTTCCTGTAGGCCCCCTTTNGATACCTCCAGCTTTCCTGTGGGCCCCCTTTAGGTCCTGGAAGGCTGCTATAAGGCCTCCCTAGAGCCTCCTCTTGTCCAGGCTGAACAACCCCAGCTCTCTGAGCTTGTCTTTGTAGGAGGAATTATATTTTAAGCTGGCCTTTGCACATGTGACAAGAAGGTTGTAGCCCAGGTTACTTGGTCAGTTAGTCGAGTTAATTTCTACTGATAACACTAGAACTCGCTTTTCTCCATAGTGAATTTTTGACCATCTGCTGCTTTTAGAGCACACAATTATTTTTCCTAACCCAAAATGTGTACATGGTATGAGGGTGTAAAACAGTCTTGCAGGGATCACTGGAGTGTACACATGGAGAAAATTATAACTTATAGCCAACTTATTTGCAAAATTGAACTCTGAGAGTAGTAATTTTGTACCATTACCCACAAATTGTGTATCAGTTTTTCAGACATTGTACTGGTTTGAAAGCAAAACCAGTGAGAGACCAAGTCAGAAATACAATTTAATAGGAAAACTATAAANAAGGAATTCAACACAAGGTATTCCTAAGAAATCAAGCCCATGTTCTTTCTAAAGATCTTATTATTTTATATTTCATCGCTGCATTGTTGAAATGAAGACCTTTCTTTCTCTTTTGTAACAGGTTTCTATAGGATTTGGGAAGTGGAAGATATTTGTTTCCATTGAATTCACAATTTGATATTTTAATATATAAAATATGCAGAACTTTTTAGCAGAGCTGCCTGATACCTAGAGGAGGTTTCAGAAGTGTGAGGCAGCATATCACACTATATCCATAGAAATAAAACTTTTTTTATTACTTAAAGGGAACTAGTGACCCCCTCTTAGTGAGACGGAATATTATTAGATGTTTGGGAAATTCAATAAAGCTATATGTCAAGAAAACTTTTTGGCCTCTGTGTGTCATCAGACATGGCAGAAACTGAACAGCTTTTAGCATTTGCTCAGCTGTCCTACAACACATGAAATCTAAGAAATAAATAAATTTCAGAGCCACTTGAAAGTTCTTCACTGTGTTGATTAGTATCTTAAAAATGTGGGAAATGAACCAGAATAAAGGTGTCACCACACCAATTCACAATGTTCAAAAAATAATTATTTAGCTTACCCATCCAAATGCTGGGATTGATTTTCCTCCCCTCTCCTTCATTTTTATAGCAGTGATGAATATAAATAAGCCACAGGAAAATTATTTCTTCAGTGTTTCACAATGCTTCTCTTATCTAGCAGACACAGCTGTCACACACCCAAAAGCTTTTATTTACATTGTCTGTGGATAGAAATATTAATGTTAATGTCTTTTAATGGAAAAAAATACTTATTATCAAAGTACATAGTGAATTTCAACTAGACTACTTTTTTTTTTGTCCTGTAAGAGGTAATGATTGATTATTTTATCCAGTTCACCAAAATTTCTCCTTTTTTTCTCCTCCATATACTCTCCAGTATGAGTCCCTATCTCATACTTCTGAATGCCACTGAATTAACTGGCAGATACACATTTTCAAGTGTATGTGTACATGAAAATTTCACCCTGTTTTTGGGCTTTTTGTCTCCATATATGCACTTCCAAGAAACCTCAGAATATTTCAACATAATAATGGAAAATTTTCTAGTAATGCCTTCTTAAAATTAATTGCTTAAAATTCAAAGAAAAGGGAAAAAAAAACATTTCTCAGTAAAACCTTATCCTAGAGAAATGGAAATTTTGTACATAAATACCCCAGCAAGTTTTTTGTTTGTACGTAAGTGAATGGAATCAGTAAAATAAGATTTATTAAAGTAACTTTTCCATCTTTCTATGCTTTTACTTTTATAATACTATCTTTTGTTTGACAGTCTTATAATGTAAAATCTGGAACTTGCTGAATTTGTAATTTTATAAATACAAGCCCCACTTTTAATATTTGAATGTTTTAAAAGAAATTATCCATGCCTAAAGTATACTATTTCCATGTTCTTCAGCAGTTGTCTTCATCTGTATTTGAAATGGATAAAAAATTACTTTCCAGGACTAAAAGAAATTTCTAGCTATGAATTAAAAAATTATGTGGGAAAAACATTTACCAAATAGCTTTAATGTTTATTCAAGCTCATTTGATGGTGTGAGGGGTATCAAATAGCACAGTGGCAGTCTTGTATACTGCAGGAAAAAATGATTTTTACTAAGGTTTCAAATTTTAAGGTTCTATTCAGCTTCAGCTAACAAATCCTCCATTATGATCACAGGAAGGAACAACAAATTATGATAATATTTGAAGATCTACAGAGTTCCATGCAAAGCTATTAGGAGTATACATCATCACTATATGTCATGGATATATCATCATTAGAGATGATACAAAATGGTAATTCTGTGCCTACATATCTGGAAGCTAGGAAACTCTTTTGCAAGCTTTGTGACAGCCTTTAAAATTTTTTTTCTCAATAATTGATTGAAAAAAGATCTTACAGTTAACTGCTTCATCCAAAAGAAAAGCTCTTCTGGATTAAATAATATACAGAATCTGGTTTATGATTAAAGTTCAAAGCTGAAATTTTTTCAAACAGATTAGACTGTTCTTTACACAATATTGCATTAAAATCACTGGGTAGATTTCAAGCTTAAGTGTTAAAACTGCATCATTTACAAAGACGGTTCATATTATCTTTGAAAAAGTAGGTCAGTAAAGATCAATAGCACATAATTTGTATACTGACTTTATCATTAAAATTGTAGAATCATAGGATCCCAGAATTGTTAAGGATGAAAAGAACAAGTCCAACATCAATCTAGCACCGCCACCATTTTAACCACTGAATCATCCCCTGAAGTGACATGCACACACACTTTTGGAATGATTCCAGGGGGGTTGACTCCACTGCTTCGCTGGGCGCTCTGCTTTAATGTTTGACCATCCTTCCTTGTGAAACAATCTTTCTTAAAATTGTCTTGCCTGGTGCAACTTGAGGCTATTTCCTCTCATCCTGTCCCTGGTTAACTGAAGGAAGAGGCAGTCCCATCTGGCTAAAACCTCTTTTCAAGCTCTGTAGAGAGCGATAAGTTTCCCTCTGGGCCTCCTTGTCTCTAGGTTAAACAAACCCAGCTCCATCAGCCACTCTTAAAAGACTTGTACTCCAGACCCTTCACCAGCCTCGTTGCCCTTCTCTGGAATTCAGTGCCTCAGTATTTCCAAGACAGAGCAGAGTGCTTGAGGTGCAGCCCCATCTGTGATGATCACTCCCCCAGTCCTGCTGGCCACACTATTTCTGGTGCAGGCCAGGATGCCATTGGCCTTCTTGGCCACCTGGGCACACTCCTGGCTCATGTTTAGCTGTGTTGGCCAGCACTCCCAGGTCCTTTTCCTCTAAGCTGCTTTCCAGTCACTCATCCCCAGCCTGCAGCACTGCAGGGGGTTGCTGTGACTGAAGCACAAGATCCAGCACTTTGCCTTACGGAACCTCATACAGTTGACCTTGGCCCATGGATCCAGCCTGTCCAGATCCCCCTGCAGAGCCTTCCTACACTCCTGCAAATCAACACTCCTACCTAACACAGTGTCATCTGTGAACTACTGAGGGTGCATTCAGTCCTGATCATTGATAAAGGTATTGAACAGGCCTGGGCCCAACACTGAGCTCTTGGGAGCCACACATGTGACTAGTTGCAGGCTGGATGCAACTCCATTCACCCACACTCTGGGCCTGGCCATCCTTGCAGTTTTTGCCCAATGATTTTACAGCCTTCCACACCATGGAAAGCCAGTTTCTCNTGTAACAATCTGGTAAATTTTTACATTATAGAAAATCAGGTTTTACATTGCCCCTGGAGCCAGATATCTCCGATGAACCTTACTTCCTATGGGAATTCACTGTGCTTTCGTTTGTTGATCACTGGGAAATTGCTTCTATCATGAGCAATTATAGTGTGGTTATAAACTATGATGTTCTTCCCGTCCTGAAGTTTAAATTGTTTTATGTTAGGGCTGTCACTGAGAGTGAATGAAAGAAATTATGACCAACACTGTGTATGCTAAGGGCTAAGTTTCATTTTTTTTACTTTATATTTTAAAGTTATAATAATATAGTTAAAAGACCATATTGTGAGAAGACAGACAAGATCAATTGTATCAATTTTATTGGAAGGACTGGCAAAACTTGTTTTAAAAAGCTATCAAGGAGCAACATATAGATGTTTACTTGTACATCACAGTCTATTTCTACCTTCACTGTAGGAGTAATTTTTAAGGGAAAAGCCTTTTGATGAAGAGGATAACTATCAAAACTACAGCTGTTACAGGCCCACATGATAATTTATAAGGTGTGTCAAANAAAGACCATATTGTGAGAAGACAGACAAGATCAATTGTATCAAAATGATGGCCATATTTTATTGGAACATCAGTAATTACTTGTTTTAAAAAGCTATCAAGGAGCAACATATAGATGTTTACTTGTACATCACAGTCTATTTCTACCTTCACTGTAGGAGTAATTTTTAAGGGAAAAGCCTTTTGATGAAGAGGATAACTATCAAAACTACAGCTGTTACAGGCCCACATGATAATTTATAAGGTGTGTCAAACCTTCAAAGCATTCTAAAAATACAAAACAGAAATTATACACTATTAGGTTTGTTTTAAAACTAAGATGTTTGTTTCCAAAATTTATAATAGAATGCAAATTCTCCCACTCTTGTTGAAAGTGTTTCCTTGTTTCCTAATTTGTAACTAAAAAGTTACCTACAATGCTGTAACATCCTAATTATTCAAAATTTCTTCAATGTATAAAATTCACATCAAGCCATATGTTCTACAGATTCATATACCACAAGTCATTTTTACCTTCTTTCTGGGTATTAAAAGAATTAACTTTCAGTTGGATAGGTAAACAGTATTCTGTATACATGAATACTTTAAGATTTAGAAGAAAAAGGAAATTGAACTGATGTCATGCTGCTTCTGTCAGAATCCCATATGGTCTCTGCATGTTAAGGAGTTTGGTAGTGGGGGCACTATGCCAGCACATTCACGAAGTTGTCTGAGCTCAGTCCAGCTAATACTCGGTGCACATCTATTTTTTTCAGTGCATATCTTTTCTTTAGAATCTGTTTTTCACTCCTTCATGCAGTCCAGTTGAAAAAGGCAGAGCTAAGATGCTCACAGACCTTGTCTTGGGAAAATATGTAACAGCTCATTGCAAAATAACATTTTTACTTTCACGATTTGACTGGACACTCTTTTATCAATCAAAGATTGTTAACTATTATTTATGAATAAATAAAATAATGCCTTTTGTTCTGATAGGGCTGTCTTTGACTCAAGACTATCTATTCACCTTTTAAAAATAATTTTCTCTTTTAAAAACAAAGCAGTTAATAAACCAGCCTCTCTTGTATGAGATAATGCAAAATAAAGGAGAAATTTTTTCAGCACTTCAACATCTTATGTGTTGAACCTCTTCAAAATTTGATTTGCCATTTTTTAGAAGTAATTTCTGTGTAATTTTTTCATCAGTAATTATTTATCAATAAAACTATCCCTAGTTTTTTTTTTCCAGTTTCCCAAAATCCCCAAAATGGATTAATTTCCCTCAATTCCTATCCATGCCATACAAATATGCAGAAACAGCAGTAAATGAACATAATTCTTCTCATTAGGAATTTGAGCTGACTTGTAGTTATACTACTTATAACACAGAGCTTTAGCCATTTAACTAAGCTTAAACCTTGCATGCTCAGCTGTGTTACTCTCAAAAAGCAATTACTAATGTAAAACTTCTCTGTTGGTTAAACTACTGACATTTCACCCAAATCTTTTGCCTAGTTCTTTCTTTTGTTACTTTCTTGGGTTTGGTGGAGATTTTTACTATTTTAAAGGTTCAATTCTCTGTTTTTAAATTTAATTATCATTGAAGCTGATTGAAAAATGCAAATTCAATTGGGGTAGAGGAGAAAGCTCATTTTAATTTTGTTTATATCATAACTTCCAGGAAAAAAAGTGTTACTTTCTGAACCACTTCTTGAACTTTCCTCGGGTTCTGTTTCTTTCAACAGAAAGGAAATGAAAGCCTTCGCTTTTGGTATGGTTATTTGAAATCATCCTTTTAACTTTATCTGGGCAAAAAGAGTAATTGAAAAAAACTGTACAGAGAGCAAACCATCATTCTGACTTTAACCAAGACAAGGAGAAAAAGAAAGCAAGCATTTCATCTTAATAATTCTTTTCCCTTTACAAATTCTAGTTCTCTGAGGTCATATAAGATGAAATTAGCTGCCATTCCATGCTAGCCCATTCAAAGACACATGGAATAAGTTAGGCTGGAGGGGATGTCTTGAGGACACCTAAGTGGCTTCTTGCTTTTTTCATCAGAGTTGCTACCCCATTGAGTTAATCTTCAGCTTGTACCATTGCACTGGGTTGTTTGATCCCATGTGCAAGGTTTTGCATTTGACTTTTTTGAAATGTCTGAAGTTCCTTATAGCAAATTGCTTCAGCTTGAGGTCCCTCTGACATGTCCCTGTTGAGGCAGGAGTAGACCATTTCACATCCAGACCACTGATGAAAATGTTCCACAACACTGAATGCTGAGGAGTATTATCTACAGTCCATGTTGCTCATTAAACAAGGGATTCATTCTAAAACGCTGACTAGGGTCACTGTTAATGACATCCATTGCTCTTCTCCTGCCCACAGAGCTTTGCATTTCTTCATACATGGCAATGAGTGTGGTCAAGAATTATTTGCCTTTGTTAAGGCCAAGATGGCTGTTCCAAATAACCTTTCTGTTCTAGTTTCCAAAACATTTCAGGAGTATTTGCTTCACAATTTTCCTCAGTATTGACATTAGGCCTACCAGATTGTAGTTACTAAATCCTCCTCCTTTCTCTTTTTGAAGATGGGTGTAGCAAATATTTTCTTTCTTTTAATTAATTTTTTGCATAATACTTTAAAGACATCCATGAGCAGCTTCTCAACATCACCTAGCTCCTTCAGGACTCTCGGACAATTTCCATCAGCTCACATTTGCTTATGTCCACTTCACTTAAGCAATATCTAACTCATCTCTGCTGTGGGTAGTGCTACCTCTGAGCTTTTTACTAGGTGCAGAAATCTGGGATTCCTGAGAGTAAACCTTGCCAGATCAAGGGCCAGGAGGCATAGATTTTCTAAGTCTTTGCCTTTCTTCTTTTGTATTGACTATCATTTTCCTGAATGAGCCAAAATACACTATTTTGGAGCTTAAAGGACTTGATTGCAGTCATGTGTTTTCTCACTCTGCTCAGGATCCTAAACAGTACTGCTTCAATGTCAGTCAGTCAGATTAAGCTTGACAGTGACTGTCATATCCTTGATTAGGTGTTCCTATTTATGTGTAGCAGCAAAGTCTCTCTTCTGATTGTTCTCTCCAGTCTCTGTGCCAAATAACTGTCCCAGAGGCATTCTGGAAATCTGTGGGATTGCTTGTACTACCCCATCACATTGCCCATCCAGCAGCAGGTATTAAATCTAATTCTTAAGTCTGTTAAATGAAGAGAAAAAAGAAATGTAAGTCATCAATGTTCATCTTAACATTAGCATATCATTCAAAGCAAAAGACCAAGCAAATTTGGTCTATGTCCAAAGCACACTTTGAATATTCCTATCAATGAAAAGCCCAGTGTATTCAAAAGATAACAGCTGAAATGTCCTCTACGTACCTTCACATTCTCTCCTTTAATGTAACTGTTAGCAGCTTCAATAGCAAGAGAAACTCAGACAACTGTGTTTAAAATTTTGTGTGAGAGTACCCTGCGGTGTTCTCTGAGGACTCAGCCCTCAAAGGCTATAATAGGGAAACTTTTAAAGCAGGCAGTGTCTGCTTTTTTCCCTGCTTTCCATTTTTCATCAGAAATATTCTCTAGAAGGGCTAGCAGCCTGACCTTCCTCACATTACTGCAATTAAGCCATGATTGGGGCAGATACAAAGAAAAGGGATCTGCCAGCTTTTTACAGTACAGCTTTAGTATTCTTCACAGCGTACCAATAGTGTGTGAAAGAAGTGGCCATCCTTGAAGAGCTGTGTAAATTACAGGGAGAAAACAAATACAGATACTGACACAAAAACATCCCTTAAAGGGAAAAAAACCAAAACACCATCACCACCAAGAAAAACCAGACCAACAAAAAAAACCAAAAAAACCACAAACCAAAAGAAAAAAAAACAAAGAAAATATAGTTTGATTTCCCATTTTGGAGAGATAGAAGAATAACATCATTCAGTATTATGTCTGTTTCACAGGCAAAAACTATACATAGGACTAAATGTCTTCCAGTTTGAGGTTTTTCTTTAAATCCAGTTGACAAAAATAAACAGTTGCCAATCATTTTCAATGCAAAATAGTAGACTAAATTAATATTAAAAAATAAATTACAGTTGTGTTTCAGTATTGATTAAAATATTTAAAATAGACATATAAAAAACAAATTTATATTTAGCACTTTGCAAGTATGTTATCAGAAAGTTTAGAAAGAGGTTTTGTTTTTCCCCAGAGGCTTTTCAGAGCATCAACACCAACAAAACTGAACTGAGAAAATATCCTTTCTGTTTGAATTTTAAATCAAAATAAATTCTTCACTGGTTTGAACCATACTGTTAAAATTTGCTATTAATTTTGCTTTTCAATTTTTCTTATTCTCACCATTTACATAATTTTTATATTTCTCTTTTGGATTTTGTTATATTCTTTCATTATTTCCGAGTAATTTCTTTTTTTCAGATGTCTAATTTCTTCCAAAAGGAGTCAAGAAATATTTTGAGACAGAAGAATATCCAGCAGAGGAAATCATCAGTAGAAATTCCATGCAGGCAACTGCCAAGATATGAAGTTCAAGCTTCACATGGATGTAAAATTATCATATATTCATATGTCTCTTTTGAAATAGAATATATTTTCTTTTAATTGTGATCTTTACTGAATAATATTAACAGTTATTCCACTCTTTGGAAGGGAAGAAGAAATCCTAAACCAGTTTATTTTCGTCATTAATTTTCCTCATCTGCACTTGGATCAAGTGACATTAGTGTCAAGGAATAAATATGCATGAAAATTCTTTGATAAAGGATATTTCTCTGTGCATTTGACTTTATATATACATTGTGGAACTAATAAAACAATCCTATTGAATGGACCATCTATGGAGTCTGGTCTGATATAAAAGTTCTATGTAGCAGAGTTATTCTAATTTACCTCTGAGTAACAAAAGTTAACAATTCACTGTAATTTTTAAGCAATTAAGAGTACATTTTTCAGGCAAAAAATTACAACAAATGAATCTCAGAATTTTAAGGTAGGAATTATGGTAGTGGCAGTTAATATATCCACTTATGTACAATCTGGTGACACCCAGAGCTGGTATTACACTTATATATGATCTAATATACCTATTATGAAGCTGTGGAAATTAAAAAATTAAGTTCCTAAAGAATTGCATCATTACGGTTCAGGGATATGCAATAACAATATTCTTTTAGTTAGAAGAAAAGCAAGTAATTACCTGTGCTCCAGATCACATTGATTAGATTTTAAAGGAAAATCCCTGTTTTTCCTGTCTATAAGGGAGCTCTGGAAGTGATACAGTTCAGTTTGCCTTAAAAAATAAAGCTATATTAACAAGAAAGCTCATATAGAAGCTGCACCATCTTGAAACCATGCTTAGGGACTTGTGATGATCAAATAGCTAACAAATGAGTTGGGGATATTTTTTGTTTGGTTGGGTTTTGNTTTAGGGACTTGTGATGATCAAATTTGGTTGGGTTTTGGGTGAGTTTTTTTTTTTTTTTTGTATGTTTGGTTTTTTGTTTTGTTTTCTTTTTGTTTTTGTTCAGCATTTTAAAAATAACTTTACTGCAGTTTTTCTATATTGGAGGCAAAGATTTTCAATCACACCTCTGTCTCTTGGCAGAGATTAGCAAAGTAATTTTCCCTAACTATGAAGATGACCAAGCTTTAATTTCTTTAATTTTGTACTAGAAAGCTAAACAGAACAGAAAGTTTTGAAGCAAATTTGTAAGTGAGCAGTATGAGACAAAATATTTACTTTGATATTTAACATAATAAGTTTTTCTTGATTCAGTATTTAAATGCAAATATTTCTGTTTGCAACATGAAAGTCACAACATTATGTAGAGTAGAATAGTTATTAACACCACTTTACAAATTTCTACCTCAAAAATCCTTTTTACAGCTTTCTCTGTTGAAATTATGACTGTATTTGTGGCCAGTAGTGTAACAGCAAAATAGCCAGGTGGCTTACAAACCAAGATAGTAAGTGAGTCGTTTTGAATTTTGAATCCCTTGTTTGGAATTATATATATATGGGTTTATTCTACACTTGCAGACATTCCTTGTGACTAGAACAGGTTATGACATGCTTACTGTAAAAAAACAAACCTCATAGATATTATTGAAGACCTTTTTACTTTTTTACAATGACTGCTCCCATTCCATTTCCCACCCTTTTTGTATCCAGGGCTTCTCTACTGTTACTTTAATCCACTTTGTTTCATCCAAGATGCACAAAGGCATTGCCAGTGTGGTCAACAAAAATTCCTAAGTGCAAGGATTGGAGGAAGTGGTAATAATTGAATGGAATAAGTGATACAATTCAGAAAAAAACCCCAAAACAACCCAAATGAAAAGCACACAGGAAAAAACACCTTTGATGCTCCCCTCCCCCCCCTACAAATCTCTTTTAGGGTGTTCTAAAAGCAATCATTTTTTTAATTTAATTTTTTTAAACTGATCCTCTCTTGGCAATTTGACCTCTCCGAGCTCCTCCAGCGATGACAGCATCAACAATACTGTAACATTGTTTTTCAACACAGAAACATTTCTGGTTTTAAAATCTTCACCCTAATTATCCTGCAGTAGTTATTATTTGACTTTAACATATAGGTGTGCTTTTACTTGAAGAAATGAAGTTGAGCTCCCAAACCACTGCAAAGATCAGATCCATCAAAGTTCCTTATAAAAACAAATGTGAGAAGAAAAGTTTAGCAATTGTTGTTCTCAAAGGTACATGCACTTATGATAGTTACTCCAGGTACTCATGTGTGCTGTGTGGGAAGCATGAGTGAATAGCCAGACAGTAAAATTGAGATAACATCAGCATGAAAAAGGCTCTAACAACATAGAGTCCATTTTGCTCAGATTGTGTGTGTATATATATATACATATATATATATGGGCAGATGCACTAGATTATCTAATGAGTTACTATGTATTTATGCTTCAGAGCCCCCCAAAAATTAAAAACCTTATGAACACTCTTCAAAATGACTATTGAGTTTCATAAAGAAAAATTAGTCTGAGGTTTCAAAGCAGCAAAGCACAAAAATTATTCTGTATAATTTCATTGTAAACAGCTTTTTTGCTTACTTTATGTCATATTTCAGTGTACCAAATATATTTTATCATAATTATTTTATCATCATCTTTTCATTCAGACCACAAAATAAATCGCATCCTCCTTTGCACAGATTATTAATTTTATTTTTTCATTGTAGTGAACAGCTGTCTTGTATTTATGACTGCCTGGCATCCCTGTAGCAAAAGGTAATGTTGCTTACATGGAAAAATAATAACAGAAATGTATTCAAAGTATCTAGCTAAAGTTAGCTGTTGGCCACCGTAGTCAAGCAGCTGGAAAAAAGCAATAGACTCTGTCAGGTTCAGTCTGAGCCAAGGCCTTTGAGTCAAACATATGGATTCACATTAACTTTTGTTGGCTTTTCGGGTCTGTGTTCCATATGATTGCCAGTTTGAAAACTAAAAGTATTCTGTGAACTTATCTTATATTTGCTTAGTTTATCTTGCATTAAAATTTTATGCCCATTTTCTGAAATTTCATAATAAGCATGTATGAATAATATGTTTTCATTGTAGACTGAATTAGGAATTTAGAAACAAAATAATTCATAATACTGGCCATGAAGTATTCAAATAGGAAACATATAAAGATTACAAAAAGATATGAATACTACTGATGACAGCTGAGAGAGACTAGATATTAATGAAGCTGATACTGCATATGTTAGATCCAGATGTAGAATGGCTCTGGTATTTCTTTTGCCAGTGTTTTCCACTGAAGTGAAAATTTAATTCATAATTGTGTATTTTAACCCTCATGCATAATTAAAATTCCTAGGTGAACATATACATATACTTTTATGCATATATATATATCTGTGTGTGTACATATATATATATATATATACAATCTTAAATTCCTCCAAGGATGGTGACTACAGCAGCTCTCTGGGTAACATGTTCCAACACTAAACAACCCTTTCTGTGCAGACATTCTTCCTTATGTCCAGCCTGAACCTCCCCTGATGCATCTTGAAGCTCTGCTCTCTTGTCCTGTCACTGGTTGCATGTGAGAAGAGGCCAATCCCCGCCTGGCTACACCCTCCTCTCAGGGAGTTGCAGAGAGTGATAAGGTCTCCCCTGAACCTCTTCATGTCTAGGTTAAACAATCCCATTTCTTTGAGCTGCTTCTCATATGATTTAGTCTCCAGACCCCTTCAACAGCTTTGTTGTCTTTCTCTGGACTTGCTCTAGCACCTCAGTGTATTTCCTGAATTGTGGCCCAGATCTGGACACAGAACTCAAGATGTGGCCTCACCAGAGCCAACTGCAGGGGGAGAATTGTTTCCCTGGTCCTGCTGGCCACACAATTCCTGGAACAAGCCAGGATGCCATTGGCTGTCTTGACCACCTGGGCACACTGCTGGCTCGTGTTCAGGCGCTCTGCCCCAAGGACTGCATCATTATGTGAGGCTGTTGGGAGCCATCATCCTCATTATTGTTTGGTTCCATTTGCAGGACCCTGTACTTCCTATGCAAGGGCACTTGGAAAGGTGGGGTAGTCACAGAGATGTGCTGGCTGACCAGCAGGAGCTCATCACTGTTGCCACCTGTCCCTTAAATCACTGTGTTTAGCCAGCTGGAGAGAGGATTTAGAACCCTCAATATCATGCATTTGAGCCAGCTGTTGGGCCTGTGCCAAGGAAGGCAGGCCGTGATTACAGTTGTCTGTATCTCTCTCCTACTAGTTGATACTGTCAACCTACCCACTGCCTCCCAGAGCTCAGTCACTGAGCAGCGTTCCTGTACCTGGGCACACATTCCCCAGGGGTGCTCCCTGCTGCAGTCCCATGCTGACCTAAGTGTGGGGCACAGTCTGAAGCTGACACCAGGGTGGCAATGTGTCCCAGGTGGAGCTCTGTCTGGGCACTGTGTCAGCTGTGGTGAGGGCAGAGCTTAGAGAGGCCATGATTTTCTGCTGATGGAGTACCATATCACAACCTGCCACAACGGGCTGGCAGGGCTCCAGCTCTTTTCCTGTGTGAATTACCACACAAGTGCTGTGCAGGGCCCTGGCTGATCACCACACCCCATGTGCAATGCTCCTGACCACTGGAGCTCCCCAAGGGCTTCCTTTATGCATGATGGGATTGGCTACTATTGGTCCTGTCCCTGTCTGCATCTCTGTGGGATCGTGTTGGCTCTCCCAGCTCTCTCAGAGGTTTCTCCTCTGGAAGGAAACCCCCTCCCACCCCCAAGTCATTAAGTGTATGCTTGAAAACAGAAATTAGGAAATTTAGTAGTGAAGTTTCAAGAATATCCTTATATCACTTCAATCTGTTTTTTCTAATGCTCTGATGAAAACATTTCAGGATGCAGTGCAATTTGTGAGATTTTATGTATTGTTACATTACCATTAATGACCAAACTCTTTCATTTCAAGGCATATCAAAAACATCTTTGCCACAGTTGTCTTAAATTAGAGTTGAGTTAGGAGAGTTATTCCTATCCATCCACTCAACCTTGCTTTTTCAAGATAAGAGCTGTATGTAGAAATTGAAATATTGAGAAGATAAAAATAACTCTGTTCCAATCAACTTTAAAAATCTGATTTATATTGACAACAAGAAAGAAATATTTTTTTTCTGTTTGTGATTTTATGCACGCTTATCTAGAGGACTAGGTGGTTTGTTGGATTGATACATTTGATTTCTACCATATCTCTGGAGGTCAGAGTCTTTCAGATGTGAAGTTTTTCAAATAAAAAATGGTTTTAAAAAAATTAGCTCAATATTGTTCTATGAGTTCCCTGTGAATATTTTTTGATCCTTCTAGTCATCTGCACTGGATGCACGGTTTTACTATACTGCAATTACAATGATATATATATATATATATACACATATATACATATGTATGTGTGTGAGGATATACATAGTCCTTATACACATATATATACAAATACGAATGTACACGCACACACACACGCACACACACATATATATCTATATCTATATCTATATCTATAT
>VWYE01017383.1:1216971-1234599 GCA_013398995.1 Alaudala cheleensis
ATATATACATACATGTATATACATGTACATCCAGGACAATCAAGGGATCAGGTCAAGCCAGCATGGGTTCAAGAAAAGCAGGTCCTGTCTGATCAGGTTCACTCCTTTTATGACCTGCCTAGTGGATGGATGATCAAACAGTTGTGGATGTTGTCTATCTAGACTTCAGCAAAGCCTTTGCTACCATTTCCCATGGCATTCTCCTGGAGAAGCTGGAAGCCCATGTCTTAGACAGAACTGTCGGGATGGCCATGTTCAGGGAGTGGTGGTGAATGGTGCTGTACCCAGCTGGTGCCTGGTTACTATTGGTGTCCCCCAGAGCTAAGTACTCAGCCCAGTCCTATTCAGTATCTTTACTGATGATCTGGATGAGGGGATTGAGTGCCCTCAGTAAATTCAGAGACCAAGTTATGTGGGAGTATCAATCTCCTGGAGGATAAGAAGGCTCTGCAGAGGAATCTGGACAGATAGGCTGAGACATCAGTCTGAGGCTGAAACTCAGGCATGAGTTTCAACAGCACCAAATTCTGGGTCCTACACTTCTGCCACAACAACCCCCTGCAGCACTACAGGCTGGGGACAGAGTGGCTGGAAAGCAGCCCAGCAGGAAAGGGCCTGGGAGTCTGGGTTGGCAGCTGGCTGAGGGTGAACCAGCTGCATGTCCACCTGTCCAAGAAGCCTAGTGGCAACCTGGGTTGTGCAAAAAATGGTGTGGACAGCAGGATTAGGAAATGATTTTCCCCCTGTACTTGAAATACTTTTGATCCCCTCACTGCAAGAAGGACATTGAGATGCTGGAGTTGCTCCAGGGAAAGGCAGTGGAGGTGGTGAGGGGGCTGGAGCACAAGTCTTCTGAGGAGGGGCCGAGGGAATGGGGAGTGTTTATCCTGGAGAGAAGGAGGCTCAAGGGAGACTTTATACATCTATTCAGAAGAAGGTTGTAGTGAGGTGAGGGTGAATCTCTTCTCCCAGGCAACAAGCAATAAGACAAAAGGAAAAATCCTCAAGATGTGCCAGAGGAGATTTGGATTGTAGATTAGGAAAAAATTTCTTCACAGAAAGGGTTGTCAAGCATTGGAACAGGCTGCCCAGGTCAAGTCAACAACCCTGGTGGTGTTTGAAAGACGTATGAGAGTGACACTTGAAAAATGGTTTAGTGGTGGATTTGGCAGTGCTGTGTTAACATTTGGTTAACAGTTGGACTTGATGATCCTAATGCTTTTTTTCCAGCCTAAAAGATTTTATGGTGGTAATAATAATAATAATAATANATTGGTCATTTAAAATATTAATATTTTAATGCATCTTTTTAGTATTGGAATTCACTCTAATTATTGATAAAAAAAGCAAAAAGAAATTTTATTTACATTAGTTGGTGAAGAGAATTAAAGACACCTCATATAGGATTTTTTTAAGTGTTTCATAATTTACATAGTCTACTTGAATACATTTTAGCTGTTACTGAGTATGGAGAAGCTATATTGTCAGTGTAATTGAATTTGCAGATTTATCTGGTCTCATGACCGAATCAGTATTTTAGTCAAAAAACTGCAATCCACTCTGTAGCAGTTTTTCATTCCCAATTAATTTGTTCAGTGCAGGTATGGAGAAAATGTCATGCTGACAAACACTGACAGCACTTTACAGCCATGTGGTATCATCAAGACAGGTCTATCATTTTGGGGAATTTCACAGCTGGTAGAATTGCAACACCCTGAGCTCTAGATGTAGAAACAGCAAGGGGCATAAATTCTCTCAAGCAAAGTGAAAAACAAGAATCTTTGAAAAGAATGTGGGTAAACCCTTATACTAGTTGATTGGAAGGGACTTTCTTTGTGATTCAAATCACTTAGTAAGCATGACTTCAGTTTTATAGCCTAACCATCTTCCAGTGTAATAACCAGCCACTTTACAATATCCAGACTGGGAGTTAACTTCTTCATGGCAAAATGCATCAGCAAATGGGCAGTCATTGAATAACTTCATGAGCAGCTGTCCCTGAACTGTTAATCAAAGTGACTGGCACCCGGATTTGAGCCCTCCAGGTTAATCCAGCTCACTAAGATTATGTTATCAATATTTCTCCACTGTCCTGTACATTTATTGCATTTTTAATACAAGTGCACCACATCGAACATCTGCTACAATCTTCTCTGCAATTTAAGGGTAAAGAACAGTGTGGTTATTCCTGCATGATCAATGTTAGATATTCCTTACATATTTGTGTTCAAATAACAGAGCTGACTTCAGACACAAGATAAGTAGCTCACTAGGGCATCACATTGATGAGAGACTTGAAGTCATGGCTGAATCTGGAGGGAAAAGAAGAATCCTTCAGGTTTCATGTCAGCAGCCCCTGCATTCTGCTGAGCTTTTAGTGGTTTATTTAAGTGGCAAAGCAGGTTTTCTAGACATAAGTCTTGCAGTGATGAGGACAGACACACTGTTTTCAGTCAGGAGGAAAACCATGGCTCTGCTACTGACAGCTACTTCCCTTTGGTATCTGTTTCTTCTCTTGAACTGGTTCTGCTAATGGAGCTAGCACAAGCAGGGAACCGCACAGGTACAGGGAAAGGGGTTATAGTGAGGAGGAAAATGTTTGGAAGCTGGCTAGTCTTCACTGTCTTCTCTGACACTCAGTAGAAACATTTGGTAGGGAGGGATATGTTTTTCCAATACTTGAAAGGTGTATCAAGTCAAGAGATTCTGAAGCCTGGTGCAGTGTGCTGTCAGGAAAGCTGTGAGGCCATGTCAAACCAAGAACACCAGGATTTACTTTCTGTTTTTCCAGCTCTGGTACAAAAATTATTCCCTCATGAGATCTTCAGGCATATCCATGCCTTGTTGACAAAACATCCTGAGGTAATTTTGCAAGTATTTTATCTGACGTATGCAAGGCCTGGTTTTACCATTCTTTCTCAGGTGTATTAATGAGTTTTCTCACAAATTGTTTCTTCAATTTTGGCATGTCCAAACATGAACTCTAGAAAACTCCTTATGAAATTTTTTAGTCTTTTCAGTGGTGTCTTATCTGACATGCAGCCTACTCATAGAAAGTAATTTGATTTGTTAATATTGCATTTTTTAATTTTTGAGATAAACTTAAAGCTATAAACTCATACAATTATTTTTAGTGACATTTATTCATCAAAACAAATTGTTGTGTTCATTAAGTACTCTTGGTTGAAAATGTTCTAATATGTGTTGCTTTTTACACAAGTACAGATAAATCATCTTTTTCTTTGTTAGACTTTAATCTTTAAAATGAGTATGAAATTGTATAAACTTTATTAAGTAAATACATTTTCCTAGTTTCCTTGGTGAATTAGGATTATTACATGAATTTATTGCCTATATAGCCACTCCTTTTTGTTTGCTATGTTTTGAAACTATGTCCCAAAATACAATTAAGGGTTTTCATTCTTTATGCAATTACTGAAACTCAGTCAAAATACTGTAAAGAAGAGAAAATTTTGTAATATGTATAGCAAATATTAGGTATATCTAAATTTATTTAGAATTACAGTTCCTGATTTATGGGAAAAAAATAAAAAAAGAACTCTTCCTGATGTATTTTTTCATTCTTTTTTCTTTCTTTCCTTTTGTGTAAGAAGATTAACTTCTTTCTATTCTTTACTTTTTTTCCAGGGTCTAAATGAAAAACAGAAGGTTGCCCTAAGCCTGTATGACGACTTTTCATCTTTCCTTACTATCAATAAAAGAAAAAAAAAAAAAGGTTTAATTGCTCTAGCAATAGGTAATGTTGTCCTCTTAGAATATGAAAATGTTTTTAGAAGTGTCACGCATAACTGAATCCCATGGAAATAGGTGTGAAAGCCCTTAGTCAATTAACTGTCATTTCAACTGTATGACTTAGCAGTTCATAAATGCCTATTTTTCTGCAGGAACAGCAAACATTCTATGTAAATTAATCAAAAAAGGAAAGAATACTAAAAGGCAATTCAGACACCAAAGACTCAAAGCTTCAGTGAGGGTGTTGCACTGGTTACAGATAAAATGTATAAACAAAACTGATAATTTCACTTGAAATCACATGTAAGTTTACTCCTCTGTAACAAGTCATTTATTCTAGACTTGAGGCTTTACCTCTTTGATTCAACTCTGAAAGCTTCTACAGTACGATTATTTCAAGACACCAAATTTTTTATTCTTCTGAGGACATTTGGAGAGTTACCTAGCTCTCATCTCCAAGGCCAAATCATGCTGAAATTCCATGCTTGGATATTAATTTCATCTAGCTGCAATGAAAAGAAAATTATATAAGGAAAAACAGGTATTCTCCTTAGTACTCTGAAATAAACATCATATGATTTTTTTTTCTTTTTTCAAAAATTGTATTGAAAGCAATTTTGTTCAAGTGGAAAAAAAAGGCTTGTGCTGAAATTGTTGGAATGAATGGTCAGTTTTCCAAGACTGAAAACTCTTGTAGTACCGATTTACTTTGAATTAAAGATATTTTTGTATCACTGTCAATTGCGATGAAGTGAAATAAACACTGTTCAACATGCCTTGAAAACGAAAAGCTTGCAATTTACAAAAATACTATCTGTCATCTGTTTTACTTATTAGACCTTTCAGCTATCCATATTTCTGCAAAATGTGACCTTCCTTTTACCCCAGTTCTCTGCAACTGTTTGGAAAAATCAATGTCAAGTTTACAATAACCAGCATGAAGCTTCACACACTGTGGAGAAGAAAACATTTTGATAAGCAAATGGATTTCAATGTCAGCCTTCTAAGCAGTTGCTACAGACAAATTATTTGAAATATTATTGAAAATATACTGTCTTTTTAGAAAGTTACTTTTCTTCCCATGCAAGGCACAAGAAATTGAATCAGCTGCAATACTGAATTGAATGTGCTGTCATTGGAATGTGTGACCCTGTAGTAAAATAAAATCAGTGTCCAACCGTCCAATGTTTCTAGACCTTACTGAACTTTTCAACCAAAGCAATTATATTTCTCCTTTTCTATTCTATTCTTTATTTTGCAACATAGAACTCTGTGACCTTTTCTGTCAGAGCAATACATTGGAAATGGCAGTATGAAAAGTGCTTGGGCAATACAGAACCTTCAGAACAAAACTATAATAAATCTTGTCCTTTTCTTCCTGTTTAAAAAATTAAATCTCTGTTGTTTTTTTTTTGTTTTGCCTGGTGAAACAAAGATTCATCAATGATCAAGAGATCTGCATTGAGAAAAATGTCAGGATTGCATAAATATCATATTCTCACTCTATTAGCTTATTGGTTTTGGCTTCTGTTTGACTGTTATATGGCAATTCAGAAGCTGTCTTTGTAAGTTGTGGTTACACCATTTTCAGGCACTCCAGGTGGCACGGGATATATCAGGTGCAAAGAGAAATGTCAGTAACTGACCATACATATTTCAAAGCAGAAGTCTTTCACTGTATTAATTTCAAATGCTGTAGTGGCTTCTGAGGTGGGTTTCATAAGAAAGAGCAAACACATACATACAGTCACAAACCTGTCAAGACTGGATGCAACAATGGATGCAAATGTGAGATCTCTAAATCCATTGTTTGCTCATGGGAGAAGGTAATAGGGCACGTGAGAGAGGAAGATGAAGTTCTTATGAAGTCTGTCTAGCCATTTGGTAAATTTGTGGAATATCAATCCCACTTATAATGCAAGGGACCTTTTCTTACATGACAGTTTTGGTGGAGATCTACGATAATACAAAACAAAATTCTCAGGCTCCTTCTTTTTCTCTTGTGGTCTTCTATCAGGCTTGAGTCTCACTAGCTTCTCCAACCTTCTCTAGCTACACCAGTTGTTCAAATAATATGAATTTCCCTTCTGTCTTGGCATTCAGAGATTTATTTCATGTAATGTTCTTATAAGAGACTGTCAAGGAAGAGAAGAACACTGCCTTGGCTAAGAAATACATTGCTCACAGGTCTCCTTAATGAGAGACTGCAGTGTTTAGAAAATCCTTCTGTGAGTCTATGTCATTCATTCCAAATCCTCCGGAAAGAGTTTTCAAGCATTGCCACAGATTTTTGTTTTATGTGTTCATCTCTTTGCAGAAGAAATCCCCTCAGTTACTCTGTGAAGGTGAAAGACTGAAGGCTAGTTTTTTTGGTTCATTATCTTCTGATTTCTAACACTGAAGACTCTATTGATCAAAGAGGTTCTCCTATTGTTCATATTTACATTTACGTTAGACATTTTTTATTTCTGATTTGCATACATGAGGCCAGGAGCAATCAGCCTAAAAAACTATGCTGTATAAAAGTTTGATGGCAGTTTTGTTTTCCTATACCTTGGTTTCCTTTCCAGTAAGAATGTGAACATTGCAACGAAACAAAAGTTAAGTTGAAGCTGAAATGACTGCAAGGCAAATTTGACAGAAGCTTTTCATCTGAGCTAGAAAACTGTGAAATTTAGATGTGAGAAGGTATTGTCAGTTGTAGCAAATAACATTACTAAAAAACCCATTAATTTCTATGCAATTCCTAGTTTTAGTAGAACATATCAAGCATTTCACAACTAATTTGTTGCTATTGGATGGCATTAATAATAAAAAATTTGGGGGTTTTAGATAAAATTGATATGCTGATTAAATGTCAGATGACACTTTGGAAAATGGAAAATAATTAAAATTATTAAATAATCTAAAAATGGTGTTTATGCAGTCCTGAGCAAAAAAAAAAAAAAAAAAAAAAAAAAAAAAAAAAAAAAAAAAAAAAAAAAAAAAAAAAAAAAAAAAAAAAAAAAAAAAAAAAAAAAAAAAAAAAAAAAAAAAAAAAAAAAAAAAAAAAAAAAAAAAAAAAAAAAAAAAAAAAAAAAAAAAAAAAAAAAAAAAAAAAAAAAAAAAAAAAAAAAAAAAAAAAAAAAAAAAAAAAAAAAAAAAAAAAAAAAAAAAAAAAAAAAAAAAAAAAAAAAAAAAAAAAAAAAAAAAAAAAAAAAAAAAAAAAAAAAAAAAAAAAAAAAAAAAAAAAAAAAAAAAAAAAAAAAAAAAAAAAAAAAAAAAAAAAAAAAAAAAAAAAAAAAAAAAAAAAAAAAAAAAAAAAAAAAAAAAAAAAAAAAAAAAAAAAAAAAAAAAAAAAAAAAAAAAAAAAAAAAAAAAAAAAAAAAAAAAAAAAAAAAAAAAAAAAAAAAAAAAAAAAAAAAAAAAAAAAAAAAAAAAAAAAAAAAAAAAAAAAAAAAAAAAAAAAAAAAAAAAAAAAAAAAAAAAAAAAAAAAAAAAAAAAAAAAAAAGCAGCAAAGTCACACTTCTGACCGCTACATTTACGTTTTAGAGGGGTACATGGAATATAGAATTATTTCCCCTGAGAATGTAATTTTCAGAAGTCTATGCTTTAGATTTATGCTTAACTTCATGGTGATGATTTTGAACCTACACAATTAAACTATATTTGAATCAGAGATACCAAACATTTTCAAAAAGGCACATCAAAATAGTCATCTCATATCTGCTGACTGGAAGCAGATAGATAGACAGTGTTTGAATTATAGTCTTATTTTACTTCCTTCTAGAAAATATTTACACTCGTTTTGCATGTTATTTTTTTATTTCGTAATGAAAATGTTTTATTAAGGCCATTGAAAAAGCTAAACAACTGGTGAATTATAAGAATCTAAATAAATAGTAACATATTTCCTGGGTATTTAAGACATTTTAAATAATTTTTGTGTTTTATGGATTCTATTGAGATTTGGGTCAAGTGGCATCAAAATTGAATCACTGTCCCTAAATTCATTTGAAGTTAACATCAACAGTATAGGAGAAGGGAATTGATGTGACCTGGATGTGATAAGTAACAGCTGTGTTAATTACCCAATAAAGCCTCGCCCCTGATGAGTCACAGCTATAGCCAATAAAGGTAAGTGTGATAAAAGGGAGTGGGCTCGCTGGTGAGGAGAGTCATGAAGGAGGAGGAACCTTGAGAAAGAGGGAATGTAAGGATCATGAAGAAGAAGGCTCCTGGGAGGAGACAATCACTGCTGTGAGGTCAGTCTGGATCTGCAGTTAGAGCCTGTTGTTGGAACCTGCAGTCACAGTCTGGCTGGGTGAAAGCCTGCATTCAGAGTCTGCAAACTGATATATGCAGTCACAGTTCAGCAGGAAATGACCAGCAGTCAAAGGCTGCAAGGGAAACCTACAGTAGGAGCTTGCTGCAGGCAGAGTCAGTGAAGAGTTGGAGTCAGGATGGCTGAGCTGTGAAGAGAAATAAACCAGGACACGTTTCATGCTGTGATCAATGAGAAGTCTGTGTCTTGGCCCATTTCAACCCTCTAATAAGAGGGCTGCTGAAACAAACAGCAATGCCAATTACTTCCAGATGAGGTTCTGTTTCAAAATTGCATTCTGAGTAATATTTCTGAGTTTTGGAAAAGGTGCATATAGAATGACACAGATAAATCTAAGTTCAGCAAAACTGTAACTTTATCTTGCTTCTTATACTTACTTCTACTGTAATAGCAATATTGCATTCAGTTTTGGTGGTGATCACAAGTGAAGTGCTCAAGACAGGAACTTGACAATTACTGCATAGTACCTATTTTCAGAACCATAATTGATAAACAAGATATCTCTAGAAGACAGTTATGCTCTATCAAAAGACCTGGACACGAGGTTTACAAGGCCTCAGGCTAAACAGTCAACAGAAATCTCTGAAGAGAGGTACTCGGGAAATTTTCCCTCTCTCTTGGAATTAAGCACCTAAAACTAGGTCTGAATGAGGTGCTTTGTGAAACTGGAATGCACAACCCTTAGCTGCTTTTGAAGCAGAGCAGAAAGCAAAAAAATCTTATGTGCCTAATCCTTACAGGCCTGGGGCTTATAAACATTCCATGTTGATAGTTTCACATATGCTCAAGAAAGTTAAACAAAGGTTATATTAGTTGGAGAAATAGTTCTTCAGACCTGTTAAACTCTACATGAAGAAAAAGAAAGGCCATTGGAACAGAGTCCTTTGCCTAGGGCCCAGAGCAATGAACTTATGGGTTTCATTACTGAAAATATAGGGGCTTTCCAAAACTCCAGAGTAATGGAGCTATTCAGCTGATTTTCTTATTCTGAACAAAAGAAGGAAAAATTAAACATATATTAAATAAAGTCACAAATTAACAACAGCAAATTCAATGTAAAATATAAATTTCCATTTTTCAAAAATTTTTACATCTAAAACAAGTTCATATTCACTTTTGTAACATCTCAGAAAAGCTGAAGTAACTTACATTCATTTTTCCTTTTTTAATAGTCTGCAGTAATTTTATTCAATTTTGGGGATACAATGGATATAGGAGTATTTTCCACAAGTTCTATTTAAAAATTTTGATCACAATGTGGATGTGGAAAAACTAGAAAAGCACAAGAAATAAGGTGTTACACTGACAAGGACTGTGTTATAGCTAAAGAATGTACATGTTGTCTCTTCCTGTACTGATCATTGCATCAGGACTGATAGCCACTTAGAACTAGTCTTACCTAAATTCCAAATTTCACTATTGCTGTCAGGAAAAAATAACCCTTAGATTGCTAAAAATTGGTCAAGGAAAGTGAACTTGAGACCTGACTTTTCAGAGGAGAGTTTTGGCATCTGATAGGAAAAGAAAAGGTGTTGTCAGTCATTCTGTTTGTTTGGGGTTTTTTTCATAAATTATGTGTTTTCCTTGAGATATTAATCCATATAGATACATAGTACTTAGAAATATTCATAAGTAAAATTTTAATAATATAAACACAGATTAATTAGCAGATTCTATGATGAACATAAGAATACACTTACACATGTAGAACGTAGATTCTATTCTATTATGTCATCACAAGAACCGGCTTGACTAATCTTGGGATGTAACATCTATCACATTTAGGCATATATATTTGTGTCTTAATGCAAAGAAAATCCATGTGAAACAGCTGCAATTTTCTGTTCTTAAAAGGTATAGCATGTTATGCTACTTTTATTGTATGGATGTTTTCTCTCAGCTGAAACTTTGACATTTGTACCTTCATAAAATCACCAGGACAGGTGATAGTTGCTTCTCTGAAATAGCTCAGAGAAGCTGTTTGGAAGGTTCTCAAGAAGAAAGTCATCATGTGGTGGCCAAATGAGCATTTGACATCAGTTATTATTCTTTTTTGAAAATGGCTGAGAAGAAGCCAAAGATTTGGCTACATTGTGATCCATTCAGTATGAGCTGAAGGATGATGCAAAGCAAATGTGGACCTTCCTTTAAAACCAATCCTGATTTCTTAAAGGAAACTATGTTTTTCTATGCAGCATAATATAGCAGTTTATTGGTGTATATTTTTTTCTGTAGAATCTGGCTTTGAAAGATTGTTACATAAGGTATGTAATATAAAACACTTAATATTAAGGACCATTAAAGAGACTTGAAGGGAGAGAAACTTGAAAGACATCCAGTATGAACTGGAGTTTGGTTTTGCCTAAACAGATCCTAGGACTGCCAGCTCCTTGTTGAAAGTGTCACTGCCTCCTTTTGTGGGGCACTGAAAATATTGCTGCAATTCTTGATTTGATAACTTCATACCATCAATGTATCCTCCACTGCAGTGTAGCAACATTCATTCCACTATTAAAATAAAACAGCACCCCTGGAAAAGTTGCCAAATTAAAACAAAAGGATAGAAAATTAGCTAGTTTAAAGACTGAAGGATAAAGTTCAAATCTTTGTATTTTCAGCTGTGATGTTTTAATAATTTTAAGAACAACTAAGACAAAAGTTTTAATAAGGGTGACATTTTAATAACATTAAGATAGAAAAGAAAATTGATGAAACTGAGGAGAACTGCACTTTTTTTGGGTTTCACTCCCCTTTCTGACTGGAATCACTTTTAAGAGTTGATGCAAAGAATCAAAGACTCTTTTGAACCTATCTCCTATGACATCCATGCAGATCACACTGAAAGTAATCTTTAGAGAGGAAAATTTTAGATTGTTTTAATCATCTGAATATTCTTCATAATTAGATTCATGTGGAAAGTATAACAAATAGAAAATCATGCAGAGGACATAATAATGGAAAATATCTTCTTCTATTCATAGTGTCATTGAATAGTTCAGTTTGGAAGAGACCTTAAAGATCAGTTGTTTCCAACCCCACCTGCCTTGGGCAGGGACACCTCCTGCTAGACCATTCCCTGATCTCTAGTGAAGAGAAATTCAGCACATAAATCCTACATGGTGAAAGAGAATATAAAAAGAATATTGTTATCTTTAATCTTAAAAATTGCTTTTAATGCTCTGAACTATCAACTACTTTGGGAAATCATGAAATCTTAAAACTTTTATAGAATTTTTTGGAAGTATGTTGGGGAAAATAATAAAACACAATTCAATATTTATAAAATGTTAGGCCTAAAATAAATAGTTGAATTTTAAAGTGATTTTGTGTTTACATAGACATGGCACTCAGGATGCAATGACATGGACAAAATACACTTTCATCCTGATACTTTGCCTTGCAACTGTTACTTTCCCAAACAGACACTAATAAGTAGTTCTCAAGATGAACATTGATTGTTTAGACACCAACGTATACGATTGTTTTTTGGTTTTTTTTAAGCTGTAAAATAACACTAAATCACGGGTGTTCACAAAATGCCCTTTTAATATGGCTGGATTTTTGCACAGTTATTTGCATCCAAAATGTTCATAACAAAAAGCAGTAATAAAGCCGTATTTCCCACAAATATAGTTTTTAATTTCCCCTTTCTATTACCTGTTAGTGAAGATGTTTTAATATTTTTGGTTGGGTTTTTTTAATGTTTTCATAAAGAAACAATTTAGAGCTGGCTGAATGTTATAAAGTGGCTTTCATAGAAATTCTTTTAAATCGGAAGACAGATCCATCACATATTATGCATCTCCTGTTTATGATCACTGTTTTCTTCTGGTCTGTATGATGAAATCTATTTGCTTTTCACAGCACTTGAGTCAGAAATGTTGCTGGGTAAGAGCTAAACAAGAGACAATCTGCTACAAAAGCCAACAGAAATTGCAGTAGCTAGAAATCAAATTGATCTGAATAAGATAAGAAAAATGTGTATCTTTCTGAGTTTAAACAACAATCTTCCATCTTCATCTTCTCCAGGGGGATTCAAACTCTTATCTTTGTCTTAGAGGTGAATGAGATAGCTTGCAATTCAGAATTTCAGACTCTGGGGTCAAGATACTTAACCTTGAGCTCTCGGAGAGGATAATCAAGTACTTCTGATGAGGCTGGCAAAGCTGACACATGGCCTGTGTGAAGTAGATGAAAGTTGGGAAGAACTGTATCTCAGAAAGAGTTTTAAAACAACGGGAGAATAAATGGTGCTGCAAGTGAGATGTTAAAACAGCATTATAGCAGAAAATGGATTGAGATAAGAATGAGGAGCAGCTTAACCAGTCAGTGACTTCTGAGGAGGCCATAGCCAGGGGAAAAAAAACCCAAAAANGAATTTCTCTGAAAAAATTTCTGTACAACATGAATATTGGTTTTTTTTCCCTCCAGCAGAAACAACGTTCAACCTATAAGAAATGAAAAATGATAAGGATCACGGAACTAAACAACATCATCTCCAGAAATAGAGTTTGTTTATTGTCAGTTGCTTTATACCCAGCTAGGAGACAGTTCTGAGAGTTTTTTAGATCTGTGCTTGATGGGAAAAAAAAAAAGGAAACAATTCTCATTCTTATTATTTCCCCATTTCCCAGACCACCAGTGACATGGTTCCATATGTGCAACAAATGCAAAATTCCTAAATGTGTTCATATTACAGCAAAATTCATCAGTGCATCAGCACTGCAGATGCAAGGATAATGTTGCTTATGATGTGTTTGGAGAACATTTGTTATAAAGTAGAAGAAAATCAGATTTTTTTTCCTGAGCATTTTAATTCAATGTCTCATTAAACTTACAGTTTTCTGCTAAATTGAGTAATCAGCTTGAATACTGAAAGTCTATTCATCACATACAAAGTTACATTATGTTTTGTGGAAACACACTGTATTCCATTTGGAAGTAAACTTTCTCATCCAAGGCATAAATCAATTTCAGGTTTTTAGCATCTGAAAAGGTAAAATTTTCCAAGCATACTGAATCGTAGTAATAATTTCATGTGTCAGAGTACAAAAGTAAGTCTTAAGTTCACTTTTGTTTTGAATAAATAAACATAAATATTTTTTATTATCAAAACCTGCACATTTAGTTACAGGAAATGAGGAGATCTTTTAAGGACAAAATAGTAATTTCTTATTTAGACCTTATTTTCCTTAGTGGAAAACCGTCCAAAATAGAATGGGGTCACATGATAGCATGTGATTTAAAGGGACATTGTCTTATTTTATGAATATATATATATATGATTAAATACTTTAAAAAACAAGATAGGAAAAGCCCTTTACACATTGCATGTTTTTCTTCATTTAATATATTTATATTTTATAAACATTTATCCTTATTGGTATACTTTTTTTACTGTTCAAATTAATATAGAAATCTATAACAGAACTACAGTATTAGTCAATACTTGATTCAGTCCTAGTTATGTAGTGAATTGATTGATGCAACTGAATTAGTCTTGCTTAAGAAAGAACCAGGCAGGATTGTGTTATGGAAGATTAGGAAGATAATATAATCACATGCTGTGAAGACATTGTCAGCGTTTTATAAGGGCAGTTTATAATGACCGTAGACAGCTTTAATGGATATAAAATACACATGTGAAAACAGAGCACTTCCTGTACAATAATAAACTTAGTATGAGAAACTAGAATTAAACTAAACATTATAAAGAATAGGAAAAGAGCCCCTTCACATGAGCAAAAAAGTATTTCCAGTTAATCAAATGCTGACTACTGTGGAAAAAATTTGTAATCCAGGGAAAATGGATTTTTACACAAGGGCCAGTCTGGCATAAACACATTCCACTGATATTAATACATTTGTATAGACTACATTGTAAAAACAAAACTTTGATATAGTGAATAACAGACTGTCTCTCTGCAAGTATTAGCTAAGTTCTAGAATAAAATGTTTGTCTCCATGTCAATGTCCCTTTTGTGATTGCTTTCTACTGACAACCCAGTAACAGGTTTTCTTCCATGAGAATAATCACAGAAAATGAGTCAGCTGTAACATAGCTCTCTTCACAAGAAAATCCCAAAGCTCTGCATGATTCCATTGCCTTTCAGAACAATATTTAATTCCTATTTTATAGTAGCAAAAATTGAATCTAAGGAGTCAAATGACTTACGTGGCTTACTTAGCAAGTACTTTGTAATTACGCCTATAAAAAAAACCAGCTCTTACTAAAAACTTTTTTCAACTATGCAACAGAAAATCTATCTTATTTTCCTTCCATTTTATCAAATGGATAAGGTCTGCATGGACATATGGTCAAACACCAGAGCAAAAGGTTCTTTTTTCCAGCACAGCCCTTGGAGATGCATCTGCAAGAGTCCACTCTTGAATAAGAGTTCTGCAGGAGACTCATGGCTAAAATAATCACTGAAAGAATTTCAGTGTATAAAAAACTAACAACTTCGTAAGGGCTGACTAATGGCAGCTGAGACAGGACTAAAATGCACGTTAATAAAAATGCCAGCAATTTACCCTCAATATTGGTTGAGTCAGGCTGTTGTTTGGAAGCAAAACACAATTTGCTCATGTTGTTTTTCTCATAGACTAGGCATTTTTTGTTGGTATTCTTTCACAAAATCTAGATGCTTTGAATCACATTCATTCCGTGACTGTAGCCAGCAAAATAAAAACTCATGTTTCTCTGAAACACATCTAAAGATTTATGCAGATAATTTGTCATCTATCCTGAGGCTTATGTGTGCTGCTTGAATATATACACATATGCAGCTCTCTTAAAAATTGGTTGAAGACAAGACAAATAAAAGGAAGCAGTACATGAATAATAGTAGGGAGTTCAAAATGCTTTATGGACGTGCAAAGGACATTTGTTCTTCTTTATTGCGCAGCAAAAATGGAACAGTCTACTTTTTCTGTAAAAAAGGTGGGCTTTCAAACTCCTAGCTTCAATATATTATGGTAATTTGTGAAAGGATATTATGTTTTGAATGATTAAAAACTGGTAACCAACTACAGAATGTAAACTGACTGTTATTTTAAAAAGAGGAGCCTCCAAACACTGGGATTTAGATAAGAAAGGAGAGCTCAGGGCCCTGGCACATACCTAAGACTATATTGGAAAATTCACTTACTGCTAAATATTATGAATGCTTATCTGTGCCAGTGAACGTGCAGTAGATATGTCCTTGGCAAACTCCACTATTACCATTTGTCCAGTGGCCTGTAGTACCAACAGGAAGGAGGGAAGATTAAAACAGGCTTTTACTATGCAAAACCATGAATCTCTGGGTGAAGTGTTCAAATAGGAAATGGCACAAGCTAGCTGGTGGCAATAATCAGGAATATATTTAAAAAAAACATAAATGAGGAAAGAAAATAAGGGCAGAAAAGAAGGACTGATTTTACAAAGCATGTGTCTGGTTTGAGTCAGTTAAATACAACATCAGTGATTCTTGGGCTGGACAGTGTAGGTGATACATGTTATCAACACCTCTGCTCAATTATGGATTTTTGTACACTGTGATTCATTCCTTGGGCCAACCTCAGTCCTTGATGGAGTCATACCATCTACTGTGCATCTACTGTAGGTATCTTTTCCAGCTTGAAAACTATGTAACTAGTCTTTAAGACCATCATTTCCTTATACTAGCATTTTGTTACACTTCCTCATATTTGGAAAATGCATAATGACGGATGCAGTTCAATACAGATCTAATCACAGACATGATCATACAAAGGAACTGGGTGTGCTCAAGACTGTGGTTAATGATCACATCAGCTGATTAAAAAAGGAAAAAGCAAATTCTTTCTGAAAAAAAGAAAAGGAAAAATAGCTCAGAACAGATTAACTTTAGAAAAGGAGAAACTCCTTATGTGTTAAAATGAAAAGCTATGGAAGGAGATTTTTTCATTTCACCTAATTTAATTTTAAATAACGTTAAATAATCTCAAAACTTTGGCTAATACACTCACATGTTAAAAGAAATTTATTTTAATATATTAAGATTTATTAATATTTCTTACATTTACAGTCACACAATAGTGAGAGATGCTTGGGATGCCTTCTGAGCCATTTATATTAAGGATATTCCTCTAGAGGTGATTGTGAGTTGGTTGGCAGATCAGGACATAGGACTCTCCTTTCTAGTGTCACTATTGGAGATACCTTTCTTTTTCTCTCCCGTTTTCTAAATGCTTTTTGATATTTTTTGATGTGGATAGATTTTTTTTCTCCTCATTGACTCCTCAGCCATACAGAATCCCATTCTCTACTGTTTCCAGTTCTGACAATGTGAGTGTGTAGTTGGCAATACATAGAGTTTTATTACTTCAAACAAACCTTGTAGATGCCAGACCATCATTTGTATATTCAGAATTTTCAATTTGGTAAAGACATCTTGTTTTTCTTTTCTGCTTTAAGGATCTCCAGCTCCAAGAAGTTAGATATTATGATAAAAAATAAGACATGGAAAATTATCCCTGAAAAGTATGACTTGAATATGAAGCATAAACTTATGTGTTTTAATTCTTTAAAATTACGTTTCCTCCATCAGCCCAAAGTTGTTATCAGTATCATCATGCAGTGACCTTTATGATGTCATCAGCAAACAGGAACAAGAACAAAGTTTAGGACTCCTTTCCTGCACACACATGTAGCATAACTGGGACAGATAAGGCCTGTGGCTTATTCTGCGATTTCAGTGTGAGAACAAGTGCCACATTTGATACCAATTCTGCTGTTGCCTCTATCTTTTCAGAATTGGCTTAAACAACTGGGCTACAATATAAAAAGTTTGCAGGGGATTGCTTCATCTTCCAGTTAATCTCATTTCCTTTCTCTTTTGTTCAGAAAACCTGATGCTATCATTTTAGCAAATGGATTTCTTTTTTTGTTCTTATTGCTAAAAGCCAGGAGAATAAATCCTTGGTTACAGTCACATGTAATAGTTTTTCCTAGAGGTTTTTACTACAACTCTTCATGCTTATTATTTAATATTCTCCTTAGCTCAGATATAGTTTTGGCCAGAATGAACTGCCTGCTTTTTTTGTTGTTGTTGTTGTTGTTGTTTTTGTTGTTGTTGTATTTTTGCGGTTTTGGGGATGTTTTTGTTTAGGTACAGCAATTTAACAATTTAACACAGCTAACCAATTCAACACAGAACACTGTCAAATTCAAGGAAGTTCTTGCTATTTACTAGCTGTAGATGCTTACAGAACTAACACAAATTCCATTTACTACCTCTATAAACAACCAAACAAGACAGGATTTGAAAAGATACTTACATATTTCTTGATCCTCAACGTTAAATTGATCATGAACTAAAACTGGCTATACATAAGGAAAGTAATACAATACAAGAAAATGTCAGCGGTTTGCAGGAGTAATTATAAGTGGACAAAATACACAAAACTCACAGAACAGAGGGAGAAATTACAACATCAGCAGACACGAATTTTCCTGTTTAAAATGAGTCCAGAGTTATTCCTGAAATGAAGTGCTACTCAACAAGAGGAAGCATTTCAGACTTAG
>VWYE01017383.1:1235748-1410656 GCA_013398995.1 Alaudala cheleensis
GTCATCAGCAAACAGGAGCAAGAACAAAGTTTAGGACTCCTTTCCTGCACACCACATGTAGCATAACTGGGACAGATAAGGCCTGTGGCTTATTCTGCGATTTCAGTGTGAGAACAAGTGCCACATTTGATACCAATTCTGCTGTTGCCTCTATCTTTTCAGAATTGGCTTAAACAACTGGGCTACAATATAAAAAGTTTGCAGGGGATTGCTTCATCTTCCAGTTAATCTCATTTCCTTTCTCTTTTGTTCAGAAAACCTGATGCTATCATTTTAGCAAATAGAATTTCTTTTTTTGTTCTTATTGCTAAAAGCCAGGAGAATAAATCCTTGGTTACAGTCACATGTAATAGTTTTTCCTAGAGGTTTTTACTACAACTCTTCATGCTTATTATTTAATATTCTCTTTAGGTCAGATACAGTTTTGGCCAGAATGAACTGCCTGCTTTTTTTGTTTTGTTTTGTTTTTTTGTTGTTGTTGTATTTTTGCGGTTTTGGGGATGTTTTTGTTTAGGTACAGCANAGATATAGTTTTGGCCAGAATGAACTGCCTGCTTTTTTTGTTGTTGTTGTTGTTGTTGTTTTTGTTGTTGTTGTATTTTTGCGGTTTTGGGGATGTTTTTGTTTAGGTACAGCAATTTAACAATTTAACACAGCTAACCAATTCAACACAGAACACTGTCAAATTCAAGGAAGTTCTTGCTATTTACTAGCTGTAGATGCTTACAGAACTAACACAAATTCCATTTACTACCTCTATAAACAACCAAACAAGACAGGATTTGAAAAGATACTTACATATTTCTTGATCCTCAACGTTAAATTGATCATGAACTAAAACTGGCTATACATAAGGAAAGTAATACAATACAAGAAAATGTCAGCGGTTTGCAGGAGTAATTATAAGAAGACAAAATACACAAAACTCACAGAACAGAGGGAGAAATTACAACATCAGCAGACACGAATTTTCCTGTTTAAAATGAGTCCAGAGTTATTCCTGAAATGAAGTGCTACTCAACAAGAGGAAGCATTTCAGACTTAGTCTTGTAGTGTTTGTGAAAGGAGTGACATCAGTAACCCTGTCTTCGTGGGCTGCCTGACTTCATTCACAAAGGCCTGCACTGAAACCTCAAAGTAAGCAGTTAGGAATTGAGTTGGAAGCAGGCAGACTTCCTTCTCCAAGGCCTCCTAGAGCATCTGGACAGACATGGAAGACAAGTTACTGCTACACAAGAGAAAGTCCAAAGTAACTTATATCTCCCGTGGGGGAGGAGAAAATGGTGATGTTCTGAGTCATTCTCTGCTCCTCAGGTGGCACAGCTATGTGACACTCCTCATGACAGGCAGATCACAAATTTAAAGTTTAGCTCATACAAATGCATCATTTTGAAAGCCTTCGAGCTTTTCTGTGTGGTCTTCTTTTAAAGGAATCAAACTCTGCTAAAAATGGTTCATCTTGTCATGAAAAATCCATCTTTAGCTTCCCTACTGAGACTGCTATAATTACTATCAGCTGTGATTTCAGTGGTTGCTATATAGCCAAGCCTAATCACAGACTAACCCAATATTATCAGCCTCCTTTACACTCAACATGGAGTAGATAGAAGAGACTATATCACCTACAGGATATATTAAAAATAAATATATTTATTTTAATCAATAGCTCTTTTAAAATCAATGTTTTTAAAATTGAGTTTGGTAGTTAACCTTCTTCTGTACTCTTAAAACCATTCCCAGCATTAGTAAGAGATTATGTAATTTTGAAAATGAGTCTTTCCCATGTCTGTAAAAAATTTTACTATTTGAGGCAATGATTTTCAGGAGTTTAGATCAACTACTTTGCTTTAACAGTTCTGTATTTTTCTGAGGTTATAAAGAATACACATTAATTTTGCAGTCATCTGGTACAGAGGCTGAGCAAAGAACAGCAGAAACAAAGGTATATAAAAAAGCATAAACTGCATTTTATTAGACACTTAGATTTTAATAGCAATACAGTAAGAGGGTCAAAGAAGCATTATTGTTAGAAAGAATTAATGCATAGGAAATCATATAGTATTTAATCAAGAGACATTTTAGGTGGCAAATATATTTAATCTGCTGGGAGGCATTTGGATTATTAATAAGTGGATGATTCCTCTTTTTTAAAATGATGTTATTGCACTGAATATTTTAANTTGTCCTGTCGCTGGTCACCACAGAGAAGAGATCAGTGTCTGCCTCTCCTCTTCCCCTCAGGAGGAAATTGTAGACTGCACAGAGGTCTCCTCGCAGTCTCCTCCAGGCTGAATAGAACAAATGACCTCATCTGCTCCTCACACAGCTTCCCCTCAAGGCCCTTCCCCATCTTCATTGCCCTCCTTTGGACACCCTCTAATTGTTTAATGTTTTGGTTAGACTGTGTTGCCTAAATCTGCCCCCAGCACTTGAGGCTGCCCCAGTGCAGAGCAGAGCAGGACAATCCCCTCCCTTGCCCGGCTGCCCATGCTGTGCCTGGTGCTCCCCAGGCCATGGCTGGCCCTCCTGGCTGCCAGGGCACTGCTGGCATTATATGTGCCAACATATGATTAGACTCTCTCATCTTAAAAGTATTTTCCACCTGATATGATTCTTGTTTTCTCTACTTTTCTGTGTAATGCTATCAAGTTNACTACAAGGAAGAGGTTGAGCTGCTGGCACATGTCCAGAGAAGGACAACAATCCTGGTGAATTGTCCTGTGAGGAACAGCAGATGAAACTGGGGTGGTTTAGCCCGGAGAAAAGGCAGCTTGGGGGATCTGATCATTCTACAACTGCCTGAAAGGAGGTTGTGGTGATGTGGGAGTTGACCTTTTCTCCCTGGTAAGTAGTGATAGGACCAGTGAAAATGACATCTAGTTGCACCAGGTGGGGTTTAGGTTGGATATGAAAAAAATTTCCTCCCCTCAGGAGGAAATTGTAGACTGCACAGAGGTCTCCTCGCAGTCTCCTCCAGGCTGAATAGAACAAATGACCTCATCTGCTCCTCACACAGCTTCCCCTCAAGGCCCTTCCCCATCTTCATTGCCCTCCTTTGGACACCCTCTAATTGTTTAATGTTTTGGTTAGACTGTGTTGCCTAAATCTGCCCCCAGCACTTGAGGCTGCCCCAGTGCAGAGCAGAGCAGGACAATCCCCTCCNGGCCCTACACAGCACCATCCCCAAGGACCACACCATGTACCTGAGAGCATTGTCCAAACACTTGAACTCTGTCAGGCTTGGCGCTGTGACTGCTTCCTTGGAGAGCTTGTTCCAGTGCACAGCCACCCTCTGGGTAAAGAAAATTTTCCTTAATTCAACATAAACCTCTCCTGACACAACCTCAGGCCATTCTCTTTGTCCTGTCGCTGGTCACCACAGAGAAGAGATCAGTGTCTGCCTCTCCTCTTCCCCTCAGGAGGAAATTGTAAACTGCACAGAGGTCTCCTCTCAGTCTCCTCCAGGCTGAATAGGACAAATGACCTCATCTGCTCCTCACACAGCTTCCCCTCAAGGCCCTTCCCCATTTTCATTGCCCTCCTTTGGACACTCTCTAATTGTTTAATGTTTTGGTTAGATTGTGTTGCCTAAATCTGCCCCCAGCACTTGAGGTGAGGCTGCCCGAGAGCAGAGCAGAGCGGAACAATCCCCTCCCTTGCCCGGCTGCCCATGCTGTGCCTGGTGCTCCCCAGGCCATGGCTGGCCCTCCTGGCTGCCAGGGCACTGCTGGCATTATATGTGCCAACATATGATTAGACTCTCTCATCTTAAAAGTATTTTCCACCTGATATGATTCTTGTTTTCTCTACTTTTCTGTGTAATGCTATCAAGTTAGGAATGTAAATACTTTAAATCTCTTATTTCTTTCGAGTTTTTGTTGCTTATACAGTGGATGTGAAGCACTCAGAAAGGACTGTGTTCAAACAATATTTTCACTTAATATTTTTCCCTAAGTGTGGAAATCTTTGCAAGCATACTCATCCCTTTAGGCTAATGTCCAAATCTGTAAGGAGCAGTTCAGGAGTTTTGGACATATTTTCTTGTTTTTATATTTGTAAAAATAAACAATGGCTGGCTTTTTGTATACAAGAATATTTTATAGTAAACATTTATAAGTTAAAGAGATACTCTAAAAGTCTGACCTAAGAGACTTCATAAAATAGTTTTTAAATTTAGTTCTGCAGGAATGAGGTGATTTTATGCAATTTCTCTCTTTCATTCATGAGGGAAGCATAAAATATAAGCATGCCTATTTCAAGTTTTAATGTGGACAAATAGTAGATATTATAGCTCTTTTTAAAGCAAAATGATAGATGTCAAGCAGAGTAGAGTGAGGGTCATAATAGAAAATTAGAAAACAAAATTTAAACACTGGATTTTAAACACTGTAAAATGCAACATTCATTTCTGAAATGACAATTTTTGAAGATGCCTAAATGAAATTAAGAACTTCCTTTTGAGAAGCCTCCAATTTTCACAAATGAATTTTAGGACAGTAATTTCAAAGAGAAGTTTAGACTAGCTCTGTTATGCAACTAGTTACGTGGTACTGTGACATATAACAGTAACAAGTGAGAAAGTGATATTGTCCACATTAATTTTCATTTTTATTGATAGATACTGAAATACTAAGCATTATAAACAAAATCTTGGATTTTTATTATGGATTAAAATCTGTGGGTTGTTCATTGGAAGTCTCCATGTAGGATATTCTTGCTTTTACCATGTCACAATGTCTCCAAGCAGTTTTTTTTAATTCTTTCTTGCTTTTGGATTACGTTACCANGATGCCTAAATGAAATTAAGAATTTCATTTTGAGAAGCCTCCGATTTTCACAAATGAATTTTAGGACAGTAATTTCAAAGAGAAGTTTAGACTAGCTCTGTTATGCAAGTAGTTACGTGGTACTGTGACATATAACAGTAACATAAGTGAGAAAGTGATATTGTCCACATTAATTTCCGTTGTTATTGATAGATACTGAAATACTAAACATTATAAACAAAATCTTGGATTTTTATTATGGATTAAAATCTGTGGGTTGTTCATTGGAAGTCTCCATGTAGGATATTCTTGCTTTTACCATGTCACAATGTCTCCAAGCAGTTTTTTTTAATTCTTTCTTGCTTTTGGATTACGTTACCAATGAGTGAGGAAAATGAAGCAGAATCTAGGCTCTGCATTGGAATATCTCATCCTATTTTGGCCTTTTCAATGACCATATGCAAGTCATTCATATTCCCCAAACCACTTTTTTAGAAATCATGTACATGGAATAAATATATTTTTTCCTCAGTGGTCGTGAGATTTTAGGTATAATTTATAAAGATCCTTTTGTTCCATTAATGGATACACATGTGTATCTTGGCCCACAAAGTGAACCTTGTATTTTCACTCATTTCAGAGAGAGAGTTTAACTGCACTTATAAAGCTGGATCCTTTTTTAATGGTCACACATATAAAACCCTGTTGGTTTAACTAGGTTGTCTTGAGCAGCTTTTTACCTGAGGCAATGAAAATCACCTCTTGAGCAACTCATTTTAGGTGCTGCACTGTCTTTACTGTTTGAAATTTCTTGATGATGGAGAAACTCATTATTTTCTAAATGTTATCATGGAAATAAGATAGTATTAAGTATCCCTATAGGTAACTAGAACATGGTCTTCAGAGCCTTTTAAAGGTCTTTGTCAGTGTCTGAAGTTTTGTCAGTGGTGTCAGCATGAGCTGCTGGACAGCGCAGTAATGGGCTCCAAGGGGTCTGTCAGATACACCTCACTTCATTATCCTCACCATAATTAGAAAAAGACCTTCAATGATGATATTTCATTTCCCATGTTCTGTGCCACATTGCACCAATACTGGCCTGTTGTTGGGTACAAATAAATAACAAAGGGTTGTTTTCCTTCAAATTATAAAGGAAGAAACAGAGTGGCTAAAATTCTAAAAATCGGTACCAAAGAGTAAAAATAGTTTCATTATAATGGAAGTTTAAAAGGTGAAAAACACTTTGAAACAAATCTGTCATTTTTGCAATGTACATGATTTTGTTTCAGACATGAAATTTTGTGGAATGCTGACCATTAAAATCTATCTATCTCCATGTTTTTAATTTCTTTGATTTCAGACCATGGTGCTAAAATATCATGACAGATAGAAGCATAGGATGAGTTCTCAAAAAATAGTATCAGACGAAGACTGCAAAAACTCTTTTGATGGACTTTGCTAATGAGTGTGGGATTAAGTCAACAGCTGAAGATGCTCTTCTGATACATTCAAAATCATCACAAAAAATAAGTGTTTTCCACTATATACAGAAGACATATATAAAGGATGGTCCTAGAAGTGGAGGGGTTTTGATACATCAAGGAATATGTTGCTAATATTTTTCTTTCATTTCATATGACACCTCCAGTTTTGCCTCATGAAAATCACATTTGGTTAACCCTTGCTACTGCTGTGCTAGCAGTTCTCTGAAGAACCCCTATTTCAGTGGTTTATAAATCCTATTCATAATATCATTCCAGCTGTACACCAGACCCATAGTCTAACTTTATGTGTTAATGATTTCTTTATAATTTCAAAAAAATTCTTCCTCACAGAAATCTACTTTTTCCCTGATTTCTCTATCAGTGCAAATAGTGAAAAGTTCCTTTTGATCACTTGAATATAACAGGTGCTTAATTGAACCTGCTTCATAATGTATTCACATTAAATTATGAAACAATTTTGAAAGGCACCACTATCCTTTCTTTTTGAGAGAAGAAACTACACCACAGCTGCTGGGATATCTTCAGTTCACGTGGACTTGTCTGAACTATTTAAAACTCCCCAGGGCAGTTTTCTGCTAACAGCAAAATCATCTCAGCTGGTTATTATCTCTTAGGAGATACCTGCAGGCACTGCAGAAGAGGTACACTCTGTACAACACATATTCAGAAGGCTCAGTCACCTGTCTGAACTTTAAGGGATTTATTTCCTTCACTAAGGACTAAAATAAAGAAATAAACAGCAACATGAGAAAGTAATGTCAAAATTGATTTGAATAATATGACTTAATAAAGTCAAGGCTACTGCTACTTAATGCACATTTCTCAAGGTAAAATTATATAGTGGAAACACTGAAAATTGTTTTGTGCCTTGACTCTATTAGACTCTGGACTGAACTTGAACATAACGATTGCTATTTGGTTTTCTTTGAACAAACCTTTCAAGGATTGTATACAACTAACAAAGCCTGTATAGGGGAGGGAGTTTAAATAAGAGCACACTACCAGCATAAATCCTTACAAGTGGTTATGCTGAATAATGCTGAGTGATGAAAAAATTTACTGTACAAGTATTTGACTATTCATGAACAAAAGCAAATAAATAAAAGCCATTTTTATACAAGCATTATTTAAGTAGTGTTATTGAAAATTGAGGTACCCACAACAGAGGAATACAATATGTTTAAAATTATCTGAAATTGGTTAACTAACAAGTAATATATATATATACATATATATATGTCTATCTTTAAAATTTTTTTCCTATAAATATGAGCCACTAAAGATAAAATCTGGAAGCTAAACATTAGGGCAAACCACTAGTCTTCTGAAATAAGAACCAGCTGTATGAATTTTGACAACAAAACATAGTTTTCAGAGTGGTGAATAAACATGAAAAATTCTGGCTTTCTTTGTGCAAGTGTTGCCTTTGCAATAATAGAAGCAGTAGCAAGTATTATTTTGATTGCATTTATGGAAGCTCGCTACCTTTTGAATAGAAAGGGAAAGTTTGGCCACTTTTTCAGTGATTAGTAAAATTACAACATTGCAATTTGCAGTGTTGGAATAATGTACTGCAACAATTGCAAGCTTGAACAGCAGAAAAAACCTAGCAATATGGAACTCAGCATGATCTACTTTGTCTAACAGAAGACCTGTAAGCCATATCAGTCTTTCAAACTTTTAGGATGACACACATATGATGGTTTTGGAATCTAAGCTAACATGTTTAATGAAAATCTGTGTAAATTTGCAATGTACAAGTGCTCTTTCTCTATATATATATTTATACTCTAAAATTAATCGTTATTTCAATTGTTTTCTTTAAAATGTTATTAACTTTTAATCCATTTTACTCATATTAACATGTTCATTTGGATGTACACATTCCTGCTTCACCAGTCCCTGATTCACACTTGGGATAATATATGAAAGTGAATTCTATTCCTTGAAATCTGAAAGCATTTTCCTATTTCCATTTCCTGGTTCAAATAAATGACAGCTCACAGATGGACCACTTATTTTTTGCATGCTTTCTATTCATTAGCTGAAAGTTAGACTAGCTCTTTTTTGAACTGTGCTTTAATAAATGAAGCAAAAAAATCATGTGTGAGACAGGATGCAGTTGCTTCTCCTCACTGAGAGTAAACAGAGGCAAGTACTGTAATTGCTTTCCTGCTGCAACTGTAAGAAACATACAAATATCAGGCTCAAGATGGGGATACACAGATTTGCTTATCTTCATGCATAGTCAGAGAAGAAACATTCCATGCCTGTGTTTAGTTAATGCTCTATTTATAGCCAGGCCTGTCCACATTTTGGCTGCTTAAGAAATTGTATGGTAGAGAGATAGTTTGGCATTAGCTAGGTCCTTGATGATGCAGCAATATATGGGTAAATGAAGTCCTAATACTCATGGTATTGTATTAATATTAGGACCAGTGTATTGCCCTTTTTCTCCCCTTGTTTTTACCCACAGCAGGTACAGGATTAGCAATCAGTCATAGAGGTGATTTGTGAGCACATTGGGTTGGTACGCTGAGACAAATAACTCCAAAGGGGGTGCATATGTTTTACATAATTATAGGTGTGAGCATCTTTTGTTATTATATTATCAAATAAGAAAAATAAGATTAAAGGGTTTTTACAAAAGTGTCATGTCACAGAAATATCATAAGTTTCAAAAGACAGAAGGGCAGGCCAGCCCTGTGTGTTTCTGAGCTATTGAAGGGAAAACTAACACTCCCACTACTGCTGGCCTTGGTTCCTTAGCCCAAACAGTAGTTACTCAGTAATAACTCTCTGTATGCAAAGTTCTTAAAGGCACAATATGAAATCAGTGAACAATTCTTAAGAAGAATAGTCTTAACAAGGGTAGTGGTTCTTCCTACCCACAGAGTGAGGGAGCTTAACTTTAAGTCAGTCTTTGGAAATGTTACCTCCTTTCTCTCTCTACCAGTGCCATGCAAAAATTTTGCAGTAATTTTTCACTCGCTGGAAGTCATGCTCCACATTCACCTAAAAGGCCCAGAGTGGGCAGTGACTTGACATCCAAACTGCTGCATGATGGAAATTGTGGATTACTGTAAATTCCAGTCTGGCAACATAACCAGGGGAAGGAAGAAAACTGTCATATTGTTACACTTCTCTCCACAGGAAAAATAAAGGATATAGTTAGAAATACTTTGAAATTACTGTCTGATGTTCTTCTTGGTTTGAGAGAAAATTCTGTCTTAACCCTAATCAGCCTGAATCTTGGATGGAGGATGAAATAGGCACAGATTTGAAATCACATGACTGAATAATAAGATAATCTCAGTTTGGGCAGGTACCTCTCCAGTTGTCGTATTCTTGATTTTTTTTTTTTTCTCAAAATGAGGGTATAGTTCTGTTAAAAGCAATTTATTTTTTTTAAAGGACAGTGGAAGTATTTTTAGCATCCAGCAACACCAGGATCTTGTCTTTATATGACCTCCCTTCTGAGAGTATCACTTTTGGTTTGAGCTGTGTTGCAGTTTTCTTGCCACAGTCCTTTGGAAAACATAGGTCTGCTTTTGAGCATCTCTGGTTTCATACACAAAACTCAGTAGTGCTAATTATAGTTAAACTTTAGTATTACAGTTTATGCTTTTACTGTGCACAGCTGTACATTGAACTGTTGAGGAAGTGCTTTATCAAGGCACAAATTATGCAGAATCATTGAATCCATGTGTTTATTGTCTCTATCATACTAGCTTCAAGAATGGGTAAATTAACTCCAAAAAGCTCAGCAAGTATATAGTTTCAAAAAATGTCTCAATCAGAAATGCATACTCATTTTAAGGGGCAGATTTGCAGTTGCATAATGTGGGCAAAAGAATTTTACAAAAAATACAGGGTGGAGATCTAAGAAATATTTTAGCATGTTTTTAAAATGACAAAGGCATTCTGTCCAAAATGTTATTTCAGATTCGGAAAAATAAGTCAACTGAGGAGGAAATAAATGTAACTTAAGTGATGTAAAACTTAAATTTATAAAGAAACAAAATTCAGAAACCAATTGAAAATTTGGACATTTTAACTGACAAACACAAGCAGATAATGATCTCATCTAAGCAAGTAATTTTATAGATCAGGAGTGCTGATTTTCTGTTAATCTTGGAAGACTATAGAACAGAGGTAAAGGTAATGTTTGACAGTACTAAAAAAAAATGTGATTCTGACAGTACTAGTCTATATATTCTCAGTTGTACTCATTGTGATGCTGATTAAGCAAAATTACAGGGATCTGTCGCATACTCTTCATCCCTTCTTCTTTTCCCTATAGAGCAAAGTATGCAGTTTAGAATATATGCCTTTAGCTTACTGTAAAACATGGTTCAGTTTATTCTTTATACATTTTTCAATAAATGTAAATGTGGGAGAGGGTAATATATAGAAAATTCTCACCTTTTGGATCCTAAGCATATTGTAGTGATGAGATAGTTTTGTTTTTTAGAGGCAGTTTGGGAAGGGAGCATTATCACAGATTACACATCTGTTCACGTGATACCCATTCTAAGTGATGTAACAAATTGGTGAGAACAGGCTTGAGGCCACGGAATCAAAGCCAATTGGCATTAGTTTGAGGAAAATGGAACTTTTTAAAATCAACTTGAAATAAGAGGTTTTGTTGATAAAGATAATAGCTTTTTAATGTACTTGGATTTTCATGCAGCTTCATATCATGTGTTATTTTGATTGTATATTAAAGAGATTCAAAATTATAAGTTAGATCTGAGAATATTTGTCATGGTTTAACCCCAACTGGCAACAACATACCACATAGCTGCTTGCTCACTCCCTGCCCTAGTGGGGATGAGAATCAGAAAAAAAAAATGTAAATATTGAGATAAGAACAGCTTAACAATTTAAACAAAATATAATAATATATTGCTATTAATAATGATAATAGTAATGAAAATTAGAGAGGAAGAGGAATAAAACACAAGAAAAACAAGTGATGCACAATACTATTGCTCACTAGTTGCTGATCAATGTCCAGCTCAACCTTGAGCAGCCACCGGTGGCTCCTGGCCAACTGCCCTCCCTTTATGTACTGGGTATGCCTTTCTATGATATGGAATGTGGCACTGAAGATTCCTTTGGCCAGTTCAGCTCAGTTGTCCTGGCCATGCTCCCTCACATCATGCGCACTTCCTCACTGGCAGAGCCCAGGACAATGAGAAGTCCTTGGCTTGGGGTAAGCACTGCTTGGCAACAACCAAACATCAGTGTGTTATCAACATCATTCTCATACTGAATCCAAAACACAGCACCACACCAGCTGAAACCAGGACAAACAAAAATGGGAAATTTTCATCAAATGAAATATGGTATTTCTAGTTTGTCTCTGATATCAGATCTTCATTGTTTCCTATTCAACATTTCTATCAAAAAATGATCTGAAGACAAAAAAAGAAAATAAAAATGCAAAATAATTATTGAACGTATCTACAGATGAAAAAAAGAGAATGTAGAAATAAGGAAGAAGATAACCTCTAATAAAGAATTATTAGAAGATTTTTGGGATACAAGAAGCATGCATTCTTTTAAAGGGAGATGTGAAGTCTTGTGCATAATATGTTGATAAATTAATTGCTGGGTGAATTCAAATGATAATATCATACAGCAGATGGTATGCATTTGGCACTGCTTTGTATTGCTGGATCTGGGTGTTCAGATTTCTGCAGCTAAGAAGGGTATCGAAATAATTTTCTAATTCAAACAGAACCATGAAAGTGATCAAAGGATCACAAATTATGCCTAATTAAATATGCCTTTAGTGAACAATACAGGCTTCTCAGAGGAATAAATGGGGGTTGGGTAATTTTGTCACAGATTGGGAATACTGGCATAGAGAACAGAAACAGGTCTTTGTATGTGTAACAAATTTTAATAAGGTTGACAGGATCAAAAAGTTTGTTTCAAATAAGGCTTTCTTCTTTCTTTTTTTTTTTCCCTTTTCTTCTATTTCAAAGAAAAAGAAGAAAAAAATCAGAAAGGACTTCCAGTGTTTCTTCAAATCTTTACTTCAAGGCAAAGTGGGTTTTTTTTCCAAAAGTTATTTTCTTTCTGACTGGATTTGTTTCAGGAAAGTCTCTTGACATTTTTAATCTAAGTAACTCTTTATAATTTTCATTAATGTTATGCATCAATGTATTCTATCCCATGGCCAGTTCTGTTTTACTTAAGGGCAGATAAATCTTGACTGTACAAATTTATCTGTATCTAGAATTATTATAATAATCTCACCCAACTTCACTGAAGAAATGTGCATGAATCAGCTAAATAAAATAATAATTAAATCAATGAAATATTAGGTAAAAATAAAAATAAAACATTAAAGACTCAATTTAAAGTCTTCATTTTAAGAAATATAGTATAATCCTTTTAATTTCCTTTCTGCTTTTCTTTCCTTAAAACTCATGGGATCAATTTCCTTCATAAATTGAAGTTTAGAACTTTGCTCTCACAAAGGAGAAATATTAACATTTTTATATACTAGTATGATTTAGTATATTAGGTTTTCCTCTAATCTAATGCAATGGCCAAAAGGCAGAATATTGGCTACAGAAGACTGAGTTCCAGTGTCACATCATAAGAATCCCTTGCCCAGATAATTCCTGCAACAATTTTAATAGGCAAATTAAAAAAGAGTATAACAAAGATAAAAAATCTGGATTTATATTCCTGAGTGAATTCGCTATGTTATCCCTTGCTGCTGGTTGAATCTGGTTCTCTGACATGCACATTCAAACTATATATGAATATATGTGATTTTTTTCTGTGTACTAATGCTGTAAGAACTACCATAGATGTCTTAAATGCAGTGAAGTAAAGAATTGCAAATTCCAGTTTGTCCCAGTTTAGGGCAAATCTGGGAGGAAACCTCCCGAATGGGGGTCTCTCTGGGAAGCAAGCTGGAACTGCCCCTCCCCCCTACTGGTTCGGGAAAAAAACCTCCTTAGAGATGAGTGGAAAAAACTATTTATTTAANGTGGAGGAGGAGCTGCTTCTCTCAAGACAAACTCCGCGCTTCTCTTTTTCTCCCCCTTCACTCTAGGAACCAGTCTTAAAGCTACAGAACACAATATCTAACACAGACAGAACAGACGATTTGGGGATAGAAGCATCATACAGTCACCCTAGGACACAGTTTAATTCTAAAAATCATCCTTTGAAAAAGATGTATTCTTCTTAATCTCTCTCTCTTTTCAATCTTTACAGTTCCTTCATTTCACAGACTCACAGAATCACAGAATTCAGGTTGGAAGAGACCTTCAAGATCATTGAGTCCAACCCATGTTCTAACACCTCAACTAGATTATGGTGCCAAGTGCCACATCCAGTCTTTTTTTAAACACATCCAGGGCTGATGACTCTACCACCTCCCTGGGCAGATGGTTACAGTACTTAACCACTCTTTCCGTGAAAAAATTCCTCCTTAAATCCAGCCTATATCTCCCTTGGCGTGGCTTGGGACTGTGTCCTCTTGTTCTGTCTGTTGTTGCCCGGAGAAAGAGACCAACCCCCAGCTGACTACAACCACCCTTCAGGAAGTTGAAGAGAGTGATAAGGTCACCTCTGAGTCTCCTTTTCTCCAGGCTAAACACCCCCAGCTCCCTCAGTCGTTCCTCACAGGGTTTGTGTTCCAAGCCCCTCACCAGCCTCGTTGCCTCCTCTGGACACGCTCAAGCATCTCAACGTCCTTCCTAAACTGAGGGGCCCAGAACTGGACACAGCACTCGAGGTGTGGCCTCACCAGTGCTGAGTACAGGGGAAGAATGACCTCCCTGCTCCTGCTGGCCACACTATTCCTGATACTGGCCAGGATGCCATTGGCTTTCTTGGCCACCTGGGCACACTGCTGGCTCATGTTCAGCCAACTGTCAACCAGCACCCCCAGGTCCCTTTCCACCTGAAATTTGTTGTTATGACTTTTTATAAAGTTCTGAAATATTTGAAATATTTAAATATATATTCTTTGTTGTCTTAAGTCACATGTTCTGAGGGAAGCTAATGATCTATAAATGCACAAGCACATGCTTCTGTATTTTGATTTGTTTCTACTTTTAAGTGGTTTTGGTTTTTGGCTTGAATTTTTTTACATATAGTACATTGTTACGTGCAAACACAATATATTTCTCTCTTATACCACTAACCTGAGGAAATTCAATTCTAGAATGTCACTGAACTGTGAATGAAGCATCCCATGCAAATAAAAATTGTTCTTTAGTCTGTTTCCATGACCCCTCTTGTTTCCAAAATGTTTTATCCAAAATAGAAGTTCAGAAAGACTAGAATGGAAAATAAATACTGATTAAAAAAAAAAAAGAGCTAGCTTCAAGAACTGCAGTTGTTCATGCCCTAAGATAGGATTTTTTTATATGCAGTCTCTAACTAGTGAACTTTATTTTTAAATTTAATAAAATTACAAAGAAATATAACGAGTCAACTTTGTACAAGTGACTATTAGATCAGGTGAGAAAAGGAGTGAGATGTGATTCACATATTTTCTATATGGACAGTGTTTCTGAGGACCAAGGAAATACTCTGCAAAATACTTGGACCCTGGCAACAATTTCAGCTATTTATTCTAATGGGAAGTATTTTCCTGCTTCACTGGCAGGAAAAGTGAACATTTTACTCTGTGTATTAAGAAGAATGCTGTGCATGAAAATGGTGTTAATAAAGGACAATGGAAAGATGTTTTTGGGGAAAGGGGGGGGTTCCTAGTTATTTCAAGAATTTTTGCTTAGTTATTTTACACCAGAGGAATTGATACATTTGGTCTTTGTCAGCATTTAGGACATTACATTTCTCTACAGTGATGGATTTAAGGCAGGGTTTTGTGTGGTTTTTTGGGGGGGGTTTTTTGTGGGTTTTTGGAGGGTTTTTTTTGGGGGTTGTTTGGTTGGTTGGTTGGTTTGGTTTTTTTTGTTTTGTGGTGTTAACAATATAATTGTATTTCTTTTTCATTGCCTGTTTGTTCTTGCTATCAGAATGTGAAGAACTTGACAAAATGACAGAAACAAAATAGCAGTTCCAAAACATATTAAATACTTAAACCACTTATTTTAAATGGCTAGAAAACCTATTAAATCAGACTGCATAATTATAGCTGAAGGGGTTGGAGGAAGGAAAGGATGAGAACACTTGCAAGAAAAGAGTATTTTATCTGCTCCTCACATAACAGACACAAACTCTTACTGAGCCTTATCCTTTATACTTCACGGTACTGTCTGGTGATGTAATTTTTGCTATCAAATAATGTTCAGCATATGCACATTTTAGGTTATGCTATTAAATGCTAAACCAAAAAGTAGTTCTTCAGGTAAGGACATTGACTCTAACCTTTTTGCTTAAGACAAAACCAAGAATTAATATGAGGAACATAAGATTTTTAAGGCCTCTGCCCTGCCCCTCCCCAGCTGCTTTCTCCAGTATGTAAAATTCAATTATTTAGGTACAAATCATGCTCCATTTTTTACAGATCAAAAAGACATTTTTCGGTCAAAGAAGCCCAGGTGCTGTTCAAATGTGATACCTCCTACAGCATTTGACACAGATAGAGGAGATAGAAACACAGACCATATGGAGGAGTTCTGACATACCTATATACCTGTATTCTAAGTCTTCTGCTGAATATAGATTTTCATGTAATCACCTTTATTATGCTTCCCAGCACAGAACCATAGTGTAGGGATAGATCAAGAAACTTTTCTATAAATACATTCTTTGCTTAAAATTTTGCAGGGAATAAAATGAGATCCACATGATGGAATTTTTCTTAAAGTAGGTGGAGACATTTTCTTGTATGATAAGATCATGACCTGCAATTCTTGATAATGTATGAAAACATCTGTAATATTGAGGTGGAGGACAAGAAATTTTGCCATCTTTTGCATTTTCTTACTGGATGAATAATGTCCATCTAAAAAGACCGTTTGGCTGTATGGAGTCTGTCAAACTCATGCACTGCAATTCTAAGCACTTGGGTTTTTAATTCAGAGCTAGGAAACAGATGATCTAATCCTCCATTGTAGTTTAGAACTTAATGGTTTTCCAGGGCCACAGAGTAATAACAAAACAAAAAAAATTGTCTTGGAGCTTCAGCCTGAGAATTTCTTTTCATTTTCCACTGCAGAACAGAGTTGTATAGCATTACTGCAGATGAGACATGCCACTCAAGACATGAGTGGATTTTTATTTTTGTTTTCCCAAATTCAGAGGTTTTCTCATTTTCATGGTCATTGCCCCCCAGACATTTAGGCTAATATGAGTTAATGATTGGCTTGCCTTCAGGAGCATTGCAAGTACCTCAATGGTTAAATCTTCCTGCTTGTACTGCACCTCTCTCAGAAATAACTGAGAAGTAGGATTTCTATTAAATATTTTTTTCCCTGAAAATTAAAGATCAAATGTTGTTTTAAATGGATTTTAAAATAGCTAGTACACACTATCTTGGGTGCTGTAGAAAAGATGGAAGTTTTGAGAATAGTTCAGGATGTGATTTTGTCAATTTATTCAGTGATTTATACTTAAGAAATGCAAACGTGGAAAGTATAAAATAACCAGAAAATTCAAATATTTCCAATTTTTCTTTTCAATACCAAACTTTGAATTATTAAACATATTATTAAGATTCCTCGTTCTGCACTTTCATGCTTTACTGCTCACTTTGTGTCATATAAGGAATGTAGTTGCAATGCACTTTTTTTCATTTTGTACCTAGTGTGTTATTTTGTTGTGATACATATTATACTAACACAGCCTGACATGTCAGCTGATATATAGATGCAATGTGGTTATCAAATTCTACAACAAGAAATATAATATACAAACACAGAATGTTGTGTTTTGTTCGGTTTCTTTTTTAATGTAAGAAGACTATTGCATACTGCAAAAATCTACAATCTTAGAAATTATACTGAGATATGATTAATTCCTGGTTAATTAAGAATCTTTGATAAATAACACTACAACTGTAGCTATTTGTGTGTCCACAGGAGGAAGATCAAGAACAACACTTATGTCCTCAAGATTTACACAGTAAAAAATAAAGGATGGCAGCACAGACAGCAATGTGTGGGAATGTGTGAACACACCTGTTAGTTCAGAAGACAAGATAAAAGGGGTATAGATACCATGTGCAGTCAAGGTATGAATGTGGAGCTGGAACTTTAGAAGTGCTCCTGCATCTTAGAGTTTCACAGCCTGTAAGGATTTTTGTCCATCAGAAATTGTGAGTAAACCTAAAGTTACAAAGATATTATCAGAAGAATATTAGTAATAAATAGACCAATGGAAATAAATAGTTCTCAACAATTGAGACATACAACCAACAGTTGCCAAACACTGTTTCTATTGTCTGCCTATTTCAATTTTTTTTTTCACACTTTCTTTGTCTCTACCCCTTAGGCTGAAGAAGTAATCAGAAATAATGGTTCTAAGAAAGCCTCCCTAGGACTTCTTGTCAGGACATCATGGAGGAAGGTTAGAAGAGACATTAATCAAAGGAGCATCAGAAACCATTCTGTATTCACTTCCTTGAGAATATTAAATACGTTGATATGGTGCACTGCATTCAATAAACTGATATATGTCTCTTACTTCATATGATCAGGTCATGGCAATCACCTTGCAATGTTCTTTCTTCCTGTCAAAATACAAAACACTCTATTTGTGTTTCTTGGGGTGAATATGTCATTCTTATGTGTTCAGAATTACTTCGAAAATGGAAAACTTAGAGAATATTAATGCCATCTTATAATAATCTCATTCTTGGTCATATGTAGTTTGCAGTGATTTCTCTGGCTTTTTGTAAGTGTAAAGCAAACAAAACAATGAGGAGCTGAATAATAGTTTTCACTTTTTGAAAAATAGTAACTTAATCTTTATAATTATTTTAAAAATGTTTTTGAAGCATTTAAAAACATTTAGGTGCTTTGCCTTGCATACAGAAGTAGATAATACAATAGCATTGTATTCTGTATATTTCTATAAAATTCCTGTTTACTCATAATAAAAGAACTCTGTTACATCTCTCTGCAGCAGAGGGTTATTATTCTATTTGAAGATATGCAGAAACTATTTATTCTCTTTGGATTCCCTTTTTATTTTTCTAGTTTCCACATTTTCTTATATTCAAACCATCCTTCAACAAAATATCATCCTGAGCAATCTCAAGCTAGCTTGCCACATCTTGCCACACAATGCAAAAAATTACTGTTTTCCCTTGCAGAATCAATATATGTTTCACTCATAACAGTTGAATAAAAGTAAAAGAACCAAAATTATATGTTCTATGAAAAAAACCCCAAAATTATATCTGTTGCTGTTTATAGGCACATAAATAGTCCTGTAAGAAGTTCACTTGTCTTGGCAAGTTTTTGAGCTTCTCAGCTTATCTTGTTTATATACATTATTTATGGCTATTAGTAAATTATTTTCATAGGAAAAGTAATTTATTTGGATCTGTTACCTCAATACTTCATCTATGATAATCACCTCAGTAACAGTGCTGTTTGTTCTTTCTAGGTGACTTGAATATTGACAACAAAATGGAGTAGAGTACTTTAGCTATATTTATACAACTATGAGCATTCTGAGATTGTTGACATTTTCATAAATATTCAATGGAAAATATAATTTTTTTTAACAGCCTTGACAGAGAAACACATAGCCAAAATTTAGTCACACTTCTCTGTCTCTAATCAACAAAGCCAGCAAATATGCACATCAATTTAAGTTAAAAAAAAAGTTTTAAAGCATAACTTGTTAGTAACACTTAAAATCTCTTTTTGTTTAGGCTTTTGTTTGTTATGTGCTTCACTTGACCACAGTCTTTGCACTAAACTGATGTTCCTTATTTCAGTCTCCAGACTGAAAGGCCAGAAGATTTGATATAATTTTTCAATGCTGACACTTCTCTTGCCCCTATAAATTGAACCATTATTTCAGTTTCCCAAAACTACAACTATCTATCAGTGTTTTTTGGATTTCTTTTCTTGATTGTTATTTGTTGGGTTGATTTTTTTATTTTTGTCTTGGGTTGGGATTTGTTGGGCTTTTTGTTTGATTTGAGTTTTTTAATTGGTTTTGGTTTTTTAAGGGAGTGGTTAGATTTAATTTAAATACAATGCAATAAATAATGATGAATGGGGGACAGAAATGGAAAACCTTATTGGCATTCTAATGTGCTGACCTAAACCCTCCAACAGCTTTCCTGGTTTGCCTTGCACATGTAGCTAATTTCAGAATGTTGAAATTCAAACAGCAGGCAATTAGAAAAGTAAATTTCTTATGTCACAGTTTGATAATCTTGCCTTTTATTCCAGCATTTCTTTAAAGTTGAGAAAATTATATATTATCTTTTGTGTTCTTGTGAATAATAATTTAAATGACGTATATAATGTACACAGTACATGCATGTCAACGGGCTGCATGTAATAATGACATAATGACAGTTCATATTTTTTCTAATATCTGGATCAAGCAGAAGCACAGCATTAAGTTCTATATTTAAGTGTATATTTCTTACATTCTTTGCTCTTCTTGCCATGCTTGTCAAGTGCAAGAACAAGTTATGCAAGTCCCTGTTTCTCCTAGTGGAGTTTGGTGCTCAGACATTCATGTAGGGAAGATTTGATAGTAAGAATGATGACTTCTAATGTACTCCTTTGGCAATGAATTAAGGAAGATTTAATTAAAGTTTCTGTTTCATTTGTCTGCATCTCATATTGAACTACTATTTTCTCTTGATGTCTACAAACGTGAGAATTTTGGAAAATGCACTTCAGCTTAGTAACTGTAAGCAACCAACCAAACAAAAATCCAATCTCTTATTTCTTGGATGACATTTATAAAAGTGATGGTGCAGGTTATGAATTTTAAAGGGTGGATTTCTGTCCTTACTACATTCAATATTTTAAAATTTCAACTGTTTTTTCAGCTAGAATGACTTCATGGAAATTGCAAATGTGAAAAATTTATGTCACAAATATTATGCTTTTTTTGTGCAACAAAGAAAACTGGAAGGAAACCCATATCAATAGTTATTTGTACTAGAACAACAAGGCAACATTTTCTTTTCCCATATCTAATGTATATGGATTACTCAAAACATTCCCTTCAATAACAGTACTGTAATTCTTTAGAATGCTGTAGTTTTCAACACATTTAATGAGAAATAGAAGCATAGAATGTGCAAAAACTGCAGGTCTAATTCTAAATCAAGTTACAATGAAATTAAGAGAACCTTTGTCAATTGGAAAACAAGTAAAATTTTACATCACAGAGACAGCAAAAAAGACCAGGCTATATAGCTACCAAACTTTTGCAAGATTAACAGAGTGCATGTCTCTGTCACATTCTATTAACACCATTGTTATATAATAGGATGTACCATGTATCATAGTGAAATGACTTCTGCATCAGTTAACAACCAACAAAATGAAGTCTATGGCAACAGCAGTCTATGTATCCTCTATGTACACTGCTTCTATCAAATTAAAATTTATTTGTATCATTAATATATATTGATTTCAACTGTAATTGTAGACCAATAGTGAGCGCTTCTGAAAATATCATGTATTTTCATCTCTGCTTTACACATTTCATGGTGGATTAGAGTGTATTTATTCAGCATGAATGAATTTTACAAGTCTGATTTGCAAACTTCTAAATACATTGGGTGACAAGAGATGTGTACAGAAAGCTTTTTGTCATCTAAATTAAAATTTTTTTAATCAAATATATTATTATCCTAATAGATTGTGCTAGTTTGTATTTATAAGCAAGATGTAGACAGGTATGATTATTATACTTGTAGATGCATGACGGATGAAAATCTCTCCTAGTCTCTCACGATGATCAAAGGGATTGGTTAAATGTGTATCTGCTCTGTAAAATCTAAATATTTGTAGCCATCATATGTATAAATGTGAAGATTAATCTTTGGGTAAATGGGAAAAACTAGAATTACTTATTAAAATTTCAATCTGCTTCTACATGAATTGCATTTCCTATATATTCCATAAAGCAGATTTTAATAAGTGGTTGGAAAAAATACATTCCATGGTATTCTGCTTTGATTTATTATCTTTAATTCTCATTTATGTAGCACATATATTCTCCAGAAGATTAAAATTGATAAAAACTGCAGTCAGAAACCAGCTATGAAGTTCAGGCATTAAACGGATTCTTAGATTAGCAGAAATATCCAGGCCTTTGCCCTTAACAAATATTTTACATACTAAAGAAATTCTAAAAACCTAAACCAAGAGGAATTTGATGAATGTTCTTGGAATAAATTAAATTTGTCATTAGTGAAGTGTCATTACTTTTACTAGTATAGATTCCCCAACTCTTCATGCATGAATCTTTACCTAAGAAAAAGGGCAAAATATGTAATGAATTCTGATATGGAGATGTTTGTCTCTGTGCTCAACCAAATTAAAAAGAAAAGAAAACTATCTGAGTTGAAAGGTGGTTTTATCAGACTAGTTGTAGATGGAACATTTTGAGATCACACAACGTGTTTAAATCTAAGAAAATGCACAGATACCTGATTATTCATGTTGCTCTGTCCCATTATGTAAAGCATTTGCTTTGTTTGTTGTCAGTTTCTATGGGCAAAACCTAATGCTAAAAAAGGCAACATGATTTTTAGGAGAAAATTAATAGCTGAATAAACTGAATTTAGTTTCATGATAGTATTCTGTAAGAACAATTTTGGTTTCATTCAAAAGTAGCACTTTCTGAAATAGATCTTTTTGTCTTTACAAGGGAAAATACAAAACTTTCAAGTGGCCTTTATACTGTGTAGAAAATCATTCCAGCAGCAGTTCAGTGTGCAGACTTAGTAGCATTCTTATTATAAACTTCTGCTCTCTGGGATTTATAACCTAGCCGTAAAATTCACTCCAGACTGGAACCATGAAAGTTCTCACAATCAAGTATTATATTTTTAGCCTACTTACATAGGAAAAATACTTCAAAGAGAAATTTCAAGGTACTAAAAGAATACTGAGGCTTCTTCCTAAAGTTAAGGCCAGTTTAACAGGTTAGAAACTCCACCCCAAAATCTTCAAAATACTTGAAAATTAAATTAAAAATAGTATTTACAGAAGGGAAGATATGAAAGCTCTAAATCTTCTGTTTGTGCAGAAATTCTGCAGTAGTACAAGAAGGGCAAAATTTTCAATGTGCTGTGTTGTTGTCCTGTCACTCAAAAATGACAGTATCTAGCATTCACTTTAGAGCAAAGCAGTGGTCAGGAATGTTAATATGAGACAGAGGATTGAAAAATGAAAGAAGAAAAGACAGAAAAGGAGGAGCCTTGTTTGAAAAGGTTCCCTTGGGATTTGTTCAAAGAGCATCTTCACAAGATCAGGCCTCATGAATCTTGGACCCAAGATACCAGGGTAAAAGAATGTTGGAAGGAAGACTTTCCCTTAGTCAAGGAGGATTGGGTTAGAGAACACTTAGAGAGACTTGACATCCTTGAGTCCAAGGCTGGACTTGAGTCCAAAGCTGGACATAAATCCTCCTAGAGCATCGAGAGAGCTGGTGGACACCATAACAAGGTCATCCATAATCCTCTTTGGAAGGTCTTGAAGATAGGGCAGTTCCTAAGGACTGGAAGACAGAAGAATTCCCCCTCAAGGCAAGAAGGAGGACACAGGGAACTACCAGCCAGTAGTTCTCATTTCAGTCTCTGAAAAGGTGATACAGCATCTTATTCTGGAGACCATCTTTATCCACATGGATGACAAGAAGATGATCAGGACTAGTCAACATGGATACACTAAGTGTAAATCATGCATGGCCCACATGTTGCCTTCTATGATGAAGCAAGCACCTGGATAAATGAGTGGAGGAAAGTGGATATTGTTTACCTTGACCTTAACAAGGCTTTCAACACTGTCTCTCACATCATATGAGAAAGTCAGGATGTGTGGACTGGATGAGCAGGCAGTTAGGTGGATTGGGAACTGGCTGAATGGCAGATCCCAAAGGGTTAAAATCAGCAGCACAGGGGCAGGCTGGAGGCCTATCACTAAAGGTGTCCCTGAAGGCTCGATATTGGGTCCGTTGTTCATCAATGACTTGGATGAAGGGGTAGATGCCTCCTCAGAAAGTTCACTGACAGCACAAAGCTGGGAGGAGCCGCCAATACCCCAGAGGTGCAGCCCTTCAGAAGGACCTCAACAAGCTGGAGTTGGGCAGAGAAGAACCAGCTGAAATTCAACGCAGGCAAAAGCAGGGTCCTGCACCTGGGGAGGAATAACCCCACGCACCAGCACAGGTTGGGGGCCAGTCTGCTGGGAAGAAGCTCTGCAGAGAAGGACCTGGTGGTGCTGGTAGACAACAGCCTGTCTGTGAGCCAGGAGAGTGTCCTTGTGGCCAAGGTCAATGGTATCCTGGGGTGCATTAGGAAGGGCACAGCCAGCAGGCTGAGGAGGTGATCCTGTCCCTCTGCTCAGCCCTGGTGAGGCCACATCAGAAGTGCTGTGTCCAGTTCTGGGCTCCTCAGTACAAGAGAGACATGGAGCTCCTGGAGCAGGTAGGAGGGGCAGGTGGGGGAGGGCGGGGCAACAAAGATAATTGTCCTTATGACAGAAGGCTGAGGGAGCAGGACCTTTTCAGCCTTGAGAAGAGATGACTGAGAGGTAACTTCATACATAACTATCTGAAAGGTAGGTATCAAGAGGATGGAACTAAGCTTTTTGCAGCAATGCCAAACAACAAGACAAGAGGCAATGGGCAGAAACGGATGAACAGGAAGTGCTGCCTGAACATGAGGAAGTACTTCTTTACTGCGTGGATATCAAAGCGCTGGAACAAGTTCCCCAGAGATGTTGTGGAGTCTCTCCCACTGGTGATATTCAAGAAACATCTGGACACAGTCCTGTGCCCTATTCTCCAGGATGACACTGCTTGAGCAGGGAGGCTGGACCAGATGATTGACTGTGGTCCCTTCCAACCTCACCCATTCTGTGATTCTGCAATATTGTCTTGCATAATTTGATGTGGTCACAGCAGAAGATGGAAGAACTTCTACCTTTGCATGACTGTAACTACATCCTTTTGATGATGGCTCTTGTGTTGTACGATGAGGCACCTAGAATCCAAGATCCTTGAAGTGTGCAAATTAGGTTAGAAACCTGAGCTTAAACCCAAGATTACATAAGAATTAAATTTCACAGTCTAGGTACATTTCTAATAATATTTATTATGATTTTCATGTGTGGTTTTTTTATGGCAACTCCTTTTCTTTTTAAGTAGGACTCTTCTCTCATAAGTCAAAAACCTTTATCACTTTTCTGACCTGAGTTCTGTTATGTTTATTGACTTGTCATCTGCCAGTTACAGACAGTAGGTAATTGTTTGACCTATTGACTTTTCCTTAATTTAACTTTGTTCTATATCTCTTTCCCATTTGGAGACACTGTACCAAAACAACTACCAGCTTATTAAAATCACTTATTTTGAATGCAGGACTCTTGAAATTTGGAGTTCAAACTTCAGTAAATTAAAGGCAAAATTTCAAATTTTTGGCATCATATGACTAAATATTAGTTTCTAAACTACTGTAATAGTCTAAGGAGTACTACAGGTTATATTTGATTTAGAGGTGCATTTAATTCATGCTGCATATGAACTTTAATGAGTCTTGAATGCACTGTCAGATATTCATGGTCAGTGGCATTTTGACCATTTTATTCAACTTTGCATCGTATTTTCTGAAGCAAGTTGCTGATGTTACTCATGGAAAAATTAAACAATCTCATAAAAAGAGAGCTCAAACAATTACTACATCATTAATGCAAAAAAATATGTCTACATAAAAAGAAAAGCAAAAAGCAAGGCTTTTTAAAAAAGAAGCAAGAAACTGAAACTCATTTTAGGATCTTAAGTTATCTTGGAGCTAAAAGAGGGAAATACTGATACCATGATGGCACAGATAAATTTTCTGCTTTACAGATTCATTTTTAGGTAGTATGAGTCAAATATATACTGAGGAAGCAACTTCAAAAAAGAAAGAAAAAGTTGGCAAAGAGAGTTTTTCACCAACTTGGCTAAAGTGAACCTATCAACAATGTTCCATTCTAGCTCAGTGTGTAACTTTGAAATCTTTTCAAACTGATGAGTCTCCTTAGCTTTTCCAAAAGGGGACTGTGAGCTGCAGCCAGTGTTACAGGAAATGTCACCTGCCTTTCTGAAAGTCTAGCAATCAATCAAAAAGGGCATTTTGTTCAGCTAAAAAACCCCAACATATGACCTTACTATAGCTCATTCTTTATTTAAGCATACTAATAATTGTATAATTTTAATGCTAATTATTTATTCCAATTTCTGCTGTTTTACCTTGTAAGAAAAGGGAATGTAATGAAATGCCTTTCTGTTAGTGCTCACAAAGGGGCACGAATTCTAGCTAGAGGAAACTAAGTGATGAGAATGTGTGCAGTTTACTGCAGCAGGGATTGTAGCTCAGTGTAGGATTTTTTAAAATATATTAAGGTTTCAGATATTTCTCTAGCCATTTTTCTCCAAAACAATAATAAAAACCCAGTAAGAAAGCAGAAGGAGGAAAAATGGTAATTCTCAGATCCCATATTAATACACTGTGTTATAAACAAGTAGAAACAAGCCTATGAAATGAGCATAGTGGGATGCTTTGTGTCTGCTTATTTGCTCTTCTCCTGTTTTAATCATCTCTCAAGAGACTCAGGCAATAAATACTGACTGTGATGAGAGCATTTTTTCACACCATTGAAAGAAAGTTATCTCCTCTGGGATAGTCCTTGCCTTGTGGGTATATATGAGTATGGTGATAATGTCACTTCCAGAAAAATTACAATTAATTATGTATCATTGTTTGTTATTCCAAAAAGACCAGGGAGACTAAGATTTACATTATTATATATTTGCAAAGGCAGTTTTCTCTGCCTTCTCTAACTAACATTCAGGGAACGTTATAATGTCACAAATCATAAACACAATAAAATTTACAGGTCAGAAAAAATACACTTTATGCTTTGCTACTATGTAGCTAATGTAAAATGTGCACCTGAAATTTTCCATTCAGAAAAACATCCTTATTTGGAAAAGCTAGCCCAGCAAGTGCCTTAGTTTTGCTGAACACCATGAGGCTAATGCTCATGATAACATGCCTGTTTGAGCTGGAGACAGTGCTCAGCTTCAGTGCAACATGCCAGGTGCATTTAATGTTGACTTGCCCTTTCTTTTAATAGATTTACTACAAAGCCTAGCAGGATTGCAAAGCAGCATTTGTTGGAAATTATTCTCCTTTTTTCTCCTTTCAATGTTTTAAAGATTTGATTTAAAAGTTGTGAAAGTAAATGGGAACATACAGTGAATAAGTTATCAAGCAAAGTTTGTGAATGTTAAATACCTTGTACTCTGACAGTGTTTGGTCATCATCAGTATCTCTGAAAAATATTAGGATTAATGCAGGCATGATCTCTGAATACTATCAGACCCACTGTTTGTAAGTATAAATGCAAGCACCTACTAACACCCTCTGGTTTATGTACAAACACTCCAGTGTACATCAAGCGCACTCCTGGTTTGCACACATGCAGGGATAGCTCCTCTAATCCATGAGATGTAACTTCCCAAGTTGGGGGATGGCCAAGTCGGGAGCCCTGCTCAGAGGCTGGGAGCATTCCCAGCGTGCCTCACAAGCCTCTGCACTCCCCAGCACGCTTTCATCTTCCTTCACCTCAGGCTCCAGATGTGGGAGGCAGCAAGGTGATGGGAGTTCAAAGCAGCAGCCCATGAAACAAGCTCATCCAGCCTCCTCCAGCGGGGAGTGAGGCCCCTTCCCTCTCTGCAGCAGCACGGTGCTGGGCCAGGTGCAGCTGGCAGCTGCCTGTGAGCCCGACTGACAGGCGGTGTCTGGCACAGGAGACCTGGAAACACTGTGAGATCAAAGCACACGAGGTGTGGCGGCCGCTCCTGGCTCTCAGCCTCGTCTGCTGCAGCTGCCTGTTGCCACAAGGCAAAACGGGCTGCGAGATCAGGACCGTGTTTGCTTTGGGGAAAACAGGAGGCTTCAGTCCCCTGAGCTCGGGATCCCGTGCACACCAGGGGTGAAGGGCCGGGAATAGAAAGGAGACAACATAAAGACAAGAGTTGGAGTCTTGGAAGGTGGACAGAAGGAAGACCTGAGGAGCTGCAGCCCTTCATCTCTCCCTGCCTGGTGGCGTGAGAAGGACACTGCAAGGTGGCATGAAACTCAGTGGATTTGGATATCCAGCCAATCTGGGTATTAGAGATGGGAAATGCTTAAAAGAGTTTTAGAAATCTGAGCCAAATACCTGATTGCTACTCAAATGACACGTTATCATCCTGAGTGGAACACAAATTACTCCTGCTGTTTCCTTGCCAGAGCATACTGCATTATTTCATACAGCCTCTGTTTTTGGTAAACATAAGCTACTCTTGTGTTATAGGTAAGGTAAATCTGAGAATGTTTTATCTTTTTCAGGTAAGCAAGTTAATATTTGCTGTCAACAGAATAAATGGATTTTGCTGTCTTTTGAAATACCAGTTTTTCCAAAACATACAGCTTGCAAAGAACAACAATGAATATACTGTAACTGTAAAAATGTGGAATTAAAGGGTTTTTTTCTAACAAAGATGGCTTGAGTGGATTTTTTTTCTCTATTTCTACCTTTCCAGTCTGTCCAGTTGTAGAAATCCTGTTTACATCATAACAACATAACATTACATTCATAACAACAGTGAGCATTTGAAAGAGCAATGAGATTTTGGTCAACGAAACAAAAAAGATAACACTGAACCACAGAAAAATTATCTAAGCATTTCAGAAATATCCATTAAAAACAGTATCAAAGGTACACAAGATAAGGTGTGTCTTCTCTGGATGTAAAAAATCTAAGCAATTTTTAAAAAGAAAGCTAAAAACATTTCCATAAAGATTTCAAAAGCACAAAGCACACCCCGGTCTCATAAAGAAATAAATAAATGCAACTTTTGCAGGGTTACAGCAGACAGAAGGCTTATGCATCAGGATGAAAAGGTAAAGACATTTAAAATTGGGCCTATTCTCAGGCAATACTTTTTTTTCCTATTTTTTTCTTTCTTTCTCATTCTCACTCTCTCTTTTTTTTTTTTTTTTAAATGCTATTACTTTGAAACTCTCCTGGCATTTTGCAAGCAATAAAAAAAGGCAAACAGTGTTCTTTTCTGTAAAGTCTTCATGCCTAGCCCTCTATGTTTTTGCTTAAATAGAATATGTAACTTCTTTTATTCTGCCTTCTACAGTTTTATAATTGTTACATTTGCAGGCAAATAAAGTCACAGAAATTTTTATAAAGGCAAACAATTAGTGTTACACAAAGAATGCTTCAGACAGTTTAATTTCATATTTTATCCTTTTTTTCTTTAGGAAAACATTAAACTCTGAGACTGAATAAAAACCTTAATGGATGTTCCTCTGATTTTGATAAGATTAGTAATACCTATTTCTTTCATTAATCACAGAAATTGCTTAATACTGAGACTACGGACTTTTCTTTAGACAGTATCCTGACCTATTTTACAAATTTATATCTAAGTTATGAACCAAACCATTGCTAATAATCCTTCCATCTTTTAACAACAAAAAAGTAGATGGACCTAAAGATAGCCATGCTCATTATGTTTCAAGAAAAATGTTTGAATGTGTTCTTTATGGTTTGAACTAGGCAGTATAAATGCTTGCTTTCTTCAGGCAATGTTATAATGACAGTTTTCCAAAGGAGTCCTTTTAAGTTCCAGGATAACTTATCTCAGGAGGAAATATTCAGTTCTCTGACATCACAAGTTTCTTAGACATAAAGTATGTCTCATTCTCCACCAAATGGGCTCTTAAGCAAGCACATATCTGGGCTGATCACTTGCCCCTTGTACCAGGTTGCATTTCACCAGCTCTGTGTTTCTGGTGGTAACACACCTAGCCAGCTTCTTGGCATCGCTGCCTCTCCTCCTAGAAATGCAAACAATTTTCTATTTTATTCCCCTGAAACAGAACTTCATTTAAAAATGTGCATGCAATTGTACTTTCTGCATTTTCATCTTTTGTCTTTCTGCAAACACCAGTTACAAGTAAAAGTGGAAATAGAAATTTTGTGCAGTGTTCCCAGGTTTGTAGAGCTCTAGTAAATATGCTGCTGTCACCTAGCAATTTATTTTTTCCCACTTTCTGTGTTAGAATGTCAGTAAGTGGAAAACAATATACTCTAGCTATCCTTGAAATAAATCTTCAAGAAATCCCTCATGAAACTGACTTAATTCTGTCTCCAGAAAAATAACTCAAAAAAGAAGTTAGCTGCTATGAGGTACTGATTTTCAGCTGGCACCTCAGGTGTGCTTGTGGGTCTGAACTCTGCTGCCGAGGGCTTTTCCAGAGCATAGGGTTCATTTGGGCTCAGCTTCTAAAAGCATTTAAGGAGTGCTGAAGCACATCAGTAAGTGACAAGCACCTAAACACAGAACTAAATATGAAAACATTTAATTTATATTTAAAATGAAATGTGTTATACTTAACTGTAAGGGGTTTACACCTAAAACTGTAAGGATCTTAGAGGATTCAATCATTCACTTTCTAGCTAGCTTCTAAATTTGATCGGTTGCTGAATCAAAAATTCCACACTTTGTCAAATCAAATGAATCTGTGGTTGTGTCTATATTTAATAAAAGAAACAAACTAGAAATTTAATGTTTAAAGGAATCTCCGAAGAGCTGTCACTGCTTACTTTGGACATCTCTCGCAAGAACAAGGAATGTCTTCTTGTACCAAAATATCATTCTATAAAAATAATTTCTCATAGTGTTTCTATATTTGTTTGCTTTTACTTTTCAATTCACGTTAAAAAAAAAAAAACAGACAAAAATAGAGAAACTTTACCCTCCTACTTCAGCATAGAGATGCAACTATTCGACATCTGACCAATCTTAGTATGCAATTATAATAAAATAAGATGCCAGTACTTTGCAGCCAGATGTAATACATTAAAGCAAGGATGTAGTCTGAAAGGATGTAGAGCCAGGTGGAAAGAAGGGGTGGAGAAAAATAGTCTAGATGAGACAAATATGTTTGTATCCCTCCTCAGTTGGTTGAAAAGATATGTTAGATTATTTTAAACTCTTTCAGTTATACAATGTGTATTTATACCTGCAAGCCTCAAAATATTCTATAATCTAAATGTATGTATATGCACCTAAAATACAATTAAAAATATGATTTAAATAATTGTAATTCACAATGCTTCCTAAATAAGGACCTCTGCTCCTGCTCTTCCTTTCAAGTATTTGTAGTCTGTCAGGATCTGGTTTTGTGAGCAAACCCCCATTATTACAGAATGATTCCTTGATTACTTTAAATGCTTCATTACTTTTTAAGTATTTTAACATTCTTATCTTTTTACTAATTTAGAAGGTAAGACCTGACAAATGACACTGACATTAAATTCCCATGAGTGGTTGTTTCAACTGAGTTTGAATTTTAGCTCCTATAAAACACTTTTTTATATTTTAATATCTTTTGTTTGGGACTTTTTAATATCAGTGATAGAGTTGACCTCTAAAATGACAGGGTATTTATAACATTTTTAGAAAGATAAATAATTCCAAGAAGTTTTCCTTGTCTTACATTCCCTTTCACCATCCCCTCTTACAGCCTAATTCTGTTGTAAAGGTTTCATTTATTAATTCTTCAGCATTTACTAATGCTCATGTGACTTCAAGACAGCCCAAAATGTACAAACACAGGAAAATATGACATTTCCTGCCTAAACCAGTGTATGCTTTGACCACAAGATTTTATGAGAGCAGCCTATCAAGAACAAGAGAAATAATTTAAGAATATTGTTTACATTCTTAGTAGGAGGTCAAATTTATTAAATATGTCATGATTTTAAGAGGGAATTTGAGAAAAGTGAAGGAGATAAAGGTATGCATGTATTTATATACTTAATCTCTACGAGGATCAGCATAACAAAGTGAAAAATTTATTTGAAAATCTGTGAAATGTTTAAGAGTGGTTGAAACCTCAAGTCAGTCAAAAACAAGTCACTCTTTACAAGCTGGATGAGAGGAAATAATGAAGATAGCTATGAGAGTCACTGAGACTGAAATGGGGTAGTTTTAGGCTCAAAGTGATAAAAGAGCAGGAGCCAGTGGAGAGATGTTCACACACTAATAAAATGGTCAAAGCAGTAAATTATGAAAATAATTGCAGCAGCTTCCTGCAAAACCAACAGAGCCCTCCCATTCATGGGGGAGTATCAGCACAGGCCAGAGAGACTATGTTATATCATAGCCATTTGACTTACTCTAGCCTTAAAAACAGATTAATACATGAGACCTTAGAGAGTGACAATACTTTAGTGAGTGTGTGATATCTAATTAAACAGTATGTGTGATAACAGCACTTCTGTCATCCTAGTGTTGAAAGCTAATTTCTGTGCATGCTGTTTCTTTCAGGTATCATTTAGTAAGACATGACCTGCTTGGCACAGTGGGGATCTGTTTTATGAATGTGTTAAGGTGAGTAGGTCTTAACCACATAATTGTAAAATACTGTCCAGAAAGGATTCCTTACACTCCCAATTTCAGTTGTTTCATCCTTGCCAGAGGATTTAACTTCAACAGTGGGTTAATATAGAAAAAAATCTTACCTAAATGTCTTTCTTACTCCCAGACTTTTTAGCAGGGTTCCTTGTTGGTTGATAAGTGAAGGTTAACTTCCAAAATAGGGAATAAAAAATGTTGAATTCTTTTATAAACAAAAATACTTGCTCTATACATAATATTTGATGTTTTCACTTCAAGTTTTATGAATCTGGAAAAATGACACACAGAGAACAATTCATATGGACCTTTTTATTTGGAAATATCTCACCAACCTCTTCTGTCACGTAGAATCTGCTGGCAGCATGTTCTTGGAGTTTAGCATCTCATTGATATGACAGAGGCAGTTCACATTCCTCAGGAATATTATTTTGAACTGCTTGGGTTCTCAGAGTCTAATTCTGTCAGGCATATTTGCAATATAGGAACACGGACCTGATAAAATGAGTGCAGACTTTTCTAAGCTACATATATCCAGCTTCCTTAATCTCAGCTTCTGCAAACTTTTTAAAAAGTTTAACAACTTTAGGTGGAGAAGATTACTTTGAACTGGAAAATGAAGGCCTGAAATGTGTTCCTATGGTTTATATCAATGTAGTTCTACAAAATAAGTGTCCTAAAATTATGCGTTGAATATGTCTTGTGGCTGATGGTGAAGTATAGATCTGAAAACACTTTTGGCCTCCACAACTAACTTCTCTGAGACTCCTTGTGTATCTATAGACCTGTGACATTTAGTCATACTCTGAATGTGGGTATATGTTTGGGTTTTTTTAGTTTACATTTCAAGAAACAGTCAGATCTTGAACATACTTGTTTCAATAAATATTTTTCTTTAAAATTTTACTTATGCCAATTAATCAGTCGGGCTACATTCTTGGTGGCTTAACAGACTAACTTTCTGTCTCTTCCAGAAAGAAAATATGTATTGCAAATTATCAGTGACTGATGCAGTGTTTCTAATTTTCATAGGAAAATAAATACTATATTAATACAGCAATGTTCAAAATTTATAAAATATTTTCATAGATTATTTTAGTCAGGCTTCCACATATCATTAGTATTTGCGGTGTCTCATAATGTCCTGTACATGGTATTTAGCTTCAAGATAGATTTTATCCTTTCTCAAGGGTTAACTTGTGCATTTTTTGATACAATAGACTGAATTTTTGAAGGCCTTACTGCAGACATATTAGAAGATGTATTTCAGTCTCATGAGAAAAATGTGATTCTGCTGCAAGGTTCCTGCTTATTTCTTTTATCCTTTTTTCACTTTACTAATTTTTCTTGTTTTGGCTCCAAACTTTCTTGTATTGGATATTATCCATTCTGAAGGGACTGATTATTCCTCAGGGACTGGAGATACTGTTGTAAAAATCAGGACAGGATCTGGACTGGCTGCTGTTTTCAGAAGCCATAAAGGATACCTTTTTATAATGTTCTTTTTAAGGCATATTAAGACATGTGAGCATCTGAATCCCTGCTTATGTGATCATAAAGTAGGTAAAAGTCAAATCCAGGCATATTAGGAGGCAAAACTGCAAAATATCTAAGATTAAAATAAGCTTGAACAAGCAATGAAGAACCATATAAAGTAAAAAGAATCAGATATATTTACCAAAGGTTATAAAGACATTTTGTGTGAATGATGATTGTGGCCCTACTCATACAGCAGGCTGATTTAGGATCTGAACTTTGGGTTGTTCAGCTTCATGAAATCTGAGATTTTTTAGGAATTGTCAGTATTTATCATAGAGATGTATTCCAAAAGAGTGTTTCTATTTCTTTTGTTTCTGCTAAGCCTTCTGATTTTCCATTTTTAACCTTCTATATCTTCTTGATTAAGACATATTTTTGTTTATTCAATGTATGCAGAAGAAAACCTAAGTGAGGAATATGTTTGCCTCATTGTTTAGTTCTGGGCAAGGACAAAGCATTCTTCTATTCCCACACAAATACTCAAGACTGAGGTTTTGTCTTGTTCAAGTAGTGGTGTGAAGGTACCAGAGTGAATTTGCATTAGTTTTTTTGTTTAGTGAATTTACATAGCTTTTGCCTGATGTCTATATAGTCAATGTTTTATGGGGAATTCAGGTTAGTTTTGATTGGGTTGTATGGTTGAAAAGACCAGTTATAGAATGTAATTTGTAAATCCTGAACTCCATCTTTTAGTTTTATGTTATCTGTAAGAAATCCAGTCTATTTCAACACTGTTTGAAGAGTGCACCACAGAGTCAAAGAACAGAAGTAGATGTGACTGGGTGTCTGATTTCAGCTGAAGTACAGTTAATTTTCTCCACAGTTACTAGAATGGGACTCTGTTTTGAATTTGTGCTGAACACAAATTGATAATGTGGAGGTGTTTTTGTTATTGCTGAGCAGGGCTTACACACAGAAAAACCCTTTTCTGCATTTTGTACTGCCACACTGGAGAGCAGACTGGGGGTGTATGGGAGACTGGGAGGAGACACAGCCAGGACAGGTGGCCCCAGCTGACCCAAGGGATATTCCAGACCAGGTGACATCATGCTCAGTGTGTAAAGTGGGGGACAGTTTGAGTGATGGCTTTGTCCTCCCCAGGCACTGTTACATGTGATGGGGCCCTGCTCTCCTGGGAATGGCTGAACTCCTGCCTGCCCATGGGAAGCAGTGAAATCATTTCTTGTTTTGCATTGTTTGTGTGTGTGGCTTTTGCTTTCCCAGTTAAACTACCTTTATCTCAACCCATGAGTTTTCCTGGCTTTTATCCTTCTTATTCTCTTCTACTGGTGGGTACTGACTAAGTAGCTGCATGGGGCTTGGCTGCTGCCTGGGGTGAAACCAAGACATTGGGACATTCACTTCAAGAGCATTACTGACACTGAAAAGCTAACAGGTGAAGTTTATCTTTAGCAGCTAGAGAACAGAAAATACTGCCTGACTTGTTCTGGAGGAAAGAAAAGGTGAGTGTTCACCAAAATGTCAAGAGTTCACTCCTCGTCTAATGTTTTGTGCTTCTGTTCTTTCCAAAACAATGGGATAAGAAAGTGGCCCCATCATTTCATTCTATCTCCATGCAGTTTTCTTTTCTGTCAAGATATTGTCCCAATTGCTTTTCTTTCTTGTGGCATGTTAACCGATTTTTCAAGTCTCAGAGCTTTAGAATATAAACAGAGATCTCATGTTTTTTTCCTGGATTTTCCTAGTAAATGACAAATCCAGTAAATATGTGTAAGCGTAGCATATAGTTCAGCTAGTGCAAGGTTATATAATGATAAAAAGGGAATTGGGACATTTAACCAAACCATATATACTATATGGGCTTTTCAAGCTTTTCAAACATGTTGACTGTGCTCTAAACAGGAGTGCCCCAAAAGGCCAAGTTGACCTTTCACTGTAATTAACACAAAGTGCGGAAGCATGTCAGACAAGAGTCAAGGGAATTCTCTGAAAAAATAAAACATCCTTCAGGTGACAAATGTGCCTTGATGAAATGCAGACACTAAGGATGTGACAGTAGGTGTGGTATGGGAGCCTTGCAGCTTCTCTAGTTATGTATGGTAGTAAAATACAGCATACACATACATTTCTCTGTAGTAACAGAGAAATATATATGTTTCCAGAGAAACTGGAATATATAACCTGTCTTTTGAGTAGGACTTCTATCACAAGCTCCTTCATGACCAAAAGATAAACAGATAGCTGGTTCTGTATTTTGCATGTCTGGTTAGGGAGCTAAGACAGATTGACCCACATTTCAGTCAGCTAGCTACAGCTGAGAGATTGTATCAAAAGATCATGAGATATGTCTAGGGACTTTTAGTATTGATATTGCATATTGAAATAGTGAGATTTTGAAACTTCCTTGGGAGCATATTCAGTAAAACATCTTGGGCAGATTTAGAGTAAAGTAGAAACAAGAGAGATGAGCACTTATGTGGATAAGGACTTATTTTTAATGATCAGTTAAAGATTGAAGCTATTACTATACAGATTGTATAAATGCCAAATATGATTTTATAACAATTAAATGCACCTGTACACACAATCCAGGAAGACTTGTCTGTCACCAACTTGAAGTTTAAGAGAGTTTCAGTCTCATGAAAAAATGCCAGCTGAAGAATACCAGTACTCTTCAACAGAGTTCATAAACAAACAAAACAAAGTCAGCAAAACTTAAAACCAAATAAATCAATAAAAAATAACAAAAATTCCTGCTAACAAAGAAACAAACAAAGCTAAAAACTAAAACACCAAAGAAAACCCAAACCCAAATAGCTAAGAATAACTTTAGAGAATTATTAATAAAGATCATAGTGGTATCAGACACAAAATAATCCCATGCAACAGCTTCAAGAACATAAGGGCATAAAAAATGTTGCTGAATGTATTCAAGTATTTAGATATGACCAAGATGCAGTATGTACAGTAAAGTTCTATTTCTAGATCTGAGATCTTGTGCTAGAGTCTTACGCATATTACCATCATGCATTTCTGCAGATAGAAAAATGAGATGCTGTTTAATCACTATGTTTTGGGTTGTCATTTCTTAATTTTGATAGTTCCTGAAAGAAATTGGGGAAAAAGAAAATTTATTCCAATTCCCTTAGTTATAATACTTTGGAAGAGAAAAAGATATTGTATTTTATTAATCCCACTGGGTTAGAAAAAAAGTTGCAAAAACATTTTATTGGTTCTATGTTAGAATTTCATTCTTAATCCTAAAGTATGGATCAGCAAATCACAATGACCTCTATTCAGAAGCAAAATTATAACTTACTTTTCAGCATGAAAGGTTACTCAAAATATCAGAATAGAGAAAGAATATTATTTAAAGTCATAGTTTTGAATGTCTTCATTCCAGCATAAGTCTTTATTGGTCTCCTAAGACTAAGATCTTAGGTGCTTTGATGTGAGCAATTTCATAATGCAAATTCTTCTGATCTCCCTTTCTTCAACTGACCAGCCTTCCCTGACTTGTCCTTTATTTTCAGTGTCCTGCAATTTCTTCATCTTCCCAATATTCTTAATACTAAATGTAACTCCTTATAACTCCTAAACTTATGCTTTCTTCAACAGTACAATGAATACATTTATTCATGCTTAAGATTTTTCCCTCAGTATCTGACTCACGAATGTACTTCCCCAGTTACTTTCTCTTTTCTATTCTCTTCATGGTAATTGCTATAGCTGTTATTTTTCTGAACATTTTTTTCTTTTCTTTTTGTACATCTCCTATTGCTTGTTCTGTCTGTCACTCTCAAGAATGTAAGAATAGCTGTACTAGATGATAAAGATTCACTTAAATTAGTGCTGAACAGAGGACACTTTAAATATATACTGTTTGTTCCCATGATAGTCTCCCAAATTCAATATATCTCGCAGCTCAAGATGATGTGTGATTCTCTGTAAACCAGAAGCTGTGTCTTTTTGCAGCATAAATGAAAAATCATCCAAAATCAAATTGGTTTTGGCCTTTTTTGTGGGGTGGGAGGTTGGGGGGTAGGAGAGAAAATACTTTGAGAATACTATATTTTTCAGTCACTTTTAACACTCTGTACTGTAAACATGGAAGTGTGTCATGTAAAATTAAAATTGCTCTAACCCATGTATTAATGCTATGGTATTATCTTCTCATAACCCCGCTGATATGACATTTCTATTTAAAATAAGTGAAAAATCTTTGAAATGGAATCAAGAAAAGGGAAGGTAGAAAATCTGATGTATTTTCTCTACAATTGCTTAGGTATAATCTTTGAATCTGCCAAGTGGTTTGAAAGGCAAGTCCATGAATATGAAAAGTTTTTTTATTATCCTCGCTGTTCAATGAAAATTATATTTTTCAAAGTTTTACCTCAGAGTTTTACAGGTCAGATTCACTTATTATTTTGGCACCCTTATTCCGAATGGTGAGGTCAAATTAAAACACACACACTGCAAGCAGAAAAACCCAAGTAATAAAAACAATTTACAGTCCAGAAACATGCACTCTTACCATCCCATTCAAGAAGTTATGAAGAATTCCTAAGCTTCTGGCTGAAACATTTTATATTTGGCTGAATTTTACAGTGTTCTTTTTACAAAAGGCTTCAGACCTGTATCATAACCACTCTAATAAGCTTTGTATACTGAGTAAAGCCGACCAAACAGTGGTGAGCACACTTCTGAACTGTCAAGAGGTGCTGGTGATGTGATTAGTGTTGAGATTGTCCTGATTTCAAATGGGATAGAGTTATTTCCTTCCTAATAGCTGGTATAGCTCTGTATTTTGGATTTAGTATGGGGTCATTGCTAATAACATGCTGATGTTTTACTTGTTGTTGCAGAGCATTTGCCCTAAGTAAAGGATTTTTCAGTGCTCATGCTTGCCATGCTCTGCCAGCCAGGAACTGCACAAGAAGCTGGAGGGAGCATGACCAGGACAGGTGACCAAAGGGATAATCCACACCACAGAATATCATACCCAGTATATAAATGGAAGCAGGGTGGTTTCTCACTAAGCAGTGAGCAATTGTATTGTGCATTACTATATTTATAACGTGAGATTTATGTCTCTCTTTTTTGTTATTTTCCTTTTTGTTACTACTACTACTACCAGTATAATAATAATAGTTGTAGTAGTAGCAATAATTTACTTTATTTCAGTTATTAAACTGTTCTTATCTCAACCCACGAATTTCAGCTTTTTCTGATTCTCCTTCCCATCCCACATTTTGTGGGGATGGAGGGGCTGGGGAGGGAGCAGCCATGTGTTACTTTGCTGCTAGCTGTTAAACCATGACAGAGGTCTTCAACAGCTGAGAGCACAGTTAGTGTCATTTCTTAAAGCTTAAATGCAAAAAAATAAAATCAGAAACAATTAATCTCTGCTCAAAACAGATCCAGGGCCCTGGTTTGTCATTCAAATTTAAAACTCAGATAACCTTTAGGCACTTATATTCTGCTTTTCTGCTTTTTACAAACTTAGATTGAAGGCATTCACAGATCTCAAAAAAAAAAAAAAAGAAAAATCAAAGGGGCATAAGCAGATGAATGAGTTTCAGGGCCAGCTTCCTTCACTCAGCCTGTATGATAAATATGGGGATTCTTAGTTCTCTGTTATGACCTGTTTTGTTACCTGGGATCATTTTATATTTAGATATGGCCAGGAATGCATACATAGAAATGACAGTAGCTGGCATGATTTAATATCCACTGTCCTGTACCTTACCAAGGGTAATTTGCTAGTCTATCTATTCCTTAATCATATCAGAAAAATGTCCTTGAATTCCTGAAGACACAGAACCAAGGCTATCTTTAATGATCCTCCCAATTTTTTATTTTAGGATTACATACCAAACTGCTGAAGACACAGAATTTTAAAAAACTGAAAAAGTAATTAGTGATTTTCATCAAGACCACTCAGATTCAACACTGCTCTTTTCCTCATGATTGTAAGCCTACTTGAGAAAGCAGTCTAACTGCCATAGACAGACATATAACAAGGAGCACTGTGATTGAAAATACAAGATTACCATCATGACCCTGCAATTCTTTATGTATTGGCATCTGCTAGTGTAGTTAGATGAGCTCATCTCAAACTGATAGCTGTACATGGTCATGAATCTTCTTAGAAATATGATTGATGGAAAGGTAATATATACATAGCTATGCCTGTGAATGCATTGCTAAACACATGTGCAGAGTCACAAAAATAACAGGACAGTGCCATGCTGTTGGGAGCAAGACTGGTTTTGCTTGACAGAATGGTGATGGATACATAGAAGAATTCTCCATAATCTGGAATAAAATTCAAAGCATGTTAGAGCTATCTCTGCTGATTTGGGGGTTGTTTACTCAAAGCTTATTTTTCATCCAATTATGGGCTCACTGACAGTGAGGAGAGCAGGCCCTTGCTCAGACCATTGCCCCAGTAGGAGCTTTTCTGGCATTTTTAGCAAAGCGTGTAGCAAAGCATACTTTCATTGTCAACAGAAGTGGGAAAGAAAAAGTGAAATTTATTCCCTTTGTTATTAGGTGGTGGTTAGTAGTTTATTTGCAGAAGTTTTCAGTTCCTAAAAGTAAGAGCATTTCATACTCCAGTGTAGACAGTTGCTGACTTACAATGAAGGTTTGTGTCTCTGAAGGCAAAGTGAGCTGCACAGGGGTGTTCTAGACATAAAAAACTGACAGCAGAAACAGTACTCAGCGCCCTCATTAAAGAACTGGGCATCTACCCAATTAAGCTGGGGTAAACAAAGCCATTTCAAAGTCCTTTCTGTTCAAAAAGTATAAAATGAGCATAAACTATATAGCTATGATATTAGGATGATAAATTTTAATAATCTGAATCAAACATAGATGTTTTCCAATTTAAGTGGGTTTTTTCCCTTCTTTTCATGTAATGACAAGTGTTTTCAGGTCCTATTCAGTATGACAGTATTTTTTAAATATTTCCTCTAAAAAATGATAAAGTATTAATAGTGAACCTATTTGAATATTAGGTATTGTTTGTGTATCTTTGAATAACCAATAGCCTTTGATATAGAAGTAAGTTCAAGAGAAAGAGCTGAGAAGGAAATTGCATGCTATTTCTACTCTATCTCAAAACAGTTATATAAATCTTTAGGCTGAAAGGGCAGTATGAACCAATAACAAAAACTAAATATTATGTCCCTTTCCATCTCTTTGTGCACAGTAGCCTATTCTCAGATTGTTGGTGCCAGCAGTGAGCTTGAGGTTGGAGACCTGGAAGCGTGTCAGGGAGCATATTCAAGTTCAGAGGCTCTGCCAGCTCGGCCTGGCCCAGTGCCACCCTCAAGCTGGTGACAAGCATTTCTAAATCCAGACACTGGATTCAGTTTACCCCTAGCATGTAATTCTATCAACACAAAAGGGAGCCAACATGTATCTCCCTGTTTCCTATAGCAAAGAGAAAGGTGAAGGGGAAGTCTTAGCTTTGGTACAAATATTCTAAGTGGGAGGATTTTTTCAGGCCTAAAGGAACATTGAAGTGTGCCTTTTTGTGTGCCTGCTTTCTTTTCAAAATGAGACCTCTAAAGTATTCGTTTGTGTAACTTTATCTCTTTTCTGTATTATAGCAGTTTCCTGGTGTGTTAAGGAAAAGAATCAGTTCAGCTTCTAACCAAATCATTTCACTTCTCTGGGGATATTTTTGCTGCCTAAGGGCAGCTGTATTGGTTACCTGCAGTTCAGAAATCCTTCCAGCATATGTGCTGATCTCAAACACCAAATTAAACAGCAGTACTGCCCTTTAAAGAACATTCACTATTTCAACAGTATGAATGCACACATGACTATATATACTTTTCAATAAAATTCTTCCACTACTGGCAGCAAAAACCCTTTCTTACACTTAAACATGATTTGTTTTATTGCTTGTTAGCTTAGTTTATAGAAGATTCTACAGCATTTTTATTGCCTCATGGGTTTATTGCATTTTTTAATTGTGATATAATGTTCCAAATCCCTTGGCAAGGAGGAACTATATTATAGTTTTATAATGCTTTTTTTTTTTTTTGAGGAGCAAAGAAAGTCTATGCCCCAGGGTAAAAACTGGTGACCTATTTGGTTCAGCAACACAAGATAGAGGAATCTGAGCTCTACATTGCTGTCTTAACATCTCTTTTTTCCTTCTGAATTGGGACAGTCTATAATTAAAGTTTCATTTTCATAAGCAACAATCCTCTAAGTTGTACATGGAAGAGAGTCTTTGTTGTGAATCAGAAAACACTCTCACTCAAAGAGCTGTAGGAATAGATAAATAGTCTTTACAGTATCTTTTGTAATTGCTACAGATAGCTCAGATACACTTCTGTGATTTTCCATGATGCACTTTTAAAGTTAGGAGACAGCATGCAAAGAGGTTGTGACTAAGATCTAGATAAAATCTTGAATTTCTAGAGTAAGACTAGCCTCTCTCTATGAATCATAGAATCATAAGGTGCTGAGTTGGATGGGAGCCATGAGGACCACTGAGACCAACACATGGCCCTGCAGGGCTGTCCCAAGAATTACACCATATGACAGGTAGTATTGACCAACACTTCTTTTGAACTCTGTCAGCTTTGGTGCTCTGATCACTTGCCTGGGGAGCCTGCTCCAAAGTCCAACCACCCCAGGTGAAAAACTCTCTAGACATTCAACATAAACCTACCCCAACTCAGCTTCATACCATTTTTTCAAGTCCTGTCACTGGTCACCAGAGCGAAGACATCTGAACTTGCCCCACATCTTGCCCTAATGAGGATGTTGAAGCCTGCAATGAGGTCTCCCCTCAGTCTCCTCTTCCACAGGAGGAGACCAAATGACCTCAACTGCTCCTCATTCAGCTTCTTCTCAAGGGACTTCACCATCTTCCTGGCCTTCCCTTGGATGCTCTCTAATAGCTTTATATCCTTCTTATATTGTGGTGCCCCAGACTGCTCCCAGAACGTGAAGTGAGGCACCGTAGCTCAGAGCAGAGTAGGACAATCCCCTCCCTTGCTTGGATGATGCTGTGCCTGATGCTGCCAGGACACAGCTGATCCTCCTGACTGCCAGGGCACTGCTGACTCTCATTCAACCTGCCATCCACCAATAGCCCCCCCAAATCCCTTTCCACAGCACTGCTATCCAGCATCTCATTCCCCAGTCTATGCACACAACCTGAGTTGCCCCTCCCAGGTACAGAATGTGGCACTTGCCCTTTTTAAAATTCATATTGTTGGTGATTGCCCAGACCTCTCATTTGTTGAGGTGTCTCTGAGGGGCCTCTCTGCCCTTGAGTACGTTGACAGCTCCTCCCAATTTAATGCTGTCACCAAACTTGGTATTCTTTTGAGTCCTGTGTCCAAGTCATCAATGAAGATGCTTAAGGCAACTGGGCCAAAGATGAAGCCTTGTGGGGTCCCATCAGTGGCTGGACACCAGCCTGATGATCTGTGCCTGACCTGTGAGCCAGTGGTAGCACAGTTATCCTGCTGTATGTTGGATATTTTCCAGAAGGAGACTGTGTGCAATCATATCAAAAGCTTTGCTGAAGTCCAAAAATATTACAGTTGGTAATCTTGATAGTCTTCACTTGGTCAACTGGTGTGTTACCTTGTCATAAAAGGAAATCAGGTTTGATAAGCAGGACTTTCCCCTCAGGAAGCCATGCTGGCTGTGACTGATGACTGCACTGTCTTTCAGGCATTTCTCAGTATTTCCCACAAAAATCTTTTCCATTATTTAACTGGGCAATAAAGCAAGACTGACAGGACTCCAGTTTCTGTGTTTCTGCTTCTTGCTCTTCTGGAAAACTGGGAAGACCTTTGCCAGCTTCCAGTCAGCTGGGACCTCTGCAGATTCTCAAGATTATTCAAAAATCAGTGAGAGAGGCTTTACAATGACAGCAGCTAGCTCCTTGAGGATTATTGGACAAATCTCATTAGGCCCCATAGTTTTGTTGGGATTCAGCTGGAGCAGCAGATCCTGCCCAATTTCAGGGTTGACCATGAGTTGATCACTCCCACAGTCCTGATCCTCCAGCTCATGGCATTGAAACTCCCGTGGTCCATCATCTGTTTTGAAGACAGAGGGAAAGAACAGGTGAAACACTTAGCTTTGTCCCTAGCCCTGTTTGTGAGATGACCATCCTCATCCTGCAACAAGCCAATGTTATTTTTATACTGTCTTTGGATCTTAATATATTTGAAAAAACCTCTTTATCTTCAGCTACATGGATGCAGAGTCAGAAAAAGTAAGTCAAAAGTCATTGCCATATCTATGGTATTCTACAGTTTAATTTCTGTTGATAGTTTGGGGTTTCTTTTTCTCTTTTTTAACTTAGTGGAGATAGTTTTTGTCCAAAGCTGTATAAGTATTAAGTTATTATGTCCTTAATAAAATAATTTTGATTGTGTTCTTCTTATTTCTTTTTCTCTAGCTTCTCTTCTCTTCTGTGTTTTGTTTCTCACCACAACTCATCATGTTCTGCAGACAGTAAGGTAACTAGAGGATTAAATTGTCTTTTTATGTAAAATATTACCAGCTCATTGTTGGATTATCCATGGAAGAGTATTGCTGCAATTATGAAACTATACAGCTTAGTAAACAATGTAAATGAAAATATGATTTCCAGATGAACTTTTTCTGTTTTGGACTAGAAGTTGAAATTAAATCTGACATCTCAAGGTTTACTTTCGATGCTTATAGAAGTTCATCTGCAGTAAATCAGTATGTCAGCTTATCGCACCCCACTGAGCTCCCCAGAGAGACCCTGAGCTTAAAGTAGTATCATCTCCATCAACAAGCATCGTGACATGTCAGAGATCCTTAAAGAAGAATCTTGAAACTTTTGTACTTTTTATTGATGTTTTAATGAATCATGCAGAAAAAGACATTGAATTGATCCTCTGCTCTTAGAAACATAAACTGTTGTGTTATGCCATTAGTGCTGTACCATGACGTTTTGCTTTAAAGAAAAAAAAATATCATGATAAAAGAAATACAAATAGAAATACAGTGTAAAGGGCAATTAAGACAATTAATAATAGCTAAAGTGGCCAGTCATCAAGGAAGTTTTTTATAACATAACTCCTTTTTGAGGCTACCTGCCCTATACACCTGAGGATACTCCCAGCACTCACTTGATTCTAACTAAAACAAGAAAATGTTGTAAAATGCTCAACATGCAGGTTCTATAAACGTTTACAAATAAGTTCTTATAATTATAAAAGCATGAGTGTCTTAGAGAACATATTTGTTGTTCTTGTTTCTCATGCTTACTTTATGCCACATGGTGGCTAAGTAACTTGTGCCTTTTCCTAATCAGCGGTCAATGGAGAACTCATAATTTCCTCAGGATAAATTATAATTCAGCCTTCATCATCCAGGACAGATTTGGCACAGCTATTTTTAGAAGGAAGAAAAAAAAATCCCTTAATTACTGCTATTTTGGAAATGCAACAGCTGTCAGCAGACAGAAACCTCTATTTTTCATCCAGAAGATGAAACTAGGTCAAGCAGCCTTTTTCATGCAGACAACATTCAGTAGTTCAGACTGGGGTGAGAGTTTGGCTGACACTTGCCACTCTCAAGGCTTTAAGCAAAAGCCAGTTGAGTTTTGTTGACACTGTTTTCCTCACAGTCTTGTAATGCCTTCTTATTAACAAATGCGTTTTTTCTTCCTGCAGCAAAATACATAATCTAGAAAAGTTCTCTGCTGACATATCTATCTCTATGATAATGTTCCAAGGGATTTGCATACTGGAGGTATATAAGTTTGTCATTTCATTCCAGGCTGCCTCACAGCTAAACAAAGTGCTCAAGTTTTTTCACTGAGGTCAGGGTCAATTTACTACCAAGTGCATGCTGATTATTTAGAGGGCCCCGTTGCATCTGACTCCCTGAATGGCTGCTTTTGGCCAGGCACAGCTTTAGAAAACTCCAATCCTGCATTCAGCAGTCAGCAGGGCTACGCTCAAAAGTATTCAGTAGAAATGGCTTTTTCCTCTCTACTTTTTGTCCAACTGCTTAGAAAAAAAATTAGAGTCAGGATCTCTGAGTCACAGAATGGTTTGGGTTGGAAGGGAACTTTGCCATCTACTGTACTGAGTAGGACTGCAACTAGACCAAGATGCTCAGAGCCCTGTCCAACCTAACCCTGCATGTTTCCAGGTACGGTGCATCTACCACCTCTCTGGGCAATGGTTTCAGTGTTTCATTGCCCCTATTATAAAAGCTTTCTTCCTTATATGTAATCTAAATCAACCCTCTCTTAGTCTGAAACCATTACCCCTTGTCCTATCACAACAAACCCTGCTAAAACATCTGTACCCACCTTTTTTGTATGCCCTCTTTAAGTACTGAGGAACAGAAATAATATTGTGTTTTTCCTAGTGTTGGCAAAACCAGAAATTATTTCTCTCTTTCTAACTCTTTTGGTTTATTTGGTTGTTGTAATTTCTTTTTTAAAGTAGCAGTTAAAAGTCTGGCACTTTTGTTAGTTTTTCTGTGCAAAAATTTGGAAGTTGTTAAATTTTACCCAAATAAATTAATTGTAAGGGGAATCTGTTTTCATTTAAAAAGCTTGATTGTGGTGGAAAAGTTATGAAGTTCTGCTCAATTGTCAATATCTCAATCTCACATCACAAATGTGAGATCACAGTTTTGCAGCATCCAAAATAAACAACTAGTTCAGGCTAATGAGTTCCAAAACAAACTAATACTGGTCTTTAATGTTATAACTTTTTTTTTTTTTAAGTGAGGTATAATAGGGAATGGATGGATTACATTACCTTGGCAATACTGTATACTGTAATCTATAGCTACTCAAACTCCTATATGACACTATGTTATAAACAAACCAGACACTTTTTTTTGGTGGTTTGAAAGTTTTCTTTGAAAAAGAAAAAAGACAGAGCAGTACAAGAGATTCCTCCCCCCTTATATTTATTTGTATGTAGCCAAATATTCAAAGAAAAAAAATTTTTTTTCACTTGCTTATTTGATACACAAAGAATTTTAAAAAAATCCATCTGGTGTTGGGACATTTCCAGTCCTCTGTGATGTTGTTGGAAATGGGAAAGTGTAAAATGGAAGCTTCTGTTCTAGCAACTCTTTGACTTGACACAGAAATAAAAGCCTTTTACAGGGAATCCATTTGTATTCACTCTGGATTTCAAAATTATTTCCATCCACTGACAGCTCTGGAATCAGTGTACTTGTAAATGCAAGATGTGCAGATGTCAGGAGAGGCTGCCAAGAGTCTGGAAAAGCAGCAGAAGCTGGTGTTGTCTGGTTTGATCAGGAAGGGGTTGACAGTCAGACAGTGAAAAGATCCATTTTGTGTGACAAGAAATATTTCCATATATAGAGCATCAATATGTGTGATCCTTATTTTTTCTGAAACTTGAACGCAAGTGTGCCCATGGGGATTTGTCTGCATATTTAGAATGGAAAAAGACACTGCAGCCTGGATGATCAGCAAAGAAGATGTCAGGGAGCTGAAATAATAAACACATTGATGCTGGAATTTTTGCTTTGGTTCTTCATTCCACTTGGTATAAATACAGCAATTTTTTTAACCATGGAAAGTAGGGAACTGTTTGGAAACTATTTTATATAGTGGGAAGACATCATTTCAGCTCGAGTGATACACTGCAGCCATTAGTTTTGTACTTGTTTCAGTTCAAATACATTAGTACAAGAAGTACTTGCCAATAAACATTTTCATGTACAGTTGCTAAAGTTAGTCTGAAAATATATTATTTAGGATACTTAATACCTAGCTTTTTGTGATCTGTAGTTTTAGGTATTATTTTAGTTGCTCCCGTGTGCAAATCGAGCTGCCTAAAAACCTTGTGAGCTTTAAAAAGAGGCCTCTTCGTTTTTTTACCCTCAATGACATTTAAATTACAGAACTCAGAAAGTAATTAGAACAATATGATCTACTGGCCTACTACCTAACATGTTAGCTTTGCACAGTGATTCTCATTAGTCAGTAAGGGATGGCAACAGAGTCACTGGTGTGCAAAATATCTGAGGAGACCTAGGTATGGTAAAAGTATGTGTAGTTGGTGCCACACTGTTCCTTCCATGAGCTCAGATATGGAATCTGTCCCTAGAAGAATGGCAGGAGGAGACTGGAGGGAGGGAGGCATGTGAAGGCTGGAAGGTGAAGGTGCCTCCTGGCACCAGGAAGAAGGCTCCTGCTGCACCTGAACACTTGCAGCTACTGAAGAGGTTCACTGCCCCCAAGTTGAGAAGAAGCTGAAAGAAGCTGTGCTTTCATGCAGTGTTATATGAACCCTGGACAACAAAAGAGCAGCAGGAGAAAGCAACAGCTGATAGCAGTGAATGACTCCCTGCTGCAGAGGCCAGAAGTCCCTGACCTATCCTACAGATAATTTTGCTGTTTCCCAGGGGCTCAAAAGTTTGGGTTTTTCTGTAGCAACTGATAAAGCTTAACTAACCCAGAAATCTTCTTTCTGTAAAAGTCTTATAGTAGTTTTTGTGAGGCTAAGTAATAATTCAGCTTATTTTTCATGTACTTTGCCACAAACTTCCTTACCTTGTGTCTAAGGCTCTTGCAGTTTGTGATATTTAATCATAATTACTTTTGAACTAGGCTTGACTGTGGTTCAGAACAACCTCAGTTGCAAATATAGACAGCTTGAGTGGTCCAGCCCCGAGGTTACACAAACTAGAGTAGCACAAACCTTTCTCATATCTCACATATAGCATAAAATATTTTTGATTACAGGCTCAGACTTTACTACGAATATATTTCTTTCCTTCTTTATGATTCATTCCTTCTTTGATTGCAGAAGAAAAAGTGAGAAGTGGGAGACAGAGCCATGGAACAGACTATCCACCAACCTGAAACCTTGTTTCTCTTACTCTGTTAGGATGGGATTTATAAAACTCATATTTGAAACAACAGTTAGCCAAATGGAAGAGTTATAAAGAAAGCCAAGAATGCTGAATTTGAACTTTCTAATGGATTAATTGTAGGTAAGATTCTAAAAAAAAAAAAAAAAAGATTCAAACTTTTAAACAGCATAAAAGTAGAAGAGTAAAAGCACAGTATGGAAAATGTGCCTTTTTAAATTCTTCATTCCTTTTATACATTCAACAATCCCCTTTCTGCAGAGTCTCTACTGTACAGAATTTTCCTCTACTGAAACTATAGCTTGTTGTCCATTTCCCTGGAATAGAAAAGACATTTCAGTATATTCAAGGCTGTAACAAGTGGGTTTTATTATTTTCAACAGAAAAAAATCTTCCTAAGGCTTTTATATATGTACATATAAATATATACAGACTTTTATTTGAATATGTACCTACAAGTCAATAACTAGGTGTACAATTATATATATATATGTAATTTTGAAGGTATGTAAAAGGTCATAGGGTGGTTTAATTGTGCTTTTTTTGCTGTTTATAAACTTTAGATTAAGGGACTTTTCTCTTGGCAGCTGATAAAAAGAGAGAGATAAAAGGAGTAGCTGTACTGCTGGCAAGCCACTCGCATTTATCATCATCCTGGCCTGACATTGTGGAGGAAAGTCTCAATACATATTTAATTAAACTTCTTGTTCTTCCTCAAATGAGGGCTTAAGATATAGGGAAACATAAGATGAAATGTGTGTCGCAGCTGAATTTAGCATAATTCATCTATGACTCTCAGTTTTGGAAGGACTCCAGATCTAAATAACTGGCAGCTAAAAAAATGGAGGGTGGGGGGCAGGGAGGATTATCCTGTTTACCGAAAGACACTTTTATTTTAGTGAGATCTGGATCTTTTTTTGCTTTTAATCTGGTAGAACTAGAATCACAAATGAAACTTCAATTTGTCTTAACATAAAAGAAATGAATGAAACTAAATTAGAATAATCATAAAATTATAGTAGCAACCAAAAAAGTAAGAGAGAATTATCACTGTGAATGGAAAAGCTCCTTTATGAACATCAGAAGTAGCACCATGTCCCAAACTGAAACAAAGCATATAATAAAGAAGGGGAAATTATGGCTCCTTCAGTGTAAATACAAATATCTTGTGACCTATTCCAGAGTATCATAAAAAAAAATAAAAAAGCAATATAATGGAGCTGTAATTATGGACTATCTAAATACAAAAAATATCATGTTTTGCTCAACTTAGAGAGTTGCTCCAATATTTTCTCCTTCAATACCTTAGATTCCAGGCTTACAAAAGTCTGCAGGGGTAAATAAAATTTTTTGCATATTTTTGGGCACCTATTTTCAACGCCTAATTTCAAAATTATTTTCCAAGAAATTAGATTTCTGAATGTATTCTGCATTAACCAATATCCTGAATAAAAAGTTAAGTGTATTGTCAGCTTGTTAGCACCTGCTCCAGTATAAACTCTGTCATCTTCACCTTCCCTTTCCTTGTTGAAGATATAGTTCCATTTTCAAATATCCCAAATGCATGAAATAAGACAGCTAATGAACACTTTGACATTTCCTGCCCATCTCCCAGATGGTAAGAGCAGTCAGTGTTTTCTGTAAAACATTTAGATGCTTGTGTATGGGAGTGGATGCTTATTGTAAGGTCTATGTCTGAACAATTTTTTCTCATCCTTGAGACCAGCAGAGAGGGCAGAGCACTGTCAGTTCATCACAATATCCTTTACCATTTGTCTTCTTCTCAAGGACTAAGTATTGACTTTCAAATACTTAGGGATATTTCTTAGATGTGACTACCACACCAGGGAACAGAGGGAGCTAGTGGAGTGACTAAGTGCTTTTTTTAAATGAAGTTTTGTTGCATTGTTAAGGAGACTTTTCTGCATTAATAATCCAGACTATTAAATTGAAACATGAATGGAGCTAACGACAAATTCTTATCTCTCTTTAAGAGCTGCATTCACTTTTGCTCTTTACAAGATTTTGAAGTGTAAGAATCTTTTTGCCTAGTTTTCTAAGTACACAGTAGCCTTCCTTCCTTATGGTATAACCCAGCAAAAAGAAGTTTTCCATGGTAAATGTTACATGGTTTGTGATTACGTGCACCTTAGAAAACTTTGGTTGAGTATCGAGTGAAGCGTGGAAGCATTCCAAGTTAATTTGTAGCTCATATTGCTTTCTTTTTTTGCTTTTGAATCCTCTGGTACTAAGAAGAATAATGAGTTTGGGCCTCAGATTCAATCTTCCCCAGGAAGTTTTTGAATGAAACCAATGCAACTGCTGTGATTCAAAGAAAGCTGAAAGCTTATTCATGGTCTGAGCATGACTACCAGATTGTAGTTACCATGAAGTTACCATGAAGTTAGGTGTCATTTAGTCCTTTTCCAGTTGATTTGTGAATTGTGATGGAGCTTAGTCAATTGCTAAGTGCCCAGGTGCTCAGATGGAGTGCATGTGTGTATACTTGTCTGTAGGTAGCTATGGAACTTGCACTCATGAGCCAGTTCAAGTATTTATGTGTAGATACAAGATTTAATAGCTGAGAAGCAGAGCTACTATTTAATTTATGCGCTGTCAGGCTCAGTTTTAGAGAACAGCCTTCCTAACTCACTCAATGACCAACAGAGCATACAAAATCATAATTTTAAACATATAAATTAACATTAAACAGAATCTTTATATAACTCTTTGATTTTCACATGCAAGGAGAAGATAGCATTACAATTTTGAGATGTCTTTTGAGGAACTAAAATCATATTTGTTGTATGTGCATGGACACATGCATACGTGCATACACATATTATTTGGTTTCTTAAAATAGCTCCTTTGATACATGGCAAGTAGCTTAATGGTAGTACACACATGGTGAGTACCTTAATGGTAATGTTGCAAAAAATGATCCTCATACAGCCTTACATGTGTTCACTATAGAGCATATAACCTTGCAAAACTAAATCAAGTTTCATATTGTTGTAACTTTTTTTTGGAAATTAATTTTTATGAGAAAAATATATTTTGTTTGGAAAAGGTTTTCTTATGTGTCTATAGGCAGAGAGAGAAAGAGAGACTGCAGAGCCTACAGTTGGTGGATGACAAATGTCTTTGCTCTGCATTAGGGTCTACTCACAGATGCCTGAATTTAGAACCTAGAAACAATGGGGACAGCACACAAGGCTACAGAATTAAATGCATTCTTACCAACAAGAGCTTTATTACATCATAAATTTCCACAGAATAAAACAAAAAATGCCCACCATTTTCATAAGTTTCCTTCTGGCTCTTGGTCAAAGAAAAATCTCAATGAAACAGTACATTTGTCTACCAGTTTAAAGACAGAATTGGGATTCTAGCATGTATTTATAGTCTCTGTCATGGCAATAGAATAATACAGAAGAGCAAGAGGAAAATCATAAAGATGAATAAGTGCATCAAAACAGTGGTCAGTCAATATTCTAATTGCTATTTCACTGTTGTGTGACAACATGAAAAGCATGCTGTCAGCTCCTCAGCTCTTGTCTAATAACCTTTCTGCTTTACCACTGAGAAAGGTCCTCAGCAACATTGTCGTGGTAATTGCCAGAGTGCAGCACCATCAATTCCCACCTCATCAGTGGAAATCTACTTGCTGATAATTTGTTAAATTGCAGATTCTAAAGTGTCTAAAAGAACATATTGATAGGAAAGAAAACAATGACACATCAACAAGGAGCACTACTAGGGTTTTCACAGCCCTGAAAATGTTTTTTATAAAGGCATTTTTTGTTAATTTTTTTTTCCTCCCAAATTCATCTCAAACTGGGACAATATACTCTAGTTCAAGTAATAAGACTCTAATGGATCTTAAGACCATCATAAGGAGTTCTTATATTTGGTGATTGTTTTAAACAACTCTCTTTGTTTAAGGAGCCTGCAGTTTCATATGCCTGCCACTTCTGATGTTGTTCATTATATCATGATATAATGAACAGAACAGTAAGTGTAGTCAATGAAATTTCATTTATCATCATCTCACACACATTAATTTCTTACATGGTTGTGAGATTCTTCATATATTAATCTGACTCCAGACAGTTTGGAACTGACCATACCCAGAGAAGTACAACGTGTCCACAGGCAGAAAATATAAACTACCAGGAATAAATTTAAAAAGGAAGCAGAGATTGCTCAATCCCATCTGTATTTACCAGTTTTTCACTGATGACACAATCTCAACCTCTTGAGCTATAATAATAGCACACTTTGCAGAATTGTGAGAACATGAAATTTTATTTTTAAACTTCTAGTGCTTTCTGAACTGGCAGTTGGAATTTTAATTTTCTACAAGACTCATTCACTTCTGAGTTATGTTATTTTTCTCCATAATATGCTCATTTCCTGATACATATTGGCACCAGTTTAAGATCTGACGCTGCACACTCTGGGAAAATCAGACGTATCATGAAAAATGTTTAGCTATTTTGTGTCAGTCACAAAATTTTATGAGTGTGTGACATATTTTTTTCTTTTTTGCTATTTCATATTTTTATGCAAGCTTAGACAAGCTGAGCTAATTAATTTAAAATCAAATCAGAAGATCTACTGCTGAAATAAAAATTCCTAAAATGCTTAGATAATTTCAATTTAACAGACAATTTTGATGATATAATATTGGGTGTCAACAGGAAGCATAGTCATGCATTAAATCTTTTTTATTCAAGATTAATGCATTAAGTTCAAATACAGTTAAACATGTGTTAAGTAAACATTTACAAAACATTGCTGATCTGTGCTCTTACCGAGTATGTAAATGAAAAGAAGTTTTATAAACTAGGAAGAGGGAAGAAATCATATCCTTTACTGTATACCTAGTAGAGGTATTTTTGTATATCAAATCATATTTCCATAATAAAGATTAAAAACAAAGGGATTAGGGTGAAAAATGAGACATTTTAAAGGAATCTGAAAGGTATACCATTATATTGATTTATTTAAAATTGTATTATCTTTCTTCATATATACATTTTTTACATTGGCCGTTGTATTTATACCTTCTTACATGTGAATCTGATTTCATGGGCAATAGGAAAAGGTAAACCTTAGATGAGACTCATCTAAAAGGAATGTTTCAGGTATTTCAGAAGAACTACTTACAGCATGATCTTGAGTATAAGTGGAGCATAGTTCTCAGGTGAGTTTCTGTGGGATGGTAATATTTAGGCAGTGTATTTCTAGAATAATAATTCTCAATTGGGTATGATTGAGAAAAGGAGAAGGCACGTGCTAGAAGAGCAGAGATCTGCACATACAATCTGTTTGGGTGTCTGTAAAAACTAAAATTACACTATATTCAGAACTGAAGCCAGGCAAAGATGTTTTTCCAGAAGGCTGTAATAAACCTTTGTTCATCTGTGCTAGAATCTTGCTCATTTTTAAGCTGTAAATATGAAATATTTATCACATGATATACTTATTGGACTGAAAATATGTTACCTTTGTCTGTAAATACTGCAGCTAAGAAATTAGGAATGATCTGATCTAAAGATCTAAATGAGATTTTTTTAAGGTTAAATTCTATGAGGTTAGGAATAAGTATTAAAAACAAAACAAAAAAACAGCAAAACCAACCAAGAAAACAAAAACAAAATCAAAATCAAAATTAAAAACAAACCAACAAAATAATTTTAAAAACCCACAAAAAGCCCCAAGGCCTATTATGGGAACAGTTTATACAAAAAGTCCCTTTAGAACTGCCATGCTTTTCTCTGCTTTTGTATGTAAGTTGGGGAATGGCCAAGATTTTTCTTCTTTTTGTCCTTTCTAATTCTGAAAAACAACTTGTTTGGAATTAAAGTGACAAGTAAACAAAGTAATCTGTCTGGACTAATAATTAACAATAGTGTTGATCTTCTTCAAGGATGAAATAAAGTTGTGTCCAGAGTAAAGTTAAGAATGTATATTTTTCTATTCCAAAATAAGGAATTAAGTTGGTCAAATACTTGATAGTTTTTGCAAAGCCTCATTTTTCTTTAAAAAAAGTTCCTCAGTAGGTTTTAAGGATTTTGGATCAGTCATAAAGAACCAAAAAGCAAAACATTATTGTCAGCCAGAAGGTCCCAGGACTGCTGACCAATGTTGTCTTTTCTCATTCCTTCAATAATCAGGCTTCCCATTTGCTTCCATTTGGAGGTTTATGTCAATCTCTGATTTTATGCACCATTGGCTGAGTTGATACAGCTTAATGAAACCCACACAAACATCATAAATTTTGATCTTTTCCCTATCAAGATGTTTATGAATTTATTTTTTGAATTAATTATTTAAACTAGTATTTTTAGATTTCTAGAATTTTAATTTTAAATCTTTGTGTTTACCACTTTCTGAAACTATGCTAAATATACATTCAATCTTTTCTTCTAAATTAAACTGTTGTCTTACTAAGGATATAATAAAATTTTTTTTTCAGTTTTGTATACACAATTATGTCACTAAATTTTGATTTTTTTTTACAATTGGAGAATATATTATTCATAATTATCCATAATTTGCACAGCAATAGGAGAGTTGGCAATAGGTTTCTTTTCAGAAAACTGGGTCAGAGTTGTCCCATTTTTCTGAAATGTTCCTCCCTAGGGCTCTGGTGTCTGTAATTTCTGCCCTGGTTTGGTGCCACGTTGCTCCATGACCTTGACCCAGTCTTACTAACAGTTAAGTTGTGAGAACATCTGTGAAAGGAAGAGATATAAAACAATTAAAAGCATAGACAAATGTACAGTTGCTGAGAGAGTATTAGCAATGCAATGATTCACAGGAAGAAATACTGATGGGAAAGTTTACAAAAATCCCAAGGATAAGGTCAAAGAATCAGTATGCAAGAGGCCAGAGCCCTTGGCAATTCCTCCTGACTCTGGCTGCCTGGCTTGCAGACACTAAGCAAGGATGGTGAAGGTATAAATGCTCAGCTAGTCCTTGTGGTTTAATGCATCTCTTGGTCAATAAATATATTTGCACTTTCAGGTGAGTATATTCTGTTTACAGAATGTCCTTCAAAATGGAGAAAGCTGTCAGAGGTAATTTGGAAGGAAAAGCAATACCACATAATTGCAATTTGTCTCTTTCAGTGTTAAACAAGGATTGTAGATATCACAGAAGCAGATGTCTGTGTTACATTGAGGTAGTGCTTTTGGTAGCACTATTATCACAAAACACAAGGATGAAGAAACCAGGTCTCTCTCTTCCAAAAATTTCCTCCAAATCCAAGTTGAGCCAGACTAAGGTTTTATGTTTATACACAAAAAAGATTTGATATTTAAGTCTAATTACTGAAGTCTTATTTCCTAATGAATACCAAATTCATTCAAGGCTTCCATCCAATACTTGAGATCTAAATTTCAAATGATGCTGAAAATAAGGGAGCAAATTTGGAGTCAGAGAGAAACACAACCATTGCAATAACAGGTTTGTTCTTTAAAAGTGTCCCTGCTTGCAGTTTAGGTGCAGATAGGGTTAATAGTCTAGACCCTACAATTTGGATGTTGAGGAAGAAAATCAAAATTCTTTTTTAAAGCTATTTGTAACAATAAAACAAAAAATAATACCTCTGTATCAGAATGAAGAATCAGGCCATGGAAAGCCAAAGTAAAACTTGTTGAAAGTTTTATTGCTTTACTAAACTATATAAACAACAAACATGGTCTCATTAGCTTTGTGCAGAAAAATTATAGATTCTCTACTAGAAGTGCTAAAGTGTGCTTAACTTAAAAATATGAAAAGTGTTTTGAAAAATTAAATGAAGAAAAATGGAACTCAAGGGGTTTTTATGCCTATATGCATTTCCATAGAATGTCAATGAAACTCTGCATGTCATTTATTTTGTCTGAGCACAGGCAACGGGTTACTCACAGCTCCTCCAGATTAGATTATTATCTAGAAGCCCTAAGTGATTTTTTAATTTTATGGTTACAAATGTATCCTTGTAGAAATGTTACCATCACATCCATTTCTCTCCTCTTGCACCTGCAGACAGTATACATCCATCCTTGAAACAGCTGAAAACTGGCAAAGTCTGAAATTGGTAGGTACAGAACCCTTTTTTAACTGAGCTATTAACAATAATAATAATGATAAATAAAATAAAGATAATAATAATGTAAAGTAATCCAAATATTTTAAATGAAGCAGTAATTACCCTGAACATACAATCAAGCCTTCAAGACCTTCATGATCAGAGGCAATTACACCTAAGTTTACAAAATAACAGCAGGTATTTACAGGTAAAAAAACAAAAGGTAGAAAAATCACATCTTTCACTGTAACACCATAATTAACAAAATGCCTTTTCTTGTCTTTTCTGTTGATTTTCCTAGAAGAAAGAACTTCTTTCTTTTGAAATGGAAAAAAAAAAATCTGTTTACTTTCTTGGATATAAATATATTTTAAAAAAATATTTCACATCCTCATCAGAAATTCAAATCCTGTGTTTAAAAAGTGCCATGTGATTTCTTCCCAGGAACTGCAATAAGGAGATAACTTTTTAAACCAATTATTTTAAAAATGATTTTTAGCAGATTCTTTACATGCCTTCATCTGTCTGATGAGCCTAGCAGCTTACATGAAACCAAGACAGCTCTGTTGTCTTTCGAGACTCTCTGCAGGTAAGAGTCTAATCTTTCCCCTAATTACTACTGATGTATGATAAAACATTATGTAGTTTTATAGGGTTTCGACATACTGAAACATAAAAGGCTCTTAAATGTCTCAATGCTCCCTTTTCTATAAGGTCAGGTAGTTTTCTTTTTCAGTCACTTTTGTCAGCTGTATTAACCTTCAAAAATTACTTCTGTTTAGTGCAGTTAGGATAGTTAAATCTCTAAAGGCTCATTTATCCTCTGCTTCTATGCAATCAGAATCTTGCCTAGTTTTCTAGGCTACACTACATCAATTTAACTTAAGTGTGAGTTTGACCTATTTAATATTATTGGAGTCTTGATGTGACCTCTCAGGATGAAAAGTTTTCTTCTTCCAGTACTGAGTGGCAGGTAGAAATTAAACTAAGAATAAAGCAAAAGAAATGAAAAATTAAGAAAAAAAGCAGGTTTTAAAGTGTAAGCCAGAAACTGAACTAGCATTCAAATACCTTTAGAAAATTCCTGATATTTTACAAGAGTTTGAGGGGTCATTGGATACCACCTGTATCACCTCAGTTACCTCTGCAAACCTATCTCATTATCTCATAATGAGTTATTACCAAAGGATAAAATTAGGCTTTATATTCAGTGGAATCATACAACAGAGCTCCCTTCTCTTGGGGTGACACCAAGAGGAATCTGTTTTTATGACTTTATAGGTGTATGGTGCAAAATGTGTGCAAAAGAAAGGAGCCAGGTGGGAAGGGAGTGAAATTTCAAAAGGAAATTCTGTGAATGAAAACAAGCTTGTACATGTCTGAAAGTGAGCATACAAGAAAGTCTGCTCTTTGTGTCATCAGGAGACTGTGTGAAGCATGTGAACACACTCATGACTCCAAAACCAAAATAGTAAAATGACTAAAGAATAAAATAGATATAATAGAATTTTTCATTTAAAGTGCACATACACAATGATCCTCTAGTTCAACTACCTGACCTCTTTAGGTCTGATGAAAAGTTTAAACATATTATTCAAGGTCATTGTCCAAATGCCTTTTAAACACCAATAGGCTTGGAGCATCGGCTGTCTCTCCAAGAAGCCTGTTCCAGTGCTTGCCTACCTCCTCAGGAAATACTTCCTAACGTCCAGTCTAAACCTCTCAATGTTTAGACTTTGAACCATTCCCACACACCTCCCACTACTGGATACCAGGGAAAAGAGAGAAGCATCTCCCTTTTCACATCCCTTCCTCAGGAATCTGTAGAGACCAACGAAGTTGTCCCTCAGCCTCTTTTTCTCTGACCTACACAAGCCCAAAGTGCTCAGCCTTTCCTCTCAGCCCAGCCTCTCCAGCCCTTTCACCAATTTTGTTGCCCCCTGGTTCTTGTTAACATAGTATAAGGTGCACTCTCTTTGACTTGATACGTGTCATCTTGCATTATGCATAACAGGTATATGCAAAGATGTAAATTTCTGAAATGCAAAAAACTCATTCTTGTGTTTCATTTGGACTGCTGGTTCACAAGTGCTTGACAGAAATATTTTGTGTAGCCACAAGTTCAGTTTTGTAGTTTAGGAATGGTTCCACAGTTTAGTGCACAGGTACCACTTGTGCACTCCCCCCCAAAAGTAGAAACAATTAAACTTTAGTTCACCAGTTGATTTCAGATTGTGCTAAAATATGATTTAAAATTAAATAAAACTTTCTGGTTTCTAAGTTTAAGGGAGAGGATTTATCACTTCAGCTGAAAACAAAGAAAGGATCTTCAGCTGGTGGTGAGTTTCAGGGCAAAAAAATGTGAGTGTAGTCATAGGAATGTTGAGCTAGAGCAGTGTTTCATATCTCACGAGGAGCATGCACAGACACTGCCTGCGGGCACCATTCCTGCTCAGGGTGGTTCCACCATTCAAGCTGCACAGACCAGGTAAGTACCAGTGAGTGTTCAGGCAAATATGTTTTAAAGATTCTTTTCCCAAAAATAGACATGTAAGAATCACAGAAAGAAAGTGAATGTGTTATCAGTACTTCCTAGTCTTTTTATTTACACTTTATATTAAAAATAAATTCAGTATAAAGTGAAAGCTGTTTACAATGAACACAGTACAGTTAAGGCTTAGTGGATACATGATTTAAATCAGTTTGCAAGATTTACTTCAGTTTTAAATCACAATGACATTAAGCTCTGGGAACATGCCAAACTCAGGCTGGCGATTTCCAAATCCTGCAATCATCTCCCTCAAAAAGTTATACAGGAAAAAAAGAATTTAATAAAGTATCATAATCAAATCACAAGCTTGTCGCGATGTTTATGAACATAGAGAAACTAGAAAAATAATTTCTCACATGCAAAACAAAATAGTTAGGTTCCCAAGTGAAATGTTTGCAGAGTACTGTAAATTGTACAGTGTCCAATTAGACCCTAGTCCTTAACACCATGTCTTTGACACTGACTGTGTTCACAGGTATAGCAAACATGAATTTTGTGAACTTGATCACATTATTTCTAAGGTTTTCATAGTAACTTTGGAACTAGCAAACAAGCAGCAAATTGATCCTCACATTTAAGTAATCTTACTTTCGTTTTGAACAAGTATTTCAGTATAACTGATCCACAGACTTTGAATACTTAAACAGTTTAACATTTCAGAACTCTTCTTTAAATCATGGTTGTTTCAACCCAGAATATATTGTAATATCTTGGGGCTCTATGAACTGTGTTCCTCTTTCAGCATATGTAACTTCAGCATCAGTCACAACTCATTTAGAAATCTATGTGTAAACTACCATCACTCTGGACACATCACAACTGATCTTCAAGTACAATTTCTCAGGTCTAGGAGGCAGAAGGTCTTTGGTACTGTAACGATTCTGTTTGGGTTTTTTTTATAAAGGTGACATCTGAACAATTCTTCTGGTGATACTGCTAATTATTAGAAATTTTTAGCTGTTTCTCCTGAACTCCAGTCTTCAACCTTTATTTCTGTCGAACACAGCACCTCAGACACCATGAGAAAACCTAGATAATTCACTGACTTTGTTTTTACAATTTGAAATAATCTTTCAGTAGTATTATTGCATTTGTTAATGTTATATTAATCTTATATAATTTCTAATAAATTACTCAATTTAAGATCTATGCCAAAATTTTAGACTATTCAGCCTGATTTATTAACACTTTATCCTTTTTTGTTAAAAACAGCAAGGAGTTTAGAAAAAGAACATGGATGAAAAGACCAAGGGCAGTTTGATGGTTAAACATTGATAATCTTGTCTTTTTTTGGTCTTTAAATTACTTTCAAATGAATATGGTTGAAAAAATGTACCAATTTGACTTGCAATGTAAAATTTCTGATAGAAATGCATGATCCTAAAGTGAAAGCAATTGAATAATTATAACCAACATTTTATATATATGCAATTTATAATTATATATAATTAAAATAATTTGCTCACTTTATTTACTCACAAACAGAATAAAAGTTCCAAGTACTTACAATATTCTATGAAAATATCTTCAGTTAGAAAACGTGCTATTTGATACAATTTTGACAATTCCAATCTTAGAAAGTTTTATCATTTCATCCTTGCCAAAGACAAAGTTTGATGAAAGGGAATCTAAGGACCATCTTATTTGCAATAATTGCTATTTATATGCCTTGTCTTTGTAGATCTTTCTAGATTTAACACTATAAGCTGAGAAAAAGATCTCTAGAGGTGGCTGCTATTTTTATTGTTCTAGGAAATAATTGCTTAATTTCAGGACACAACGCGTAGATGTTTGTGGGGTTTTTTTTTTCCTTTTTTTCCTGTTTGTGCAGAAAAATTTTGATGAACTAAGTAAAAGGAGATAAAACTCAGGGTTACAGTGTGTTGCTTGAAATTTTGGATTTGTTATGACCAGGCAAAAGACCTGTGTGAATTCATTTACTCCAAAATAGTAATAAGAAGTACTAAAACACTGTTACGGTAATTTATTTCCGCAATAATCCTATATATATATTTTATTTAAAAAAGCAATTATATAAGAGGAATCATGAAGCAATTATTTTCTTCTCCGTTGAAAAACAGATTTATAATAAATGATTTAATGGTTTACTACATAATTTAGATGTTACATTCTTTGTTTCCAATTAAAAGTGTATGCAGGAAGAGGACAACTCAGGCAAAAATGCTTAAAAAATATACAACAGCCTTCATTGAGGAAAAAATGTTGACATTATCATTTAAAGTGCATTCAAAGGAATTACTTTCTTGTTTGAAAAAATACAGCACTTACCCAGTTACAGAAAAAGCAAGGATTTGTGTATATTTTAAAATCTACCAATTATTTTAACATACATATATGTATACTGCCTTTGTATGTACAGCTGGGGCATTAAATTTTACTTGGACCAAAATAGAAAAATGTTCTTTGTGGATTTAACACAAGAGTAGGTTACTGACATTTTAAAACAGTTGAAGACCTAGAGATAGCACTTGAAAATTTCACTTGAGAGCTTGCCAAAGTTTCCCTTAATTTCCAATGCCAGATCTACCTAAAAAAAAAAAAATTGAATACCTACATGTATTAGGTGTCTACCTAATGCAGACACCTTTTTGTTTGCTTTTAGGTCCAGCTCCTACTATATGTAAAAGAAATCTACTCCTTGTTATTCTCTAAGGCAACATCTCATAATTAGCAAGAGATGTTTCTGGCAGATTTACTGTGGTTGATTCTTCACTAGGAATGAAAGTTGAGCATCTAAATTAATAGTTCTTCCCCACTGCTGCTGCTTGTTCCGTTTATGATGGAAATTGATAACATGAATATTACATGCATTTTGCCCATATGAAATGTGCCCAATAGAGTTTCCTGGTGATGGCAATTCTAGTGAGAAAAAAGGCATGACTACTAACATGAGAACACTTCACAAGAATACTCCAAATTTCCATACTCTAGAAGTCTAGGAGGATGAAAGGCAAAGCAGCAACTTTGGAAAAGAAGAACACTATTTCACCTCTGATTTAAGAAAAAAACCAAATATTACTGAATAGATGCATTCTTGAAGTGCTTTTTATTCTATTTTTCACAGAGTGGTCTTAAAAATAAATTGTAATAAATTCTAAATAAGTATTTGAAAGTCTATGGTTTTATTTTAGCATCTACTGGTTATATTTCTGGTTATTCTTTATTGCCCTCATACACTAATAAAATTATACCTTTGAAAGGCTGTCTCAGGCTTGGTTTATAATGATAAATGTTTTAGCAAGTGCTTGCTTTTGTTCATTGTTTCCTGCCAGGCACCTGAGTACTGAAAATAGCAAGTCACCTCTACAGATGTGCCAAGTGACTGTAGCAAATTTGAGAACCCTGTGTCATTTTCAGGTCTGTGAACACTGCAAATTTCAGCTCCCATGGTTGTTTAAAAAAGGGATCAGCCCAGTAATGACACAAAATTATACTCAGAATCCTCATAATTAGACAGCATCAGGGTTAATAAATGTATAGTACATATTTTTATTAATAAACTATTACAGAAATGTCAGAAATTGATGTAATCTTCCAAGGAAGAATGGTATTTTGATGCACTGCAAATTCTCAGACACTTGAAAAATGGCTTCTTACAGAGTTTTAAGGTGTTGGGTATATACTTTGAGCATTTTAGGCTTGAGCTATCATTTCTGTGTGTTTTACTCTAGTAAAATATTGTGTAAAACCCACATTTGCTTGATATTTGAATAGCAAAAAAAAAAAAAAAAAAGATAAAATTGATATTTAGAAGAAGTGCTGAAATTTAAAAAATTAGAATATGACACCTCAGAAAACAAGAAACAAAGTGTTTCAATAATTGTTTTGTTCCTTTTAGTGTTGGATTAGAGTTTTTCCTGTTTTTTACTCATTTGCTCCTTACCTCGAGGAGATTAAAATATAGTAGGAAGAAATAATTTAGATCTTATCTAAGAGGGGGCTTTTTTTTTCCACAGCAGTTTTTTCTCAGACTAACTGGTACTTCCATGTTCCAATTTAAGCAACTACGTATTTCATTGCTAGTGCATTTGCAGGGAAGCATTTTTTTAAGCCAGAGAATGTAGTAGGAGTTTCTATCTTTCCCATGGTTCATATTTGCTATGCAAATTTAAAATATCACTTAAAAATATATGCTTTTTTTAAACAAGAAGTTATTTATACTGCACAATGACATAAAACATGGATTTAACATTATGGAGTTTCTGTATTTGAAAGGGTATTAAAGGCAAACATACTTTTGAAGCCATAAGATTATGTTACCTTTTTTAAGAACACAAATTACATTTCTATATTTCAAGCACTGGCACAATATTTTTGTTACATTTCACTTACTAAATTCTGCAAACAGTGTTTTAGGATTGCAGCAAAATTACAGAAAATTTCTAAAGACTGAGGATATAACTGATGTTGATTTAAACTGGTGACTAAAAACCAAATTTTAGTCTCTCACACGTCACAAGAACCCTTGGCCCCTCTCAGGTCAGGGCAATGAGCCCAAGGAATGAGCTCTCAGGCTGCATCCTGTAAGTGGGACAATTGCAACTGTACTGGGGCCTGACTACAGGCACTCCATTTTCTTTAACTATTAATGTAAAGGCATACTCTCTCTTTGTGTAAATAAGAATTTAACTTTCTTAGTTTTAGTTCAGCAAATTGCTCTTTTGCTTTGGCATTTTTGTAGAGTTTTTTTGTTAATCAAACCCTGGACACCAGAAGAAGAGCAACTATTTTGTCATCTGCAAAAAATGGGAGTTACTCATCACAGAACAGTCACAAGGGTGTAATGGAAGGCATGAAATCTCTTACACTCCTGCGTGAGGTCATCTGTTAATTATTGACTAACTGAATGAATCTTGTGTTCAGTTGATGCAAAAAATGTGCTTTAGAGTCACACTTTTTCCAGGCTTTCTCCAGAGGTGTCTTACCTTTAACACACAGCACAGTTTGCTGCTCTGCAATGGACTCTGGAAAACCTGAACTGATCCTTAAGTGGATTAGTCTGTTTTAATGGGCTTTCGTTTCACTTAGAGTCCAAAATTTCCACTCATGAGTTAAAAAGCAAAATCAAGCAAATAAACAAACCACAGAAGAAGTACTTAATTTGTCCAGAAAAAAAAAGTGGAAGTTATTTTTGTGGGTTTGCTTGTTTTCTTTCTTTCTTTCTTTCTTTTTTATGTGCCATATACCATAAAAGGGAACACTTTTGTTCTAGGAGATGAAATACTTACATTATATTCAGGATGAGATATATTAGTGAAAATATTTTTTTTCTTCAGTGGGATTTGATTTGGGTTTTGAAGACCTCAGTTCATGATGAGCTGTATCTCAGCAAAATAAAAGTTTATTCTCTCCATATTTATCTCCTTTCTAAATTGTAAATTGGTGTCTGAAATAAATACATATTTGCTCCATGTTGTAATAAATAACTTTTGGTACAAATGGTTGAATTATAATCCCTAGCTATGTGTATAATAAGCCTTCAGATATCTTTTGGATTATTTATTTATCTGTCCTGTGTTTAAAGAAACGTGTATTGTGTCTTTGTGGTGTTTTATTTGATTCTGCTATTTAAAATAAGAGGTTGCATACTGGAGCCACTATTCAAGCAACTTTTTTTTTGCAGAAGGATTACAAGGCTACTTCACTAAAAAGTGTAGTTCTTTTTGATAGTTATCTCAACGGACATTAGCTACCAGAATGACTGAGCTCATATCTATTTGTAGTAACAACTTAAAACTGTACATACTTCTCTATTCAGTCAAGGATTTCTGTGGTTTCTTCTTCATTCATGCTTATCTAACTTATAAAAGAGCTAGTTCTTTGTACCTCTTAAAGAAATCAAACTATTCTACTGAAAGAAAGAGCTGACTTGACCTCAACCAAACAAGTGATCTGACAGCACATTCTTGGAAAAAGAAATACTTTAGAGAAGGAGAAAATAGGAAACCCATACACTATGTACTGCATTCAGCAGACTAAGACTAATGCTATCGTGAGCTCAGCTTCATTTAAAGTGGATGAAGTAGATTATGGTTATATCCTTTCCTTAAACCTCTATAACAAAGGGAACTGGGAGAAAGTGCCTCTTGTAACATCAGGGCTTAGTGGATTCTTCAGACCCACAACATCAATCCTACTGCTCTGCAAGAAGAATGAATTCCTATTGCTTTATGAACTGTATCAACAAACTCATCATTTTCTTAGGAAAGAGACTGAGTTCAAATTTTTAATTTCATTTCTCAAGATCCTTGCTGCACCCATGAGTAACGTTTCTCCAACCTACACTGCAACATGAAACCCACTCAAAAGCCACCTCCACAGCGTGTATTGTTTCTCAGTCATGGTGCAGCCCTTGTGTCTCTTGGAGTTTTTCATGTGTTCTCTGTCTCTCATCTACCAGGGAGGTGTAGGAAGGAAGACCAGGGAAGGACCTGTGGCCCTGGACAATGCCACCAGAGAGCTGCCTGTGCTTGAGGCATGCAGGCCCAGGGATATTCTCAAACATACAACATACTTGGGACCTTGGTGCCTGCAGGGTCAATCTGGCAACCTCTCTTCTCTCTAGGGATGGTGCAGATTGCTGACAGGTTATAAAAGCAGGCTCTGCAGCAGAGAAATGGCATTTACAGACTTCAGGCCAAGTTCAAAGAGAACTTAAATATCATCATGGATTCAGCTGCTTGTGTGTGCCTCAGGAAAGATCCAGGAGGGAACTGTATCACAAGCAGGCAAATGCTTTTCTTTAACTCTTCACTTCAGAAAATTAATTTTGGGCTGATCGTTAGAATCCAAGGTTGCTTTTCCCTTGTGTTTTCTTAGCCCTATCAGTCTGAATTATTGGAGGGCTTGATGGTTTTAGCTCACCAGATAAAGAGGTGCTGAGTGCCACTGTAAGGTGTTTTATGTTAGCAAACATCACTAAACCTACCATTTGTCATATGGGTTACTATAATCATATAAAGCATATCTCTAGACTCATCTTTGATGGCAGTGTTGGAGTCATTAAGTTGTTTCTGAAAAAAAACATGGAACGGGTTACTGAAACTAATAGTGGGAGGAAAACAGTGAGGACTACAGCTGTGGTGTGTATTTTCATGAGTCAGAGTCACTGTGCATGACTTCGGTTGCTAAGCATTTATTGTTTATTTTCCTACTCTTGAAAGTGAATGAGTCAACAGGCATGTAGCTGATTAATTCTGTCTCTACTTTGCCTGGTGAGAAAAACAGTTCCCCTGAATAAGACACCCTCCTTCCCTACTGTCATCTCATAGTCTGAAATAGATTAGCTGTAGAATTTGAGTGTATTTCCTTTCATTGCCACAATGATATGTGCAAGGTAAATACTGAGTAACTGTTATTTTCTGAACAAACCCCTCTGTCTCCAGGCCCTGTCCTGGATAATGTTGATTTTAGGGGTTAGGATTTGTGAATTGTAATTCCATGACAGAGAGCTCTAATGAGATATTACTTTGATAAACTGGAGTTATAATAAACCTCCCTGGCAGACCATAACGATATTCTTCAGCTTGAATACCACATCAAGCTTCCAATGGACAAAGAGAAGAAAGATAGTAAGAGCTTACTTCAACATGGACTCCATCCATTTATTGTGACTTTTTTCTGTATGTGGCAAAAGCTGTCTCCTCTTACAGTCAAATAACCATCATCAGCTGAAAATTAATCTTCCTAAAGCACGTTCACATAACTAATAGCCCTCTTTAGTGTGTAGTCCCACTACTCCCTGGTTTTCAGCTACACTAATAATTAGCAAGTGATTTTTTTCACTTTCTGCTTTTCTTTTTACATAGATGGGCATATGAGTAATGCATATCCTGGAAAATAAATGGGACATTTGCAAAATCAATAGCACTTATCTGACTCTGATTCCTGTGCTCTTTGCAGACATTTAGAATTCAGTCTAAAAATGCCAAGTTTCAATTAAGTAAAAACAGTTTATCTTAATTAGAGTGAGTTACAATTCTAATACGAAATAAATAATCTCAGCACAGGGGGTGAATTTTGTGAAATGCTAATGACCATCTAAAACCATTTTGTAAAACACAGGGCATCTAGTAATTTGAGTGTTGGAGCAATAATTTTTGCTACTTCTTTATTCTAATTATTCCTGGTGTTACCAAAAATTGGAAAAAATGAAAAGTCCTTAACACTGATATACACACTATATTTTAGATACATGTTTATTAATTTTCACAGAATAAACATATTCATGATAATAATTTTTTCTAAAATCATTAACATATATTCCCTCTTCTTTATGGACATGTTCTTCCATCCTGGGGGGATCTCTTTGTGGTCCCTGGGGGGTGGTCAACCCCAGAGTCATACCTGACCATCTGCTGTGGTGGGAAAAGCTTGAACAACTGGGCTGGTTGCTTTGCAGCTCTTCCTACTCAAATAGGCATTGTGCAGTACCATCCATAGGCCAGTGGGGTTTTTTTTTAAGAATAAGCATTGTATTAACCCACCAGGTGCAAATGATTTTTCATGTGTGAACACTGGCTTTGTGGAAAATGTAAAAAAGTAAATCATATCCCTATATTATCTTGAGCCCTACAAGAATAAGGATATTTTTCCTTCCCATCAATATTCAGAAAATACTTAATAAAAGTAGTTTCAAGGTCAAAACATCCTTTACTTCAACTATATTCAGCAGAGTGTGAATTCTAACTGTAAGTAACCCATCTAGCAACCCAGAAACTTTTGGCCTGCTCTCTTTGTAGACTAATATTCACAAAGAAAAGAGAGCATAGCTGATAAGACTAAAGCAAATTTTCTACTTTCTAGGCTGTTGATAAGGTAGATTTTTTTTCCTCAGGTTCATCTCCCAAAACAATGTTTGAAGAGATTTTTGTAAGATTAAGAAAAAGGGAAAAGTTAAGTTTAATGTCAGCCAAAGCCATTGGAACTGTACCTTTACATTGGTATGAACAGAGACATTAATCAGCTTCATTTTACTGAAGTCTGTGGATAAAATCCCTTGCTTATTCATCATATTTGTCCCTTTTTGAACTCCTAGAATAGTTCACAAAGATCGTTGTCTTGTGTTTCCTGTTCCAGGAAGGAAAAGTATACCCTGCCAGAAGTATACCTGGCAGGTGAAGGTCATATACAGGCTTACACTTAGTAAATATTCTCCAACTTATCATTCTGAGCTTATTTAAAAGCCTGTGGTCCTAGAATTCAGAGAAAAAGAAAAAAATTACATTTTTCGCTCCAAAGAAGGCCCAACTCACCTTGTAAAGTGCCATTCACAGAAATCAAAGGAAATATGGAGACTGCTGAATCAATTCTGCCTCCAATCCAACTGGAAGATTACAGCATTTATGTTCCTGAAGGAATGGAAATTATGGGAGTAATTCATATATCAAACCAGAGTGACATTTTAGAGCTATCTGGAATTTCCGTCTTTCATGATTTGATGCAGGACCTGCAGAAAATCCATGTCATTCTTGAGAAACATCTGGATACATCTATATGTATGTTACCATGGCATCACATATGTGCTACATTCTGGTGTTTGTATATAGGCTCTAGGAGCTGTGAATTACACTTGGATGACCAGTAAAACAATAGGAGAGATCTCCCATCTTGGGGTACATAATGTGATATTGGTATTGAAAGTTCAAATGAAGTTCCTTCTTATAGATGTCATGCCTTTAGTCACATGGGGCACTAATATCCATCTGCATGTAAATGGGCATTTGCCATTCCCTTTCTGCAGGTATTCTGTGTAGAATAAATGAAAAATTTTTCACTTTTTCTGAGAAAAAATTTTGGGCATTAAGGCACATTTGCTTCTGCTTACATCCTTATTCCTAATTTCCCTTTTACTTTCTCTTCCTCACTTCTGATTTTTTTTTCAATCTTTAATTTCCTTGTCTTCTTTCAGAAATAACTTGCTTGCATAACTAACACTTCATTTTCACAGCATCTCTGAGAGATTAAGAATGAAAAGATAAATAATATTTTAGAAACTCTGATATTGGTACAAATGTGACAGGCCTTTGAGAAGCTGACAATGTCCAAATTCTGGTTTTCCTCACTAGCAAGGTTGTATGCTGAGTCAGGAAAAAACCCCCAAACAAACCAACAAAACCCAAATGCACACAAAAAACCCAAATCAAAACAGAGCTACATCCAGTTCTTTCTGTATATATTTAATTTTATCATGTTTTGTCTTCAAGAAAATAAGATTAACATCAAACAATAGTAAAGACAATAGCTTCAAACACACTTTAAATACCTGTTCCTCTTTTCTGAGTAAAATACCTTAATACCATGGACAAACTCATCAAATAAGTTGTTTTCATTTGAAAAAAAAGTCTCAGTTAAGGGAAAAAAATAAAGGAATTAAATAATTGCTTACTGATTTTAAAGTACCTTTTTACAAATACACATATGAAGCTTTTAAAACACACAGCATGTTAAGTGTCAGTTTCTTGCACTGGAATGAAGCACAGTATTCGTATGTATTCAAAACCTGAAAATTATTTATGGTCACACTCATATGTCACTCTGAATCCCACTTACTTAACCGAAATGTGATACTTAAATAAATATGATACTTATATTTTGCAGTACCTTAATCAGTTACATATACTGCTTAATCAATTGATCTACAAAGCTACTACAGCTCCCTGAATCTGGGACTGTGCATTGAGTGTGCCTATGAACAGATGAAAAAGTCTTTCATGGCCTTTACTGTGTATAACCAACCAATCCTTGTTCTAGCAATAAATCACTTCAACAACTGACATTTGTTATAATTAACACAATTTGTCATCTCTCTTTGACAAAGCACCTCTGCAGCCATGACAGTGTCATGGGCTCTGAACTCCAGAGCAAAAGCCAAAAAAGAGATGTGTTTCATTGTTTTGTAGAACTTACACATTTAAAAACAGAATGGAAAACACAGTTTGTAGTGCTTAGGTAACACTAGGAAACTCAAAATATTAACTTTACAAGAGATAAAACTGTAATCAACTCTAATTTTCCAGTCCTGCATGTAATAAATTCTGTCAATCTAAACTGAAACTAAAAGAAAATACATACTAATAATAAATCCTTTAATCTTAATGTCTGCAAATATTTTGGATACTATTACTAAGTTTAAACTAACAGTCACAAAGATTTTAATCCAGAAACTTTAATTATTCTGCTGTAAAACCAGAAATAAACTCAGACTAAAATAAGGCAGAAAATGAAAGCATGTACACTTAGAAAAAGCATCCTAAATGTCACGTCTGTCACATTTACTTATTAATAAGGCATGCATTTTTTTTCAGTCCCCATGGAAAAGTGATAAAACAAGGAAGAAGATACAGTGCTTCAGATGTCCATCTTACAACATATGATTTATAAAATAGTATGACAGAAAATAAAATTTTGAGAACAAGCAGGAATTAATCCATATTTCAAAACACAAAATAAAACCACAAAAACCCTATTCAAAGAAGATGCAGAGAATCTAAGCAAAGAGGAGAATAATCTCTGCTATATTTGGATAAATCTTTATTTGCCTTCTTCTTTTGGAAAACAAACAAACAACAGAAATAAAGATCCCAGAAAGCCACTCAGGAAAAACCATTTCTGGAAGGGAAAACTAGCAGGGAAGTCCCATAAATTCCTTTCCACATTTTCCCCCAAAATAATATTAGTGCTAAGAATAGTTTACTTCCTTCTTTGGGAACTGAAATTCCCCTTTTAAACGCTTTATCTCATCCTGAAAGAGAAAAGAAATATTAAACTGGTCATAAAATAATTATCTGTTCACATAGAGGCCTTTGTACAGTCCTCTCAAGATATCTAAAAGGGGCCTTAAGTACAAATGACAATCAGATTCACGTGGCTTGAATATGTGGAAAAAATACCAACTTCAGCCAACATAAAATCAGTTTAGAGGAGTTCTCTACAGTGTCATACTGGGAAAAAAAGTGATACAAATATTCCAGCTTTTGCAATAGCTGTGTGTTTTGGGCTATTTCTTTAAAAATTCATGCTGCTACAACCTTGGGATTAGGTATAAATCCCAGCCTTTATTAAAAAGGCCAAATTGACCAAATCTGTACTTTTTTTTATTACAAAAAAACAAAGTTTGAAAATTGATCCCATGAATGATGACAAAAAAAGATCACAGAGTCTTAATCATGAGCAGTTTTAAAATAACTTATGTAATGCAAACCAAACTAATTATTTATGAGGATCTAATTAATAATTAGATCTTCATTCTGATTTCAGTGGCTTGTGGTTCTCAATACTGTCATTACCCTAGGATAGGGAGACTGTCATTATTTGTTGCAAGAGTCAAAATAACGAGACTGGCTTAATAATACCATAGGGAAGATTTAGCAAAATATATGCACAGAGATGACAGTGTGCATATGTCTGGCAACCTCTCTGTTATCCCAGAGTGTTCATTAAAACTAATATAAGGAAAATGTCATCCAATCCAGGAAACCTGTATTTCTGACTTATCAGTCATCTAGTTTAATTTAGCTTGGATTGATTATTCTTAGGCTCCATTGATTATTTAGAGTGTTTATTAGTTTACTAGCTCAATTATTTCACTAACACCACCATATGGCTAATAAATGTTATACTGTAAGGGAGATGATATTTCTTACATGCTGTAGTCCACCACCAGCACCAAGAAATAGGACCCTCATTTTAAAGCTGAAAGAATGGTTCTCCTGAGGCATACAGAAAAAAGAAAGCAACAAAACAAAACAGAACAAACAACAACATCAACAACAACAAAACCCAACCCAACGCAAAACAAACAAAAAAAAACCAAACAAAAAAATCCCAAACCAAACCCACCAACCAACCAAATGAACAAAACCAAACCAAACCAAAACAAACCAAAACAAAACAAACCACCCCTCCCCAAACACATTTCTAGGAGAAGGATGGGATCCGGACAGGACAAAGTAAGAAAGAAGGAATGCTTTTGGCAGAAGCAGGAAGGACCAAGTGACTGAGAGGAGTCCCCTGACCAGTGGCCTCCTAAGAGCTCTTCTGTTATGAGGCATGAAAATGCAGGCACTTGTTCTTGCATGCTGAGAAGCTAGCAAAGATCCCAAAGTACCTTACACACTAAGCAGGATTTTGAACCTGCTGTTATAACCACCAATGCAAATACAGGAATAACAGTGCTGGCAGAGAGCAGAGGGGGAGGAAGGCCAAAGGTCATTTGGTTGATCTACCTGTGGAGAGCAACTGCTCTCCTCTGCTTCCTGACAGACTCCTGTCTTCTTGAGGCTTCTTTGTAGTTAGTAATACTGACTCTGCAATTCTCCCAGAAAATGAAATTGACTTTCTGTCACCATTCTCTTGAAAAGATCAGCAAAGACCATCCCCAAGTAGGGGTTTAAAGCTGTTCTTCTAACCCCCATCATAGAGGTATAGGTGAGATGGTTGATCAGCAGTAGTCTTTTAAGTATTCCAAGTTTGCTACACCCTTTGTCCCCTTTGACTAAGTAATACCATTTTAAAAAGACTGTTGTCCATGTATGTCATGTTTTCCAATCATTTTCTGTCCTCTTGCCTCTTTGCATCACCTCAAGGTAGATATCTATCAGTCTTACCCATGCTGAGAAAGAGGAGTAGTCTCTTAGTGTGCAGTTTATATAAATCAGTAAGATTGTATTATTCACATATGAAGGCAATTTTTGATATATATGCACACCAAGACACATAGCATGTATTCTTCATTTTCTAATCCACCTCAGCAATTATTGCTACTATTGCTATTTAACTTAGCTTTTTCCCACTTTAAATTCATGCACTCTTTATCTGGAATTTTTTAAGTAAAAGGTATTGGCAGAATGGCAGGCTAAAAAGAAACTATGGGGATGAGAAATAAATAACTGAAGGAATGTTAAAACTGGGCTCATTTACAGCTGTAAGCTGGTATAAGAGGTACAAACAAAGACAGTGACTTTCAATGGACTTTCCCATTCTCTGAATTACTATTAGGCAGGGTATGTTGGACTATAAATTGCAGAAGTCCCATCTTCTGTGTTAACAGATGATGACACAGGTTTTTTTCTTCTCTATTTTATGCATATGCTGGAATTTTATTAAAATTTTAAAAATCATACAGCAAAACAAGTATTTAAACTTTTAAGGTGAATGCCACTGTTTCATAGAGACACAAATGTCCTTTACTATAATGAACTCAGACAATGAGATGACACAGGAGAAGAAAAAGAGTAATCTGAAAGGTATTTCAACAGACCATTGTCATTCATGTTTTCAGTAGCTCAGGATTGCCCTTGTATGGCAATGGAAAGTTTGTCATGGATAAGATGATAAAATGTTCCAGTGTGATGAAATGTTCTGACTTTATAAAAGTTTGGCAGCACTCACAGTTTCCCTTCCTCCAAGCACAACGATCAGAAATCTCTAGTCTCTCTTCTGCCTTGTAAATAACAAGCCACCATCCCAAACAAGCTAAACATTTGCTATTGGCTTAATGAGAATGTGTTAAAGCAAGTACAAATGCCTATGAGCAAGGAGCTAACAGAGTTAATTTTTTTCCAAGAGGGAATAGGTAACCTAAAGGAACACAGCACAGAGCTATTGCTAGGACTCGCTGACAGAAATAACTGACACAGAGAATGTAGTTCAGTATCTGCAGACAGAGAAGTAGTTATATATAGAGCTGAAGCAATCAGACTCCCATGTTCTCTCTGGTAAGTTTGAATCCCAGATCATGATCACTGAAGATAAAGTTTCAAAATCACCAGACATTCACAGCCTTGCAAGTTTCCTACATACAGAGCAGATGAGAAACAGTCACTTCAATTGTGCCTTTTGTGTCACTAAAACCAACTCCAAGGGAAGGCCCTTCCATTAATGGAGACTGCGTTCATAGTTCATGATTCAACAAGGAAGTGAAATTGGAAGCAGAATCTGCAGAATTTTCTGAAATTCACAAAATCATTTGTATTCACTTTAGCAAGTACACCACTTTTCTACTATTAACTGGGTAGCTTCCTAAAAGCACCTGGAAAATCGCAGAAATATGTCACCTATGATTTTGTAACAACCCATACGATCTGTCTTTTATGAAGACAAGCAAACAGAAAAAGGCACCTGGCCTTCAGTTCCCAGATGGGAGAAGTCAGGAATCCCAATCAGATCCCACACTGGAATTTTCTAATGCTATACTTGGCAGTGTTAAAGGATTTTAATGTAGTGGAGGTAATCTGCACACCAGCCAAATCCTTCAATGTATCAGCAACTGACACAGCTCATGCCTCTGGAGTTTCATTTTAAAACACCATCAATTAAAAACTGGGAGGGGGGACTTAATTACTCACAAGTTTTCCTTGCTTCTGAGGCACAGAATACGATTTTTATGAAGTGCAGAAGGAGGCACAACACTGCTTTTTAATGACCTCTCAGAAGAAAATCAGTTTGCAAAGCAAATAAACTAATTTTTGAGAGATCTGTGAGCCTCAGGGAGTTTGAAACAAGAAGAGAGATCTAATTCATTGAAAAAGTATTTGGGGTCAGCATTTTGAGAAGATACTGCAGTGCACTCAGTATCTCTCAGTATGTCTGGTGTGACAGTCCAGCTTGCTGCTGTTTTGTGGCTCTTAATAACATCAGGCATCTCATGCTAATTTCAAGTAGAACTCCTGTAGTAAATCATCTGAACTTTTTCTCTACCATTCTGCTCTGTCCAATGCTATGAATAGATGCTAATGATCAATTATTTCTAGGTGGGATATTTGTAGAGAGGAGATATATTTTGATGTTAACATTTTTAAAGAGTGCACAAAGTATTCTGCTGTAGTTTACCACCAAATGATACTGAGTGGCTCCACAATTTAAATAACTTTAGCTAGATTGTCTTTGCTTAAATAGATCATGTTTCTGTGCCATATTACTTCATTGACTGAAAAATACCACACTAATTTCTGAGTTTCTTGGGAACAAATTAAGTATAAATCTGTTTAACTGCTAGACAAGTTAAAGTAATAATCTGTTGAAAGTAATTGCAGTGGAAAAAAATTTAATTTAAAGTTCCAGAAAGAAATACCCACACTTTTAATATCATCAAATATGTGTCCTATTAATGCACATAATCTCAATTTCCATTAGCTGACTTAACTATGAAAATTGAAAGAAAGCATTTAAGGCCAAAATAGAGGAAGGACTCACTAGAAATGGGATATGTACTGCAGAGAATTTAAGTGACAATATCATAATGTAGGACTTAGCTGTCACAGGAGCTATAGCAAGAAAAAGCAATAGTCCACTACCCTGCTATGCTGACAGAACATTTTTAAGACTATTCTTCACCCTGATGCATTATTTTTGTTGGTGTTCTGTTATGCTCTGAAATTGCATAGTGGATTATGTCTGCTTTTCAGCAAAGCAATGGAAAATAGAATTTATGCATAAATCTTCCTCACTTTAAAAGCAAGTTACCTGCTGTTATCCATGGCCCGCACAGTTACCAGAGAGGTTGTTAGAACTGTGTGTAATGTTTCTTTAAACATATGTGACAAGCTCAAATTTCAAAATTGTCTGGGGAAGATTTTAGAGAAAAGCTGTAGAATTAAGCAAAGTGGAATGTAAGTTTAGGAATAATATCTGTCAATTTTTCTAGATGTGCAGAATTCTAAATTACTCTGGGTCTGCAAAGATAGTCAAAGTAAAAAAAAAAAAAAACAAACCTAAAAGCATTAGAAGCTTGAAATGTTAATATGTGGGATGAAATTTCAACCTCTACTACCAGACTCTACTATCTTTTAGATAGAGTGGCATGGAACAAAATATACTGAGAATTTTGTAAGCATAACTTTGATTATTAACATCAGGAAACTACAGGCTATTACCAAAAATTTAACTCAGATGCTTATGACTTGTTAGAAGCAGATGCTGAGTGACCACACACACCATGATCATTGTAAGCTACCTGCTTGCAAGAAGCTAAGCTTGAATGGTAAAGGAGAAGAAGAGGAAAGCAGGATAGAGAATAGTTCAACTGCAGCTTTCTGCTTCTAAGATTTCTTTGCTTGAAAAAATAAAGCCACTGGGAAACCCAGTAAGGAAAAACTTGTGTCAGCTAAAACAAATTTAAAAGAATGAGTGAAGGAAACTTTCTAGATGTTGCAAAGTGCTATCATTTTAACCAGAAAATGAGATAAATAGTTGCTCATAAGTCTGTGATATTTTTTTGTGCACAGGGAGAGACCTTTAAAGAAATGTTTCAGGCCGAAAAAAATTATTGCAGTCAGGCTTTGGACCTCTTAGAAGTGGATTTAATGAAACTGCTGACACTACCTGAGCTATAGTTGAATAAATTGCTTCTGTCCTGGTGTAATGAATAACCTCAGCATCAGGGAGCTTTCTTTTCAATCAGAAAGAATGAAAAAAGTTGGATTTCCTATTTTTAAGCTTCCATTCATCTTCCTTTCTTTCTCTTTATTTGAGGGATCTGCATACCTTAATGTCCTATTATTCAGAAATTGTGCAAAAGTCCTGTGACATTATACCTCCATAGTAGTACAGTGTATAAGACCTGTCTGGTTATTATCTATGCCACCCAACAGCTTAAAGCATTGCTCTCTTTCCAGACTTCCAGCACACAGCCATTATCTCAGGCTTGTGTGCTCTACATATCTATCTCACATTCACAAAATATATGGGGCCAGCAGCATGAAAACAGACTAAACAAGAGCAAATTGGTCTATTTTCTTCTTACTCATTTGAATATCATTCTGTAAGGATCTGAAAAGAGCATAGAACCTAATGGTTGCATTGAGTTGATTGTGTATCATTTAATTAAGGTTTGGAAAACAAGCATCAACATTTCTATCATTTCAGATGAGAGGTTTTGTTTATTCTGGTTTTATAGCATGGTCATTAACACCCTTTCAGGAGGAAACTGGCATATGGTAACTACTTCACAGGGCCTCTGAGTTTAACTAGTGCCTGTCTCTTAAAGAGATTATTACAAAAAGCCTAACAGGAACAAATTAAATTATAAGAGTAACAAGGTTGATTTAAAGAAAAATAGGAAGTCAGCACATAGTAAAATGTGATAAAAAAAAGCTATATCCCTTCCACTTTTTGGAAGGAATACGAAAGCAACTATTGCGTTAGCAATCAGCAACATTCCAAACATCCATATAAGTGAATTTTTTCCACTGTCATTGGTGAAACTTCAGTCATGTCTGTGGGAAAATTACTTTTGAAGGGCCAAAATATGATCCTGTAATGCAACTTGAAGTGTTTGTTATACCTTACCATCTGTTTTCATGTGTGCTTTATTTGGCTTAGGTAGTGCTAATTTACTTCACAGTAGCTGGTATGGGATTGTAATTTTTATTTGTACTTGTCAGGAAAATTAATCCACAATGTCAGAGGTTTTTGTCCAAAGAGAAGACAGAGTAGTCTTGTAATTTTATTCAAATAAAGGGAGAGGCCACGTGGCATCTGAATAAAAAAGTTGATAATACAGGGATGTTTTCGCTATTGCTGAGCAGCACTTGCAAAGAGTCAGGGACTTCTCTGCTCCTCAACCCACCCCTACCCACCAGGAGATGGAAGGTGCACAAGCAATTGGGAGGGAACACAGCTGGAACACCTGACCCCCACTGGATCAAAGGGCTGTTCCATGCCAGGTGGCATCATGCTCTGCATAAAAAGCTGGGGATGAAGGAGGAGGGGAGGTAGGAACATTCAGAGTGATGCTGTTTGTCTTCTCAAGACACCATTACATATGATAGAGCCCTGTTCTCCTGGAGCTGGCAGAACACCTGCCTGCCCATGGGAAGAGCTGAATGGATTCCTCTTTTCTTGCATTGCTTGCACAACTTTTTCCTCACCTCTTAAACGGTCCTTATTTCCTGCTTTCATTCTTCCAGTTTTCTCCCCCATCCCACTGGAGGGGAGTGAGTGTGTGGTGGGGCTTAACCACAACAATGGATCTAGCACTAGAGATGGTGTTTAGCAGGCCCTCCTAACACAACAGTTGAAATAATAGAATCACCTTACGAAACATTCTCAATTCAAAGGCTTTCTGTGATGACTTATCTTACCTGCACAGAGGAAAGTAATGTAAATCAAAGTATGTGTAGTACATACAATCAGAATATTAGCTTAATTGGAGATTAATCAAATAAGTTCCAAAAGTAGTTTACAAACTGTCCCATTAGGACATTAGGACTATGGTTTTACATTGTATTTGAAAGTATCAGTCTCACAATTATTCTTTATGAAATGATGCCGAAAACTGGATATACTCAATGAATAAATTCCTATGAGATTCCAGCTGTCTAGGATTAAATTCACATGGGAACAGTTATCATTTTTTCCCCACAGGTGTTTGATTTGGAGGAATATAAAATGAGAGGAAATAAGCAAACACCTTCTTTTTCCAATTTGGTATAGGACCTAAATATGGTTGGAGGGGATTTTTAGGTCCAGATAAAGCAAACTTACCTCAGCACAGTCTTTGTATAATTGATCTTGTCAAAGGCTTAAACAGAAAACCAAAGGGATTTTTAATGACTGTGGTTTTAACCTAAAATATACATTTTCCAGGCTATTGTGACAAGAACATGACTGGCATAGGCACCCTTTATGATCTTTTTATTTTGTCTCTTTAATGCAGAACCCTTCTTGAAATGAAACTCTCAACAAAACAAAAAAAAATCACATAGGCATAATTCAATTTTATTTTATTTTATTTAACAAATTACCAACTTGAGGTTTTAGTTCAGTAAGTCTTGCTCATCTCTTTCTAATGTGTTACACTTGTATGATTGACTAATACTGCTGAACTAAGACAGCAGCAGCAACTTGTGCAATGCTAGATCTCCCTTACATCATTAGGGATGGTCTGTGAAGCAAATGTCATTAACTTGTGAGGAAAGGAAGCAAAACTGACAAATCCTCCTTGACAAACTTCCCTCCATTTGTTCATCAGTCTTTATTAAATAGCAAATTTAATATCAACATCTGTGAATAAGACAAGCCACTGAAGTTTTTCACCGTGTAAATTAATGTAGTTTAAAATTAAACTTGCCTTTGGGTTTCATTGAAAAATTAGCATTGTAATGCTTGTATACTACGTTGTGAAGCCAAAATTAATGCAAGATAATGGAAATAATGAGACAGCTGCATGAGTGCAGATGCACTGTAGTTCACATAGTGAAATGTTAATTAAATGTTACCAGTGCTGAGAAATCACAACATTTATTTCTGCTCTTCTTCTGTCTACTGCACAATTTGAAAAAACATGGAACAGTGATGTAACAGCAGAAGTCAGGGGCTTTCCATGCAGATTGTTCACTTAGAAACACTGGAACAAAGCATTAAGTTTCTTGAAGTAAACATATAATTCAATTCCACAGCCAACTGCATTAAAGCAAGAAACGTGGTAAATCCAGTGAAATCTCAGACAGGTATGTTTAAGCAACTACTTCAGAAATCCGAAGCACAGCATGGATTTTCCCAGTAAAGGAATGGTATTTTCTTGATATCAAGTTCTTGCAATTCAGTTCTTAAGCTCTTCAGTATTATCTTGTTTCTGTGAAAGTACATGAAAAAAAAATGAGGTCAATACTTTAAAAGTCAAGAGTTACATCAATTTCAAATGATCTGTTATGGTTCTAATTTGACATTTCTAAATTCAGCATTTTACAAAGATGTATTAATTAATTTCACATTTTATTTCAAAAATAGGTACTGGTATTAAATGAACAGGAAAAACCCTCACCATTATTACAAAATTGACAAAATGGATTTTCATTCATTTAAATTCTGTTCTTGAGGATATTTTCTTTAAGGTGTCATTATTTTTTTTCTTTTTTATACCCATGTTTTGTAAGAGACCCATTCTCTGCTCTAGGTCACAGTCTCTATGCTGAGAAATATGGGTTGAAAGTGGCTGAGCAGGGAACAGCTCAGTTACAGGAATCCAGGAAAAAAATGTAAACAAGAACCAAAAAAGTGTTCTACTTGATCACAGAATGATTAAAAATGCTAAAACAGTATTAATGAACAAAAACTGCTAGCATAATTTTTTTTGTTAGAATGGTAATTTCTCCACAAGTGCAGATGAGTTTTTCAGCTAGCCTTTTCACATGAAAGCAATTCTCTTCCCTTGGAATTAGACCTATGTGCACAAGAAAATCTGTCTTCCTGGAAATCTGTGTGTGTAATATGATTTGATGTCACCATCTATGCTATTTCTTTAACAGACTGTCTGGAGTTTCTGGGGAAATAAGTAGCTCACACTTTCTAACTCCAGAGACAAAAGTTTGTCACTGCTGTGATGCTCAGTAGTCTTTGCCTAAGAAGTCTTTGTCTAGACTTTGTCTTACTGACTAATATAAATGGAAAGGAATTGGATGCTACACTGAAAATGCACATAAAATACCTGCCTTTCTACTTGAGCCTCCCAGTGACCACAAGCATGTACAGGAAAAGATGTTTTTCTTCCAAAAGGCTTTGAAACTTGAGTATAAGGGGAGCCACTGAATTAGTTTTAAGTTCGGTGTTCACTAATTTTCGATTTCCCGGCCAATTAATGAGGTGGTTTCAGGGTTTTTCTGCTGTGAGATAGGATTAAAAGAAAAGCAAAGCAGGCTCAAACTTTAAAGATGTAAAGATAGTTTATTCATACACACTAAAAGGAAACAAGGAGGGGAAAAAAAACCAACAAAGAAACAAAATGAAACTTCTAAAACACTTTCCCCCTCTCCCACCAGCTTCTTTTCTTCTTTACAGACATTTATAAAGGCAAGAACTCAGAACTTAAGGTCTGTACTCCTTATAGAATAATCTTTTATCAATCTCTCTAGAGAGAGACAAGTTTCTTCTGGTTATGGTAACTCTCCACAGGGACAGAAACAGTCCACACGTGGTTCTTAGCTCTCACAGAAGACAGCTGCCCAGAAACAAAATTCTATCTCTGTTGTTCTCCCATAAAGTGCAGTTTTTCCCATCAACTGCACTTGGGTCATGGACTTTATGTATTCTGGGGTGTTATTTTTAAAATTAACAGTTCAGGTGCAAAGGATACTCTTCANCTCCCATGGTGGTGGATGCAGCTTTCGCCCCCTAAACCCCTCGGTCTCATTCGGGGTAGGCTCAACCCGGCCTCGGAGCCGCTCCAGGTGGAAGGCAGTGGAGGGAGAAATCAGCTGCAATCCCCCACGAACAGCGGCTGGAACTCAGTCCGGGCAGAGCTGGAGCACACACCTCTGCCTCCCTCTCTGCCCAAGAGTCACTGAGCTGAGCAGATGCTCCAAGCCAGGCCGGGGACCCGGCAGAGCCCGGCGGGGCCCGGCAGAGCCCCAGCTCCCCCGGCCGGGAGGGAGCTGGAGCTGCCCCTCGCCTCCCCTGAGACGAGCCACAGAAAAACAGGGGAGTGCCCAAAATCCCCAGCTTTTATAGATTTGCTCATTCACGAAAAAAACCTCACTTTTTCTCACTGGCTGAACCATGTGTCAATCTAAGGTCCTTGCAGATAAATATTTCCTTTTTTTAACTAAAAGTTGTGCTACCATAACAGCCACCTATAAGTCCCAGAACGTCAATATTGATATTTCATATTTAAGTTTGCCAGAGTTACCCAAGTCTAGTTTTAGGATCCAACTCTAGAGAGTATTAGCATTTCCAAAAGTAAAAACACTAGCCTGATCACAATGCTATGCTGGGAAAAAAAAAACAGCAAAACATAATTCTTTCTCCCTTATTTTTTATTTTCATGTAAAGACAGCTCCCCTCCACAGAACTAAGAAAATTAACAAGAAAAAGTTCTTGTCTGATCTGGTTGATGATAGTATGGAAAGTCTTAAATGGACTTGGTAATGAGCATATCATGGATACACCTCAAGATGGTTATTCAGCAAAGTTGTGCATGAATGGAGAAGAGAAATTTCAGCTCAAATAAAGTGATGAAGATGTGTACCTTATCCCCCATTTTTACTGAGCTGGAACCTGAGGGGATGTCTGAGGGTTACACTTTTGATTGTGTACTTGGAACTATTAGCATAAAATAATGATAAGTCATTACAAATGACTTGATCCAAGAAGAACAAGGTCCAGAAAGAGCTTTGTACAACTACCAGAAAGCAGCTTTGATCAAAAGTTGCAAAATACTTGAACAGTACCTTCATTTTTAAGCCCAGTAACACAAGGGACTGTAAACCCAAGGAAGTTATTATTCTGCATACAATCAAGAAACCAAATTGGTAAATAGTTTATAGCTTTGTGTATGGGATATTATTATTTTTAAAAGTGTACACTAGACTTAGTGGTTCCTTGCAGTGTTTCATGTTTTGAGAAGAAATATGGAAAAGTGAGCTAATTAACAAAATTACCTATAAAACTCTATGTAACTGTGTCCTTCGGTACGAGGAAGGAATTAAAAACTTGTGAATACAACATGTTTCTCTAAATGTGACAAGAGAAAATGTAGTTTTCTTAGCCACATGTAAATCTGGCTTCCCTCCCTGTCCTTTCCAGAATGAAGATATTTCTGATTTATGTGAAACCAGAACAGAGTGCTCTGTCTTGTGGAAAAATTGGACAGGAAAGGTTTACAATCTCCTAATTTAATTCCATATGCCAGTTTATCTCTTGAAGGATTTTCAGTTCACATTCTGAAAGAGTACTATGTCCAGAGACCTACAGGCATTCCCATCAAGGTCAATGTATCCCATCGGGGATAGTTGAAACAGTTGACTTACCTACAGTTCCTCATGAGAATTGCATTTCACTTCTTTAAAGCTGTTCTTTTTATTCCTTTTTATTTTTTGATCCCAAAGCAGTGTTCTGTTCCATTTTCTTCTTCATGCCTTCTTCATCAGTTCAAATACCTTTTGTCATTTAATGCACCTGTCTTGATGTACAATGAGAGAAATCCTCTTATGGAAAAAAAAAACATTTACTGGAGCCTAAGCAATGCAGCTTCTATTGGTTTTGAACAAACTTGCCAGAGTTAGTAGGAGGTGAGCTATTACAGAGTGCTAGCAAAGTGCTGCCTGCTAAGTGGCCAGTGTTAGCCTCCCTGAGCTCTATTTTACTGCAGGCAGTTTCAGGGTTACTCAGGTACAACTACAAGAACAGCAGTCATCAAACTCTTGTCTGCATAAAAGCTCTTTTATGCTGCTTTGACACCACTGGATTGTCATACTACAGATATAGCTGTAATTTTCACCTGCTTTATATGTTTTTGTGCTGCTGGTGTTCTGAGAAGCCTTGGTATGAATAAGGATCAGTGAGAATTAGATTCCACTTTTGAAATTATTTCTTTTCTGCTATGCCTCCCCCTGGCAAGCCCTCATCTTTCTCTTTGGCTGACCTTCTTTAAAGAAGGCATGTGACCATTGCACTGCTCAGCACCTAGGAGACATTTTATGTGATGGATTTGTTTCTGAAAAGCTTGCAATCAACATATAAGCAATTAGAGGCCACTTTATTTCCTGGCAGTATTAAGGGCTCCTGCTGTTTGGTTTAGTACTGGCAGTTGCAAAGAAGGCTTTGAAAGGATCACTGTAAGTCATTCAGACTGATGTAGCCCTTTCACTCCCCACAATGCAGTCAAATCCACATGAAAATCTGTCTCACATGATATCGGTAGTCGGCCAAAGCTCTGTCCTTGGATTTCTTCATTTACTGTAGAAATCACATACTATTTAACAGAAAGAAAAAGAAAAGAGAATGCAAAGCAGTATCCTTGGAGCCCAAATGACAGGAGAGTTGTGCTAACGTGATGCAGGAGTTTTAATTATTCTGAGCTTGCACCTTTAGAGCTAGCCATTTCTCAGCCTAATTAACCTGTCCTATTGTACAGCCCATGTAAGGCTCAAGGCAATTAACATTTGTATAATAAATAAACAATTAAGAAATGTTTTGATTTCTAGTTACACTTTTGTTATTCAAACTGCACTGTAGTTTCTGCCTACAAGGAATTTGCTTTTTTAAATGCTTCACATTTCATACCAAGTGTGTCTTGCCTCTCTTACACTCAGGAGTATATCATATGTAAAAATGAACTATAAAAGGGTGCCATTTCACTGTTGCAACCAAAAAAATAGCACAAATCACAGACAGCCATAATCCTTTAAAAACTTGTGTCACAAAGTGTTGTTTAATTGTATCAAATTTTGAAGAAATAGTGAAAATGTTTTCTAGTTTTATTCTGGAATTTATTGTAACTGAGAACAAACACTTGCCCAGAATTGCAAGTTAAGTTTTCCCCATGCCTTTAGTAGCTAGTATTTGCTAGTTCTCTGAAGCATTGTCTTTCTAGACTACTAACATACTTTTGTCTTATTAATTTTTCTGATAGCACTAATAGTTTTATAGCCTTCCATTAATGAGTGAACTTTTTTAAGTATAGGTACAAATTTTGTGGGCAAGGAGTAGAATTCTTTACCAGTGATGGTTTTGGATCACTTTTAATAGGTCTGATAATGACCATCACTTTGATTAGCACCGTAATTCCTTAATGGATAACTATAAAATAGTTCTAATTTATAGGTCCCATAGGTTACCATTATTACAGAAGAATGTCATAGTAGAATGTGCCTCATGGAATCATTCAGGCTGTTAATGGAACTAGTTAATCACATCTATTAATGTCATATCCTTGTTAATGAGTAGTTAATAATCAGTTAGTGATATCTATTCAGGAAGTTTATGGGACTGGTTTCGTAATGAGGTCCCAGTAGGTAAGTTCTTATGCAAGTAGTACCATTGAGGTCAATGAAGTCCTTCACAGGCAGGAGGGTTACTGCATTATATTGTTGTACATCATTGTAGCGTTGCACTACAAACCCATGGATGACATATAAGGGAGGAAAGATTTTAAGATTCTTAGATATTAAAAGTATGCAACTGTCCAAGGATAAAATTGACTTAGAACTACCTTTAGGTATATGGCTCCATTATAGATGGAATAACCAAAAAGAAAGTATGAAATGTGTGCCTTGTAATTATTGCAGTATATCCAAGCAGATGTATTACATTTCAGCTTCTAGTATTCTTTGGTTATGAAACTGAAATCATGAGAGCCTCTAACATCAAGTCAGTTTTACCCAATCATATATTAAAAAACTTCCACAAATCTTATAAATTCTATAATTCTCTATTAAAAGTGTTTATTAAAATTCTCTACTGTCTCAAATAATAATGCAGTTTCCACAACTTATGCAGCATGAAAAGTTCAAGGATTGTGCTAGCAAAAATCAGGACACAAAAATTTCTAGAAAATATGTTCATTCAGGTAAAAAATGTCTTAGGTGTATATAATAATCAGTGGGAAGGAAGAAGCAAAAGTTGTCAGCAGATGTAACATGCTTCCTAGTTTAACACCATCTTATAAAAAAAAGGCCTTACAGTTTCCTGTTGACAAAATGTACATACACACTGTCAAGAAAATAAAATAAGTGTATATCTTAGCATATATGTCCCCCAGAGAAAATATTATGTCTTTTTGCCAAAGTTTATGGTATGAGAATAGTTTGAGCAATAAAATGGCAAAAGTCCCAGCGGAGAGATGCTATTTTCTGTGAGAAGCTGCTGGTGTAAATCATACCTGTTACAGATTGCTGTATGTTTGTGTTTGTTCTCCATGAGCTGTATACGTCCTGGAAAAGGCTTGTATTTTCAATTTAAATTGTCAATGTGTGAATTTCATCTCATGCAAATTTGAAAGCCCATATCATAACCATTTTCAAATCCCTATTAACATAATCGTTTTCATTGCTTCCTAAGTGCTTTCCCACACTTCTTTGTGAGTAAGAAAACAATAGGAATGGTGCCCATCTGTTCTTGTATGATTTTTACTTCCAGGCCATTTTAATTCACTCTCTGTTTCTGACAAAAGGAATAGAGTACATTCACAAACATCTGAAAATTCCCTGTAGGTTACGTATCCCAGAGTCTGAAGTCCATTTTGTAAAAATGAGCATTTGTGGGAAACAGTACCTCTAGTCTCCACAGCAGTTCAGCAGGTGCCACACAATAGTATGATTGTGGGAACAGCAAAGTTCAGCAGGTTGAAGAAGTAGTCTTCAATAAATGCTAAGGCTATTTAATCCAGTAGATAACAGGCTATTGGACCTTAGATAACAAAATGATTAATTCATATAAATGCAACTATATAGCAGAACTAAGAACTTCAAAGATTGGTATGTCTGAAATTTTTCTCCTGTTTAGTAAATTTAGCTCAAAAATGCTCTAGTTTATCCCCAACTATGAAACAGAAATAAGCAAGATTTTTTTTAAAGTGACCCTTGTCCTGTCATATATAACAGTAAGTACCATGCTGTGAGCACAGAGTTCAATTTGTTCAGTGACATTATTTTCTTTTGCTTCTGACTGATCCTGTGAGTAAGAAATGATGAAATGGTATTCAATCTGGTTAAGCAGTTACTCTCTATCTTCTTTCTCTTTATTGTCAGATATTTCAGGCCTTAAGCCACTTTATCAGTTTCCAAAAGAAGGAATAAAGAATGGCTGCCTTAACCTTAGCACCTGGTAAATAAATGTCTTAGAAAATTCTAACTCTATGCTACAAGCCTACTTTAATTTTCTACCTGTCTTCTTGTATTCTGAAACACTGACAGGCTTGAGGCCATGACCACTTCCTCTGGGAATCTTGTTCCAGAACCAAACCACACTCTCAGTGATTGACCTTTCCCTAATACCCAGTTACCAAGTTCAAAATGTAGGCGACCAGGTGACATGGAGATTTGACTTTCAACCGACTATCATACATGCTACTTTACCTTTCACTTGATCAACACAATGCTTGTTGACATAAGTGGATCTTGGTTCAAAATCTATTTTACCTGAGTGAAAAAACTCCAGTTGCTTTGAATGACTCTTGGCACAAACTGAAGCCCAGGAAGACACTTGGGCACATGCTTTGTTCATGGGATTATTCCCATCAAAGTCAAATGGAAACCAAAGATGAAGCCATGTTTTTGCAATGGGGCTTAGATATACTAATAAGCTTTTCCTCAACTGATAATTTCTTAATGATAGAACTGGAAATTAACTGGATTTCACAGATGTGCTACATTATTGTGGAAACAGCTTTCTCCTAGATTATAAAAAAATCTCAGATAAACCCAAAGCTAAATCAAAGGATTTTCAGATTGGTTGGTTCATGTTATAAGACTGCCTCAGGGCTGTGAGACTTTTCTGTTTAACAGGTACATAACAGAGAGCAGAGCTGGCCTTTTATCTAAAATTATCTCTGAGTTAGTGCCAAATAAGTGAGCTGTTTAAAAATCTGCATGCTCAGGACTTACTGTACTACAATGTGTATAAGCTTACCCTGGAATTCCAACATATTGGGAACAATAAGCAACTGGGTTACAGGTTTTTCTGAGGGTCTTTTCCTCTCTTTAACACTAGGCATGGCATATAGCTGCAATCAAAAGAGGAGATCATGAAGCTTACTTTATTTATTAACTTTCTGTTATACACATTTGGATTGTTCAGCTTCCTAGGGCTTATCCTACATTCTTTGAAATCAGTAGAGTAGTCTGTTTGTCAACTGGAATTTGATCTACAGATGGCACCAGCTTTATTTTCTGTAACGGTATGAGAAGTGGTTTTATTCTTAACCTTTAATTAATTTCTCAAGAATTTTTTCTCACTCAGCCCCTTTGAGCACAAACTGCATATTAGACTATTTGCATTTTACCCCAGCCCTGTTCAGACAACCTTATGCAAGTTCAGGGTATTTGTCCCAGCTAAGCATAGTTGCAAAAAGTCATGATAGTACCCATCAAATACATAGCTCTACTGTCTATAGGAGAAGTGTGACCATGAAAAAGAATGTTAAGGATATTAAAATATCCAGTATTTTAAATTTTTCTATAAAATATAATAAAATTAAACTATTTGTACTTTTCCAGAGAAAATTCACACGCACAGGTGATACAGACAATGAATATGTCAGATAATCAGGTATCTAAAAGATGTGAGAAGGCAGCTGTGAGGAATTTCCAGGTGACTGTTGACAGAGGGAACTTGGAATCAGGAGAATTCATGAGTATCTTCCATGTAAGATCTAATTCTACTCTAGAACTAGTGTAAACACAGTGCACCCAAAGTCCAGATGCAGAGAAACTGGAAAGAAATTCCATTAATCTGGATTTATCAGGTGCAAAGTCTTTGGGAAAGTAACAACTTTTGGATCCATCTGCTGTCAGAAATAGTTTGTCAGTGTAGAGCAGTGCATGACTTAGGAAAGTGACCAGCTCTATACTTGCACTATCCATAAGTCACTCCATTATTTCTGCATCCAAACCGTGGGCATGACCTTTACACAACCTGAATGAATCTCTAACAGATTATGAAGAGTTGCCAGTGTTTCTGTTCATTTTCAAGCTGTTTTGTACTTCACTTTGACATTTTGAATATTTGATTTCTTAAACTGAGACAGCACAGTCTAATTTATCCATTTTTAACGCCTTTTAAAGCCTTTTACCACAGTCTATTTGACAGTATGAAGAAAAAGCAAAAAATATGGTATATTATTTTATCTCAGGTTTTATTAATTCCTAATTTATATAGTTGAGATTTTCAAAAGAACTGCAATGAGGTATAACTCTCAATTAATTTGAAATGTTAACTTACTTTCAGTGCTCTGGAAATCCTACTCTTAATATCTCCCAGTAGAGAAATTTATTAGATTCCCAATGAATTCTAAGCTGTTTTCTGAAATCTCTTCCTGATATATATTTTGTAGAATATTACTCTTTCCCTATCTTCATTTAAGAGGGGCTAGTGCTTTTTTAAAAAAAATGTTTAGTGACAGAGGGGAAATCAGACTCTGAAGTAATTTGGTCTAGAAGCAATTTTCCAGGTGTACTTCTAGAGCACATTTCATCCTAGACAGGTAAATGCAGATAAAATCAAATTCTGGATGAAAATCTAGATCTAGATACACTGCAGACTTTGAAATTACACAGGAAGTGTAATTGGGACTCAGCTGCAAAAGATGAGAAGTTTAGTACCAATCTTAACATAGCCCATGAACTAAAAGCAGTGCTTCATGGTTTTGCATTTTCATCAGTGAGGCCAATAAATGAAAAAGGGTAAAGACAAGTTTAGAAAAGGCTTTTTGCCCTCACAATGTACATTTTCAGAATGCGATGCATTTCACTGGCAGCTACAGAAGGATCCTCAAAACTGGAAATGCACTTACATTTCTCTCTTTAGTCATGCACACAGGTGGTGTCAGAGGGTGTTTTATTGCTTAGCTAATTGTCTTGGAAATCTCACAGTCTAGTCCTTCACATCTGCTGAAGCAGGGTGAGGAATCTAGCTCTAAAATGTGCTGGGCTCTCCCGCAGCCTATGGAGTGAAAACAGTCTCTTCTCACTGCTGACCTGAATGTAGATCCTCTCCATCCCTCAGTACTTTGTATAGAGGCTGGTTTTGGCTCCGATCAGGAGTAGGATGCTCAGTGGTCTCATTGTTAAACATAAAGGATTTGATAGACAGTGTCTCTGAAACTTCATCCAACCCAGAATTGCCACATCAAGTTTGGCCATTACTAAATAGCAATAAGGCTTGAAGAGATTGCCAGGCTGTTCTCAATATGATCTCAAAACAATTTCAATGCAAAAGCTTATATCTTGATTACAAACCTGGTTTTTCTACCTCTTTGAGATGAGATGAAGTGTCTTCAAAGCTCTGTCTGAAGGGCTGACTGCACCACTAGGTGCACTGCTAGAAGTTGTTAAATTGCCATGGATAGATTAGCTGGCTTTATTAAATGGTGCATGCTCAGCAAATGCAATTATGCAGCCTTCAGGACAGAGCTCAATTTTAACCAGCAAGATATCAGATACCTCAGAGGAAAAATCAATCTCATACCTAGTTTCCTTCTCTCCTAACTACTCCAGGGTTGAAGATATCCCAGGTAATTTGGATTTACTTAACCTAAATCTATGAATTATGAGGTTATTGTAGGTTAACCACTTAAGAAATATGTCACACCAATACATGACTGGAAGGTGGCAGTGCAAGGATAGCCATGGTGTCTTCCCATATTGCCAAGTTATCACTTCCTTCTGACTGTGGGCTGGATTAAATGATCTGTTTTCCCAGATTTTCTTCTGTGGAATGGGATCTGTAAATCCTCACTAGCATTTAGATCACATGGCATATGAAGAATTGTCAACTATAACGTAAAATTTCATTGTTCTCACTATAGGCAATAACTGATTTAGTAGGGCTAAAAACTAAACTGAGGGTATAGAGAGCATTGAAAGGTTGCTTATAGTCTTTGCCATCACAGTCACCATGTAGTATTACTAGGATGTCTCCTCTTTTTCTCTCTCTAGTTCAGCAGTGTAAAATCTAGGGTTTTAGCAGATGTCATGCCTTGGAGCTTGATTGTCATTGCTTTTCAAGGATTTTGAACTGGGAAGTTAGTTACTAAAACAAAATGGTTATCATTTTACAAAGTTAGTGGAAAAATCAGCCCTAGTTGTGGAAAACATTTATAGAAGGCAGTATTCCCCAAAATAATTACAACACCGTATAGATATAGTTGTCATCAAACAAATGATATAAGATTACCTAATAAATAAAATCAGACTAAAAGTCAGCTCGAAATAAAATGTTTGATTTGAAGAATAGCTCAGTGACTTGTCCAGGCACAACATAGTGATGATTTGATAATATATTTATTTGTTGTGCTATGGCACTTTTTTAATATGTCATTGTTCTGCCTGAATTCCCTTGTAAGAGAATTGTAACTTAATGTGCAGACATAAAATTTCCACCCTTGAAATGGCAGTGAGGAAGAATTCTTTTTTCTCTTTTTACTGATATTTGTTTGACTTTTATTAAAAATATTTTTTCTTTCTGACTCTGAACACTAAAAGGAAACAGTGAAAGACATTGAGATCTTTTTTCCTTCTCTAAGTTGCACGTAATTATATCTTCATTTATGGATTGTTAATGGACAGATAAAGACAATGAATTATGAAGACCTAGGGAACTGGGGGACATTAGTGAGACAAGGTAATACATATGGGCTAGGTATCTTGGGGGATAGAGCATGAATTCTATGAATAAGGAATTTAATGACTTATAACTCACGCAAGGACACTAATCTCTGCATGTAGAATTGGCTTCAGAAAAATTCATCTTTTAAATTCTAAAAAAATAAAATGACACCCTAAAGTTTTAAGACATTAGCTAGAAAACACAAGCATTCTAATAATTATTTAATTAAAATGTTACCTGCAAATATGATGAAAAAGAAGATTTATCTCTTTTTTAAAAACCTCAGGCATTGTTTTTGCATTTTATTTTTACCAGGAATGCACTTTCCAGAAAGGAACAGTCTAATTGGAGAAGACCAAATTATCTAAATTCTGAAAAAATTACAGCCTGTGTCATTTGAGTAAAGAAATTAGGTTATAATAGACGTAGACTGACAGAACAAGGAAATTTATATTTTTTTTAAAAAGTGAAGTCAACTCCATAAAGGTATTGAAATGCATATCAGGAGCTCCAACAGCACCTCTTACACATTATATAATTTAACAAATTCACAGCTAGATTTTATGACCTCCTGCATGAAATTTGGAATGCATACAGAATGCTGGACTCTTGATAGATCATATACAAAATTATCATAAGCGATAATATCAGATAAAGATGTCAAGATCATAATGGCTCTGGTGATAGTCAAGAGCACCTCAGAGGGATGACAACCAAGTATTTGAATGACTGAGTTTAAATCTTGCTGAGGACACTGCCATGGTGTTTTCTTCCTGTCCCTAATATTAAAAAGAAAGGAAATGCTTTCAAGGGAGTAGGAATTTAAACTTTTTTTATTAGAAACTTTTGGAGTAACTGGAGCCTGCCCAATGAGGAACTGCAGTAGATACAAGTGGAATCAGTTCTTGAACCTAGGATATGGAACTGAGAAGTTATATGGCTAATTGAAATTACTCAAGATGAAAACTTGAAAATGTTCTGTGTGTTTTTACACAACTAAAACCCAGGTTAAGCATTAAAAAGTCAGCAAAAGTCAGCAGGCAATAACCAAAGTAAAATCACATTTGAGAATGACATGTAAAATAAGGAGCAAGATGAGGACCAAATGAGTACACAACTCTATAATTGATAGTGAAAAGATAAAGCTGCATAAACTGAATTATTTAATTTGTGTGCCAATCAATATCAATTCAAGTAACATTCCATAAGATTGTTAGATCAAAAATAATATGTGGAACATTGGGATTCCACTTGATTTTACATAATAATGTCAAAGGCCAGGAAGGATGCTGAATCACTTGTTCACATTGTATCATCTGTAAGGATGGTTAGTCCACCACCTATGTCTGTTTCTTGCAGGATGGCACGTCCAATATAATCACTTTTACTTCATGACAACATTAATCATCAAACTGGGAAGAGCAGGTAGAAAGGAATTTAGTGGCAAGAAAATTGTCACAAAAAGACAGTGTGCACTAACACTCTGGCCTGTGAGCAAAATGAACAGAGGAAATTTTAGAACAAAGGAACTTATTAGAAGTCATGATCAGCAGCTGCTATTTTGCATCTAGAACTAATATGCTGATACATAAATTTTAAATAATTATGAGGGACACAAAAAAATCTCATGTAAGTGTTTTAAAACAATGTATACTTAAATGGAGAGCAATTAAAACGTATTTTTTTCAGATGCCTGAAGGAATCTGGATTTTCTATATTGTAGAAAATTCTGTTACATATAGTTTCACTCTGACCTGGCAAGAAATATAACAATTTCTATTAATGAATAATTTGGGGGAAAATATCTTAAGTAACCATATGTTACATTTTAATGTAAATTAAAATTTCATCACTGACGTGCATATTTTACTTTTATTATTAATATCTGTTATAAATTTTGAAACAGCCTTTTAATAGAAATATAACAATATTATTTTATGATGTTTGGAACTCCTGACTTTATACTTGTCTAAGTTTCTTAACAAAAATATGTCAAAATTGACAGTTTACTGCAAAGAGGTAATTATGCGAACATACAACTTTCTATCTTGCAAGAAAATCGTCTCTAGTAAACTGCTTTCACTTCTCTTCCTGTGATTTATTGTGAATAATGGATTATTTTCAAATCTGTCATGGTGATTTTATACTTGTTTTCCTTAACAATTTTTTATTAGGTAGAAATCTGCTGTATTTTGGAAAGAAAAATCTTGACTGAAAAATAGAAGTGAAGATACTGGAAAACAAATCTGAATTTGGTGTTTCCCCTGTCTTTACCTAAATAATGGAAAATAATCACTTGGAAAACATATTTTTCTCTTCCTCACTCATAAACACACACACAGTGTAGACAAAGCAACTTTTTTGTTTTGCAGCTGGAAGAGACAAATATCAGAACCAACACTTAGATGATTAAATAAGAGAAATATTAAAAATTCAATTAATTTGTATTTGAACTGTTTAAGTGCTCAGAATTAATCTCCCATTTATTTAAGTGAATTGCAAATGCAACAATGTAAAAGTAGATTATTTCTTTCCATTTTATTGTTCTTGATGTAAAGCCATTATGAACACATTGTGAAAACATTAGACTGAAAGCCAATTCCAGCACCTCTGTCCAAGTGAGAAAGTATTTAATTGATGTTCATACAGAGCATTGTGCAATAACATATCTTAATTGCCAATCAGATTAAGAGTTGTATGGATGGATTTCCGAGGCCTTGCCTACACCAGCAAGTGGGATGACACAGAAAAAGCTAGTCTAGAGACTGAAAGAGCTGGTGTGGAGAAACAGCCATCCAGTTGCCTATGATTTTCTAGATTTTGCACTCTCTTCCTGGTCACCAGGACTCAAGACCTGCTTGCAGCTCAAACTCATTGTGCACACCCCAGGGAGAAGATTTGGTTCAGCCTTACCTGCTCCTGCACTCCTGGACTGCTCCATGATGCACAGCAAATTCTAGTCCAGAGTTTCAGTTTCTTAATAGAGCTGCATTTCATTTTGTGTAGGTAGCTTCAAGGCCTCTTACAGTTAGATTTGTCTGCAGACACTGGTTAAAACCCCGAGGTTTGGCAGCTCCACTTGTGTCATTACAATTCTGGTTTAAAGCAATTTCATCTGTTTGTGTGTGTTGTGCATGTGTGTGCATGTTAGTGTTCATGTGTGTGTGTATTTGCATGAGCTAATTATAAAACAAAGCTGATTATAAGGCTGAGTTTTAGAAACAGTTTAGATTTGTCTGTTGCATTATTGAAATTATCTGTTCTCAGAATTACCAGTGTCAAGGGAAGAGACACAAAAGATTGTCTCTCCTTACCTCCCTCCCACTACTATGTACTATGTTCTCTAATAGAAGCTAATTTCCAAATGAGTGATTTCTCACTGTGACTATATGAAATTTATTACTCTTCTCATATAGCTTATTTCTATATTAATTGCATTTAGCTATTATTTGTGGTGTTTTCACCCTGTGTCCTGCTTTTTTCGACTCCTTTTTCTTTCCCCAAAGTAGGTGAGAAACTCTCTGCTCCCACCCTCTGTTTGGGACTCTGCTTTTGGCCACCAGCATTTTCTTATAGCATGGTGATAAACCAGGTGTCATGGTCTCATTTTGTGTTCCTGGGGCTGAGCCACCTGCTTGGACTGATGGCTCACCAGGATCTCCACAGTATAATAACCTTTGTTTGCATTGTTTGTGACTTTACCAACAGTCCATGCCTAAGGCTTTAGTCTGTAGCAAAATGACTCCTGATTATCTAAGTATGGAAAGGTAGATGTACAAGCAGTTAAAATATAGCTTAGGGATAGAGACAGATAAACTTTTGATGAGTGCTATTTAAGGAAACTGTTCTTCTCTTCATGCTAAGTTAAACTTTACACTTTCTGGTTATTTTTCATTCAATAATTTCAAAAAATTCCTTTTTAATAACCTGTGTTTCTACAATTAGAATAAAGTTCAAAGAAGAAGAAACTAAAACAAATATCCATTCATTACTTAGAAAATGTTGAAAGGAACAAGTCTTAAAATTTCAGAAGCTTCAAAAACATTCCTTACCAAGTTACATTCCTCACCAAGTTACATTCCTCAAAGTCAGTCATTCCTTCCAAAAGTCTCTGTTTTGGTTCATTTACTTTTGTCAGCTTACACAATTCTGTAAAACAGTCCTGAGCAGCTCACAAGTGGAATTGCTTTTCCTTATTTCTTATATTACATTTCCTTACACTTCCCACCAAATGTTATAATTGTTCTGCAGGTGTATGGCTTCCCATAGATTTTTGTTTTGGTTTGGTTTTTGGTTTTGTTGCATGTTTTTTTGTTGTTTGTTTTCAGTTTTGTTTTTTTTTTTCTTTTACTTTGCAAATAGTTCAATATACTGAAAGGTGAAGATATGATATGCATTGTAGTGTTTCTGAAGTATGTGGTATTTACTATCCAAAGCCTTTAGAAATATTTGTGGAAAGAAGAAAGTCAATGATCCAAAAGCTCATTGAAATCAATGGGAGACTTTCCATTAAATTCAATGGGCTTTCATCCAAGCTGTTTGTAATTATAGGTTGACATTTTGAAAGCTGCCTGAGGGATCTGGAAGCCTAATACTCATTAAAATTAACTGGGCATCTAGCTTTACTAGGGTGCTTTGGAAGTCACTGCTGCAGTGTCTATAAATGAGTGACCTGTTTATGACAGTCAGTTACATTACACCTCATGAATCTATATGCATGTGTCTTATCTTCCATATCAAAGAAGTGATTTGGGATTTTATTGCTTGATAAGGGCCATTTTCCTGCAGAAAAGTATTCTCTAATTTAAAAAGAGAGATGAATATACAAAAAAAAAAATCATAGAATTGCGCAAAACTTATTTATGCAATAGATTTTTTTTATCCACTTTTTTGGTTTATTTTTTAAGAAATATTCTTAAATATCTAGAATTTATTTGTAATGTGGACTAGATCACTATACTGAATAAACAATTGATTCCATAGATTACCTGATAAGTTATAATTTTTCTTTCTCCAGCAAGGAATCTGTGATATCCTTGTTTATAACTACATTAGCATATTAATTTAAATCTAACTATATACAGTTTAAGCATCCCAAAAGTATTCAAACAGTAGCCTTTAATTTGAAAAAGTTGCTTAGACTGTGATTGACAAATCATAGAAATGCTCTTGCATTTCCCATGGATGCTGCACCATATTTAAACTATATATATATATATATATATGTATGTATATATGTATATACATATAATGCATGTCAGGTGAGTCCCTTCAGCTATGATTGCTTATACACACTATTTAAAATCTAATCAAATTTGTGAGCTATGTTGATTTGTTCTAAATGTCACTTGTTAGAGTAGCATGTGGTTTCATTGTATTACTTTCAAGCTAATGTTTGATTTTAATCTGACCTGTAGTCTCATTCATATGTTTATAGCAAAAAAAAGAAAAGAGATGGCTGCTAACCATAAATATTTTTAAGGGATTACAAATATCAGAAGTCTTTGGAAGCTAGATATTCAAAATTTTAAAATTTGGAAATAAAAGGACAATATTAACACCTGTTTAAAATACTTAAGTGCACTTGATATGTAGTTCAGTAGTAAGCTTGATTTTGTTGAAATTCATCATGAATCATAACATTCTTTCCCAAAGTGACTTATCATGGATTGTGACTTTATAATAACAGCATTATAAAGTTGCTATGAAATCATCACACAGTCAACAGAACTGCATAAGGAATGGTATTTCTAGCAACAAGAAAACATACGAAGTGGCCAGATGCAAGCAGATCAAATATTTAAACTCAAGTAATATTAAATAGAAACAATTTAAAAATGATATTTGGGCTAAAATTAAAGAGTGTGCATAAATAGCTGCTCAGTTGTAACCAGTCAACTGGCTCCTAGAAGTGTGAAATTTCTTCAGGTGCAATTACATTCCAATTTCAAGCAAACAGCAGCTTCCTGCTTCACTCCTTGTGGGAGATTTTGCATACTGTCAAATGAATGATGATAAAATCAGATTCCAAGAGTATGACTAACTACTGAATTTTTATTCGCATCATGTTATGTTTCCTATAGGTCATTGTTTGTTTTCTGCTTTTGAGTTAGCCACTGGCCTGAAGAATTTGTGTCAATTCAAATACAGGTTAAAAGGAAAAGGGGCAGTTATTTTTTACAGTACAAAAAGCCCAAAACAAGGCAGAAAATGTTTTAGAGTAAAAGCAGTACAAAAAAGCAGAAAGCACATAATTAAACTCAATTGGAAGGAAATACAATTGCTAATGCATCTACTGAACTATTTTATGACATTTTCTGTAATCAGAATTCCACTTCTGGTACTCTGTAATTAGTTTCTGTAGGTGCAATTCTTTGCAGTGTTAATGGGGGTGACTGATGTAAAATGTACATATTCATGGAGGTACAACACCAAAACCATTGTAGGTTTCAGCACAGATGATTGTTTAGATCTCTGAATCTCTTTCTAAAATTCCTTTGGAAATACAACAGGCTATCTCTAACCCTCCTGTACCTGAGACCATTACTTCTTTAGGACTTGTGAAGCTTCTCAGACTCATACCTTTGGATGACTTCATCAGCATATTTTTCATTTTAAAGTGAAGATCCCAGCTGAAAATACAAATATCAGTCTAAGGACTGATCATGCGTGTCACGGTAGCTTGTCTTTGCTACACTGTTGTCAGTGATCTGTCAGCTTACTATTTATCCACTTCTTAGTTCCTCTCCTAATAATCATCTTCTCTAGTTTAACTAATGATTTCCTATTAAGCTTCAAATATTTTCCCAGCTTCGAAGTAGATTAGATCTAGATTAGAACTATTTCCCTTGTCTAGAAAAGCAATTATCTCCCCAATGAAGGCTATCAGATTAGTCTGGCACAATTTGTCTTTGTCAAACCGAGGCTGCATTTTATTACATTTTCGCGGTACCTCTGTGCCTTCATTCTTTCCTGTTGTACAACACAGCCCAGACATGGTTGTAGGGATAAACCTATTTTAGTGTCCTAAATATGCGTAACATTTAATCTTTTTTCTCAATTTTAGCGTCTACTGGAACTTGATGGATTTTGCTCCTCTGCCAGAGGGCCTGCAACACTGTGTCAGTATTCTTGTGATTCTGGGACAGCAGCAATCCATCTCAGTTTTTGTTCATGAAGTAGTGTGTTTTTTATCCATATCAAATGGTCATTTGTGTCCCATATCATCCCTGCAACTTCACTGAAAATTGAACTTCAGCATAGACCTCTCTTAATCCTTATCTCCTCTTCCCTAGTCATTGTTTCTCTCTCATCTGAATTCTCCTTAATTTATAAAAGTTTCATTATGTTTAATAAAAAAAAAAAACAACAAACCACACACCAGAAAAACTAGATCACTTTGATTTTAAACATTTTTCCTTATCCTAAAAATACTAAACTTTAAATGATTAATGATAATTTTCTAATTAGGTCAATTTTCAATTCCTTTAGACTTTCCATTCTTCTTTGATTATTCCTATTCTTTTTTTATTTGTTTATACATTCACTCATTTTTATTTTACTTTGTTCCTTATGGTTTCTACAACTTTGTCATTTCAGGGTTTTTTGTTGATTGGCATTTTTTAAGTATTAAGGTTCCTTCTATGGTGATCTGTGAATGAAAAACACAGTTTCACATTTTGCTTAGCTTGACTTAAGATATTTTATTGAAGTCTTCACTTTGAATCAGAAGCTTTAAAAACTACTTTGTGGTTTTCTTTCTATTTAATTTAAAATGAATTCTCTCATTATTTTCCTTCCCAATGTTATTTTCTACAGCTATGTTTTTATGCAATGTGCTTGTTAGTTACCAAAGTCTGCAATAACAATATTTCTTCTGGTATATAAATTTGTTGGTTACTGAGTATAAGACAATACAAACCTTAATTTCATTTTAACATTTGTTCTGCAGTATATCTCTGGGAAGTTTAAATTACTCTTTGCAACAGAGTTTCTGGTAGTATTTCCAGATGTCTTTCTCTATGCAAACATAACCTTGTGATTCTATAGTGGACCCCATTAACTTTTTTACCCTTTCCCCTCTAATACATGTAATATTTTCCATCTTTTTAAAAGATCATTGTGACAATTCATATGCGATTCCTACTTACATCTTTAAGGCCATCTCATTCTAAAGTTATGGCATTACTCTCACAGCCATACTCCTCTGTGTGACAAAACTGCCTACTCTAGAGAGCTTATATGTGTCTTCTCTCTTCTTTTTATCTTAATTTCCATTACCCTTTTTCTGTTCAGCTTGATCATCTACATCACTAGCTTAAATTATTCCTGTCTGCATTTCTTATCCTGGAATTTATATATTTCACTTTTTTGCAGAGATATCCATTAATTATTTGTAAAATGTTTAAATTTAACTATTTTTAAATTCCTTTAATTTCTAGTGTTCACAATTAATTAACTCAATTAATTAATTGGCAAATGATTGGTCAGAAGTATTTTTATTTATCCCATTTAAAACTCTCTCATTAAAAAATGATGGATGCTATACTGAGTTGCTCCAAAATTCTCAGTGATTTTTAGACTCATGATTCTGATATCACTTGTGTTGGTAATAACCAAAGAAAATTTATACTGACATGAAAATCAATCCAACAGTAGAATATTTTCCAAATGAAAAATTTGTCTAAACTTTCCTTCTAGCATCAACTTTTATTTCTTTCTCTTATTTTGACTCTTTTTTTTTTTTTCCTATGTCCTGTAGAATATAAGTCAAGATTACATAGTTGAGTATTTTCCCTGTTCTGGAATGATCATCTTCTTTCTGTTCCAGTTGAACTGTATTATTGCCATTTATGTGGTCTCAAAGTCTGCAGCATTTGGGATTTTGAAATATATGTCACCCTTGCAGTGTATGTCACCAGGAGGGTAGACTGTTAAACTAAGTCTGGTTCCTTTTCATCATCAAGCTAAATCTCCTTCCCTCTGTAGTGCTAAGTTTTAAATGTGAAATAAACATGACTGTGTAAAATCTATGGCAATCTAGCCAGAGAGGAAAGAGGAGAAGGGTTATCATGACTTGATGCACACCACCATACACAGTGTGTAGGAGAAGGGAATACAGGTGACCTTGTCCCTGATAAGTAACAGCTGTGTCAATTAAAAGATTCAGCCTCTCCCCAGATGAGTCACAGCTACAGCCAATAAAGATAATGTGATAAAAGGGAGTGGGTTAACAGGTGAGGAGAATCATGAACAAGGAAGAACATTGAGGAAAAGGGAGTCATGAAAAAGAAGGATTCTGGAGGAATCACTGCTGTGAGGTGAGTCTGGGTCTGCAGTCAGAGCCTGTTGTTGGAACCTGCAGTCACAGTCTGGCTGGGTAAAAGCCTGCATTCAGAGTCTGCAAACTGATACATACAGTAATGGTTTAGCAGGAAATAAGCAACAGTCAGAGGCTGCAAGGGAAACCTACAGTAGGAGCTTGCTGCAGGCAGAGTCAGAGAATAGTTTGAGTCAGGATGGCTGAGATGAAAAGAGGAATAAACCAGGACATGTTTCATGCTGTGATCAACAAGAAGTCTGTGTCTTGGCTCATGTCTACCGTCTAACAAGAGGGCTGCTGCAACAATAGTGTACTGATAAAATAGATCACAAAGTTCTAGGTGAAGATAAGGGCAAGATGTGAAATATTGCTGCTTCAAATTGAGTGTATTCTTTGCAGAGAGCAGAAATGTCTTTTAATTGGGGCAAACTTGTCCTAAGCTTCGTGTAAGACAGTGCACAACCTGAAAAAATCTCTAGCTCTCCCCTTTCTTATATTCAATTTTTTCTTCTCGAAAGCAAATAACCACATACATTAATAATCAATCATGTTTAAGACTTTAAAATAAAACACCTTAGATATTTCTCCTTCTAGGAAGAAGGAAGCAAATTGGATATATCTTAGTCACTTTGCTTGATGTTCTCTGGGTAATCATAATATAGAAATTCTAGAGGCTATAAAATTGACTTCTGAGTTCTTCCCAGTTATAAATTAAATTACTCCAATAACCTTGTCTGGCCACAGCACAAATAGGAAAGGGACTGATGGACTGAGACTTTACTTTGAGGTTGATCTTTCAGCTGTGCTATTCTAAGACATGTAAGGCATATTTTTTAGAGAAACTGTCATTGTTCAGGTCCTGCTATATTTAAATATCTTCCACTATTACCTTCAGCTGCCACTGGATGACTTCAGAAGTACTTCTGCAAAGCAGACCACAGTCTCAAGTCAGGCAATGGGAAACTGGTGAACACATAGCTTGTGGCCATCTATAAAAAGTTAGCAGAGGGTTACTCTGTTCTCCAAGGTAGCCTTGACTGAAGCAGTTAAACCATTCTTCCCATCTTTGCCTCCTCCCCCTCCATCATTTCTTCAACCACTCTTGCTTCAATTTCTGCTGTAGATGGGGGGACCCAGGCCACAGCAAGCATCTGTACTGCACAGTCTTGTTTAGAGCCCCCATGAGGTATAGTTCCTGAAAGAAAATGAGCATATTTTTATGTAATAATTGTTTTTTTCTTAGTGTATGCTCATAGGTATTGTACAATTAAGATTGCTCAAACAACTTTTACTGAAGTATTGCCAAATTTGGGTTTCCACCATAACTAATTGCACTATGTCACCAGAAAAGTGGCACTTTTATTAAAAAACCTGATATCTGTGACTGGAGATACTGAATCATTTTACAAACTACTACACTCTTCAGCTAATACAGTAATGGAGCAGTTCAGGAATGCTGAGGTCCTTTCCAAGTTCCAATGAGACAATGTATTTTTATTGTCACAGATTGTCCTGTCAGTTCTTCAAAGACTTGCTGACCTTATCAGCTTGCAGATATTCAGGTTCTCAATGAAGCCCCACTTCTACCTCCCATCAAATACAGTCTTTATTCCTTAAATTTCTGACACATTTCCCAATAAAAATCCTACTTTTTATCCTCTTTCTACATGATAGAGTCTTAGTGTCCCAGTGTCTGATCCCTCTGACATTGTTTCTCACTGCAGCTGTTCCCTGTAGCTCTTCCTTTGCCACTTCATGGCTGGAGCAGGTCTTAATACAACTGAACTCAGCAGATCCTGTTCACTTTATCTATTTGTGCCTCTGGCTTTAAAATATCACATAGCTGCATATATAAGAAAAATGTTACATAGCCATAAGTTGAGCCCTCAACTCCTTCCCTAACTAATATTCTTTGCATAAGACATAAGAAGTCTTTGCTGAGCCTGAGTACTTTTTTCCAAGCTTTGTAATTTAAAGTGGCAATGAAAGCCAAATATCAGTTTTTATCCCACGTTGTTATCCCCAGCTGCCAAATATCAATCTGCAGCTTTAAATTATATTAACTATTTAAATAACTTATTTCCTTATCTTCCACCCTCCCCCCTCCTTTTTGATTTCCTAGCATGAGTGAAACAACAGATCTCTTGCCTCGTTCTCACAAATGACTGGATTGTTTTGGCAAAAAAGGCATCCTAACACATATTTTAGCAACCTCAGACATTAAGGAATATTTAAGCCCAAATATCTACCAACTGCCAAACTGAAAAGTACTAAAATCAGCATTTTATAAAGGAAAGTGTCAGGGAACATTAATGAGGGTAGCTACCAGCCCATTGGTTTCTTGAACACTAGTTAAAAAGCACAAAGTTTCTGATAGAAGCAGCCAGCTCAGAGGCTTTAGCCCTCATGCTCTGACCCAGCTGTGCTTTTTGTCGTCTTTTGTCACCTTATTTGTGGGAATCCTGCAGAGATTCATGCAGAATGTTATCACTTTGAGCTGTTCTATCCTGGGGTAGCATCAAACCAAGCTCCAGCCAACAGCTCTGTGACTAGAATCTTTCAAAAAGTGTTTGCTTACACCTTTTTTATTAGCCCTTTGCATTGTTCATAAAAAAACAGTTTATTATTAACTTAGATATATCCATAATATGACTGAGTAACTATTATCCAGAGGTCCTCTTTGCATTTAAAACTTCAGCTTCTTTCTGCACAAAATTAGCTTTGAAGCATGGGGAGAGGGTTGGTTTGTCCTTATCAACATTTAATAAATTAGCACATTACCACTAATTAACAAATTATATCACAACACTTTCTATATTAAAAAATGTTTTCTATATTAAAAAAATAATATAATCTTTTGGAAAATGTTTGTTAGATAACTTAGCAAGTTGGCTCCAACCCTAAGTGTTAGATGTTTTCAAGTGGACTGATCAAATAGGTGAACTGTGAGAAAAATTACTGATGAGACTAAGTCAGCTGGAGTTGTAAAGCTAGGGAATCATACTACAAGAATAATTAAACAGCAGTCATAAACAAAACAATTCATTTGCATCAGTAAGGGAATAGGAAATAAAAGGAACTTACCACAAATACATAGATATGTTTATCCTTCCATCAGTGATGTAGAGCTTAAAATGCAATGTATAAAATTTATTGCCAAAGGGTTTAAAAGTAAGATTAGGGAGTACAAAGGAATTATTGTCCCTATAGTCTGTGGATCCTAGAATACTTATAGCAAATGGCAGAGTATGACTATGGAAGGCACAGGAATTCTCCCCTCTGGAAAAAACTATTTTAATTCTCTGTAGTAGGCAATTAAATATCACATAATAAACATAGACACATATATTATTTGCATTTTATCTGTTTGGAACACCTTCAATTTAATTTTTGGAGGAATACAACAAAAATAACACCTCTCAAGTACCTTTGGGGTGGGAATCTAGATGGAAAAAAATATGAACACTTTATCCCAATATGTGATATATTATTTCATCCAAAATTGTTAAAGCTGAAAGTAATGATATTGGGTTTTAGAACTGGTATGCAGCTAAAACTTTACGAACCCCACATTTTATAAAAGTGATTATCGGTTGATTAAAATTGTATATTAGAGACCATAACTTTAAATTTATATTCACATCATGCAAAGTAGTGCAGAATAAAAAGAAGTCATGAGAAGTTATATTACCCACTGAATGTTACACTCATGCCACCACATATTACAAAGTAATTGGAAGAGATATAGATGTGGTGTCCTTCCTCACTGGGACGAATTGATGGTGGTCTGAGACAGGGGAAATGCAAATACGTCCAAACACTTCTTTCACAATAAGTTGATTCTTTACGATAGGGAGTTGTCTCATGGTAAATATGGGAACTGTGACTCACTGGCTGCTCTGCCTTGCAAGGAACAACAAAAGCTTTCCCACACTCTTGTGTTTACCCTAAGCATGTAAATTCATGTCTTGACATGCATCACTTGCACATGCGAAGTTCCTGTCAAAGTCAGTGGGGATTTTGAACATGTAGGGAGTAGCTTATATCTTTAACTACATCAAGCTTTCTGATTAAGTGTTCCAAAAGTCCCTTCCCACTATTCCCAGATATGAACAACAAAATTTCCTTAGTTGCATTAATTTTCTTGTGATGTGGAATTGTTACCCTCTATCACCTACGTGGTCTGTGTTCCTTTTCCTGATCCCATCTCCCAGCTGTATGTTTAAGCTAATGCAGAACAGACTGCATACTTCAGGGCTGTCAGTTGTCAGGCTTTTCTTTTGCAGTATGCCACTTTTACCATTTTATTTGGCAAACATAATGAACTTTTAATCTCTTCTCCTTTAAATGTGAAACGTGTTCAAATAGACAGCATCTTCTTCCCATCTCAATTCAGCAGAAAAGTAAAATATAGTAAACCAACTATCCCTTCCTCATTTTCTCAAATAAATTACTGCTACAAGAAAGTGTTTCATTTATATTTAATCAGACCAAAATAGGATGAAAACATGTTTTCTTTCTTTAGACAGTGACCCAAAGAGCTTTCCAGAAAGTAGCGGTGGTGATAGTGGTGATAGAAACTGTGCTTAGCAGCAGCTTACAGGTAACCCTAGTTAATTTCTAAAAGAAAATTCTGAGCTAAAATTAGGTCCCCTTGATTAAAAACAAACACTAAGAAGTGAAACAACTGCTGCATTATTCACATACCTTTTGATAATCTCAGTCATGGGACTCAATACCCCCAGTCTGAAGGCTGAAGATGACTCCTCTTCTTTGTAGGTTTAATAATATATATATATATATACACATATATAGCTGCTACAATAATATATCAATAATTTTGATGAACAAGAATTTAAAGGTATTCTGCCTACTATTTTGTGGAATAACAATTAATCTGAGCAAGTTGCAGACGAAAGCAGGTAGGCTAAATTTCCAGCAGCGACTCCTCAACCAACACTACCTCCTTTCTGAATGCCTCTTGCAACACTCTATCTTTCATATCTCCACTTAGGAAAAAGTTTTTCTGCATGAAGAATCCTTGTTCCCCAGCTGAGCAGCCTCTGTTATCTTTGCTGAATAGCAGCAAGGAGCAGGGCACTTCTGCCAGATGTTGTCTCAAATACCTATCTTGCTGTGTGGCAATTGTTCTATTCACCCTGGGCAAAACCTTCCTCCCAGAGGGTGGAAGGACAGGATTTTGCAAAGGGAAGCAAGGAGAGGAAAGAGGGAACTCTCCATGGCTGAGCAAGATGCGTTTTCTATTACAAGTAAATGGAATCATTTTATGTGAAGTGGGGTTGCTTGATTTTGGAGAGATAGTTCACAGACCTCTTAGTTGTTGTAAATCTGTGTGTTTACAGTTCAGAAGAGTAGAAAATGAAATGAGCTGCTAGTTTTGGCACAGTGGTAGAATATATGTATACGCAGAGCAATCTTATCATCAACAACTCCTTAAAAAGTAACTTTCTTTTATGACATTGAAGAACCTTATATGGCATTTCCCTGTGTTTTTTAGCTGGGATGTACAATGAAAATATCATACCTCTTTTTTAATTTAAGACATATTTTGTATTTGATCCATCCTAAAAAATGTGAGAAGTGGGACATTAATGGCAAGTAGCTCATGAAGACCAGTTTTAAAACCTGGGGAACTTTAACCAGAGTGCACATAGGACAAACAAAAAATTTACATGGGAATTGTTTAACAATGTTTTGTGCTCAGAAGATTTGTTGATATCTTTCTTCTAGATGCACATATTTTATATTGGTTGTGCTGCAAATGTATATGCATGATTGAACTCCAACATTATGCAGCCTTAGGTATTATTTCAATATTTTGAGTGAATTCTGCTCGGTAGACTGTTCAGGCTCATCTGTGTTATATCTGTTTGATTTGTTCTGCACACTAGCAGATGTGTTTTGAAGTAGTTAATAAATGTTTCTAAGTATTGGTAGTTATAAGTCCATGGTAAGTGGATCTTCCTTCCCTTAGTGCATCCTTGTTTTTTCTGCTCTCTGAGAAAATGGTTGATTAGATGCCATGAGTAGTGAATACTTTTGGAGACTGGTTAGTTTGTTGTAAATCCATGTGGTGCTAGATACTGAAAATAATGGGAAGCTTTGCTTGTTAATAGCATACTTATTAAAAAATCCCCAAAGAATTTCAGAAGGCTGAAAATGACTCTCCTATCTCTGTATTCCATTCCACTTTTTTCAGTCTCCTTATAAATATGTGAATGATACAAATTCACCTATTAGTCTGTTGAAATGAAGAGTCTGGATTTCCAGATTAGCCACTCTTGGCATTTTACTATCACTGGTATTTGCACTATAGAAGGCTGAAGTCTGAAAGACCTTTTAATCATATCAAGTAATCTGCAGGTGTGTAAGAAAAGAATATCCTCCCTGGAGCTCTTCTCCATGGCTGGACATGCACTGCCATGACAAGAGCGGAGTGTGGGTAAGGAGGACCCTTGCTGCTGTACAATAGAAATGGAAATGTTCCACACAAGAGAAAAATCAGGCAGGAACTCATATGAAAAGACCCACAGTGACTCATGTTAGTTCTCAGCCAGAGTAATTAAAAATTTTTACTTGCTTCCTTTCTAATGGTTTGTTTCAACTATAAGTCAGTGTTAGTATTTTGAATAGATGTTTTTGTTGACTGTGCAACCAAATACAAGAAACAAAACAAAATCTAGATGCGTAAATCTAGAAGTATATCACAAAGCTGGAAGTCATGCAGAATACCATGGAAATAACTGGTAATATTTTAATTTTTAGTTTGTCAGCTTGTTCTAGGCCTAGGAAAAGGTGAATTGTATTAAAAGACCAACAATTAGTTAAAATCTGAAAGGGAGAGTAAATGTCATGTAGAACATTAATAAAGTTTAGGGGGAAATGAGACAAAAAAGAATTTTAAAAATCATGTTTAATTGATTGTTCATTTGTTATGCATGAAGTGTATTCAGTGAGTAATGAAATTTTTACTATCTCAGATGGACAGCACCAGCAGAAAAATTAATGAAATTGCACACAGCTTCAGCAAAGTGCTAATAGTTATAGCTTGAGATTTCAGTTGTCTAGTCATCCAATTGATTTTAAAAATAAAAAATAAGAAAAGAAACCCTGTGTTATGTGTTATGCTCTAGTGTGCATAAAGTATTACCTTAGCTGCCTGCTATGTTCAATTCAGCCAAATTCTTCATTAATTACCCTTGTAGTGAACAGGAAACCATCATTATTGTAACAACTAGAGAAACTGTAGAATTTTTTCTACTAGCTCTTACAGTGATGAATAGTGTCTACAGTGTTAGACTGACTTTATGATTCCAATGAAAGAACAGCACATAAAACACTTAAAAATGCAATAATTACAAAATTTAAAATCATTACAGCTACTGTATTGCCAAATTATTATGTATTTATGTTAAAGCCTATATATAAGCACTTTTATAATCATTATCACAATATTTTAAAATTTTAGCATAATTCTGAATGAGATTTTGGAGAATTTCTTAGAAACTTCCCTTAGATATACATATATTGAAGCAAAAGCTTAATGTTTACTAGAGTAAATGAATTAAAATTCTAAAATAAAGATCCATGAAGTGAATTTACCATTGAGACTCTAATCACCTCTCGTATCAAGGTTGTGCAAAGCTTAATAATGAAATCAGAATCTGATTACGTTTGCTGATTATGTTTGGGATTAGTGATCCTTTTGACTTTGCCAGCCTTTCCTTCAGTATGATCAATGATGAAAATTGTATGAGCCTTTTAACATTACTACTTTTCTTTACTTTTCTCCAAAGCCCTTTCTTATTCACCCAACCCCTTCATCACAAAAAGAAGGAAAAATCAGCAGATCAGTCCAACATTATTAGATATTTTCGCATGGGGGGTTTGGATTGGCCTTTCAGACCATTCCACCAGGCATTTTTTAGCTCTCATTAAGGGCCTTGCAGCCAACATTCCTTCCATGCCCTGCAGGGCTCAAGCTGTGCTTAGGATGAAACAAGTCTCAGCCCTGCCCTCAGCATTTGAGTGGCAATCCAATCCAGCTCACAGATATCTACATTCTGTCCTCAGATTCCATCGTTTTGCTTGCTCAGGCAGGTTTTAATCTGAACTGCTCATTCATTCCTGTGCAAAAGAAGGGTCTATTGGGTGAATTCAAGCCCAGGGAAGATAGACGTGCAAGCCAGAAAATGCCCAGTTGTTTTACAATATGTTGTGTTTAGGCACAGTAATTATCTGAGCATAACTTAACCTTCATTTTTTAAACTTCTGAATTCAGAAAAGTGAATTATTGTTAAAGTTCTCCTTCAGTGCAGTGCAACTGCAACTGTAACAGCTAAATCCATATTTAAATGATTTATTGGTTTTAAAAATGGATGACACATGTGGAAATGAGAGATATGTTTATCATGATGAATTCCTGTGTTGGAACCAAGTTAGCTTTCATCAGCTACTTTGTACCATTTTATTACACCATTGATCTGAAATCTGATTTTTGTACCTTGACATCAAATGAGGATCAAAATATGTTTTCAATATTACCTATCTATAAATTCCATCACACTGGCCTTGTTTTGATTGTGGTAAGACCATCTTGGAGCTGCAATTAATGAAAAATCATGCTGTTTTCTCATTTTATTTCAATTTCCTCCAGCAATCTGGAGCAATGATAGATGGTCACTTCAGGATGTTTTGTGTTTTGTACTGTAAGCAATGTTTTCTAATGACTCAGAGATTGAAGTTTGTTTTACAGTATTTTATTTGGAACACTAGATTCTCTTTTTATTACTTCCTTTTTTTTTTCCTCAAAAAAAACCCAAAACTAAAGCAGCAAGGAATTTAGCCTGTTTCACATTCCTATTGAAAAAGCAAAATTATCCATTAAATTCAAGACCATGTACTTTACTTTTCATGGTGATATAAGAAAAACGAGTGATTAGCTTGCAAAACACATGACATTTGTACTCAAACTACTTTAAAAAAACATACTAGGCAAATGAGAAAATCCATGAGAGTTTACCTAAAGAACTTGAGAGAAACTTAGCTGAATAAGGCTGACATTAGCTACCTTTCAGTCAGCTCCTATTCACTCTGTCTTGGCTCAGCTACTTGAACACAATTGTGTGCAGACATCTTGCTTGCCAGCTACTCCAGTGTTTTGAATTTAGAACTCTGAACCTGATAGAACGTTTCATGTAGACAAATTGATAGACCATAACATGAATCCTCTGACTGTGATCCAGCTTTTGTGTCTCAGTTACCTCTGACATAAAATGGGGATAATGTTTATTTATAAAGCTTAGGTAGGAGTATTAAGAAGAGTTTGTGTGTTCACTACCCTTAGTGGTATCAGTAATGAATAATAGAGCAATAATATAATATTAAGAGCTCATTAAGCTCAGTATGCCTTTGGTTTATTTTATTGAGGTACAAATAGTCTTATATTCAGAAGCAGCTGACACATTTAAAATAAAGATTTGTGGCCTGATCCACTACCAGTGAGGTCTAATACCACCTGATACAAAATCAGCTTTGTATCAGCAAAAATGTGACATCTCATATCTTTACAGGTAATTTTCACAAACTCTTCCCTGGTAAGCTAAACTTCTCAGATATTCACAAAGAAGAGGTTTCATCTTTTCTGTCTAATGAATTCCAGTTTACTTGAGGTATTCCTACTCATGTTGAGTTAACTGTGTCCATTTTGCTGCTGAATGCAGTGTGTCATTTGGTATTTTGTAACTACAGTGGGCCTCAAGCTTGTCCCCAGTAACCAAATTTGAATTCAGTTATCGTGGAAGTCAAGAAAAAATTATGTGTCCATGGGCAATAATTAATTTTATGAAAGTGAACTGAGATGGAGAATGGAGCTAAGATGGGAGAGTGCCTCTTGGCAGACTCAGAAAAGTCAGATAGTTTGGGGTAACTAGGGGAGGGACTGAGAGAACTCAATGAGACCTTGAAGCTTGTTGAGGGGAAAAAGAAATGCTGGGGATTGAAAACAGAATGAGAGTCAGTGGGATATCTGTATTTTGAGAGAATGAAGGAGCAACTTTCATCTCCCTAGCTAAACTGATCTGATCTGTAAGAACAGGCCCCCTTTCCTGATGGGCTTCCTAGCACTGGAAGATCCTGTGGGGACTTGGACTGTTTTTGAAAAGATGAGGAGTAGCAGTAGCTTCTACTGCAAAAATAAAACAAGGCCCTAAAGAAACCTTTAGGCCACACATTTTTTTCTACCTCCCCACTACCCACACTGTCTGTTTTCAAATTACTAGTCTATATAACTTCTTGCATCACAAAAATAAGGGAGTGGGAGTACAGGACAGCTCCTCCATGGGATATTGCTCTAAAAAACACCTATTTTTGCTAACTTTAAGGGCAGCACCATTAACAGGTGCTGAAGTTGCAGCCCTGTTCATGACTATTTAGAAATTATTGCACAGGAAATTACAAATACAGTTGAGGGCTCAAGCAATTACACACTTCCAAGTGTTTCTCCTAGCTCAGTGAGCAAGTTGAGATTTTTAAGGGAAAAGTTCAGTCTGGGGCCTCCCTGTTTTTGTAATTTATATCAGTTGGTTTTCTCTGAGTAATTCAAAACAAAGTCTAAGGACTGCAGGAAAAAATCTTAGGAGAAACAGCAAAAATCATACAAAGTTTTTCTTGAATATAATTTAAATGTAGCCTACTTCCTTCTAATGCTATGAAAATGTAGATAAAGATAGTTCTTTTAAAATTGTAATGCTGCACAAATACACTTATCTTCAATTTTGACCTTCTGTGCCTCAGGTATGCCCTACTTTCAAGAATTCAAAAATAGTTCCAGGAAAATAAAAATGAGAGAACTTTGGACCAGTCTCATTTCCTAGCATTTGATTAAAGTCACAGAAGTACTTGCTAATCATGTTTGATTCATGTCAGTAATTTCCACCAGGCTTAGTTTCTCCATTGTAGGTGTTTTCTTTCTTAGTCACTGTTGAATTGCCAAGTAATTTTTTTCTTCTGTGACTTGCGTATTCAAGTGAGTTTTTCTCAATCTCAGGACAGGTAGATATGCTCTGGACCAGTATGATGTTCCCTCGTTCTTTGGGATTCTACTTTTAGTTTGCATAAGAAACGATGGGTGAAACTGTCGGTGCACTATAGATGGAGCTAAGAGGAAATCACAGTAACAATCTGAGTAAAAACAGGAATTTTCCCCTGGCCCTATTGTAGAAAGATAATATCCCATCCTATACAAACATTGTAATGCCTGCAAAATAGTTTAGTTTTCCTTTAATGAAGCAGGTAGATTTGTCTCACCACTGGAAATACTGCAGTACGTTTTCCCCCAGAACTTTATTCCTACAAGTGGTTAATTAATTTCCCTGATGGTTTAGTGGCTAGTTCATCTCTAAGGTAACTGGTGAATAGCTGGGGATTTTCATGTTTCTGGAAAGAACAACAGAGTACAAAGTTTTCTTTCTTGCTATTGTTCATTGCTTTCATAACAGGTACTTCCCCAGGTGGACAACCATGTTTTGTAATTCAAGGTCTCTGGAAAGCAACAAGAAAATTATTCATGGAGGAAATTATTTGCTGAATTTGAACTCATCTTGTGAGTTCATAAAAGATGTTCTAAAACCTGTGACATTTGGAAAACAGTGAACATTAAAGAGCTTTGGTTTCCAGACCTTTTTTAAACTTTTATACTTAGCTGACATCCCCTCTTTGCAATTATTAAAAAGAAGACCTGAATTTTACTCATTAAAACCAAGTGTACTATCAAAATAACAATGTCTGGCATAAAAACCCCCTTTGAGTATCTGCTGATACAGTCTCAGAAATTCCACTCTATGGTTTTCCTTAAGGTTAGATGTTGATTTATGGTTTGAATTCTTAAATTAGTACACTTAAATTATTTTATACACCTGTAACTAAAATACAGATCTACTTCATATTTTATTTCACTAAACATTTTTTTTTTATTTTGAGGAGGCTTGGGTTTTGCTTTTAGCCTTAGGACAGTTTAAGCTGCTCTCAATCCCACATGGTGCTATCTTATTTGACCATTATTTTGGCCTTACTGAAATCTATGGTCAATTTTCAAATGATGGTTAAAAGTATGTAAGTAGGACTGTAACTCTCTTTTTTTTTTTCCTTCCTTTCAGTACTGTAGAATCAGGTGATGAGTAGCATCAATCCTGTATTGACAGATGGAAGAGAAATCAGCCTGATACAAATTTCTGGATCTGTCTTGTCATTTATGATGGTTGATGAGCCATAGCTGCTACGTATTGCCCTCAGATGCTATTTTCTGATTCTTTTCCTCATTTAAAGAGGCTTGCACACTCTTTTCTCATTGAGAACAAGATGCATGCAAACCCACAGGAGATTTCCATTATATGCACACCAGTTTCCTAATGAAAGGAAACTAGTTGTTCTGTCCCTTCATATTTTCCCTTGTTTATCAAAGCTGTTTTGTGCCTCAGGGGTAACAGTTACAGCTTCTGTAGCATAAAATCAAGCTGTGTGATTCTTCAGAGAGAGAAAGTGTTGGAGGGAAGTTGAGTTCTGCCCTGAAACAATTTTCTTGTGATAGGGAAACAAAAGTTTTGAAGCAAAAGTTGTGTTCTCATGGTCTTCTCTACTGGCTGCTTGTGTAGTAGATATGGGTGCTTTCCTGATGATATTTACCACAAAGAAACATATGCCCCAGGTAGCATACTTGCATTCATACTTTCTTTAGATGTCTCAGAGCCCTCATTGAAGGTCATAAATCTGTTGTCTGTAGAAAACATTTCTAGTCAATAAAATTCTTTCTGCTTGCTTCAGGACAGTACATATTGACAAAAGATTAATAGTTTTATAATAGTGGATAAAAAACATAATATTCTAACTCAGCTTTAAAACACTGCTAGTTTTAGCTTATTCTATAAGGACATTTATATACATGAGAGTAGTAAGTGCCAACAGAATGTGATGGAAGTGAGAAAAATGAGACTGGTTTGTTTTTTTTTTTACCTGTGAACACTTCCGGGTTTTAATCTGCTGTTTATGTCAAAAGATATAGATCAGTCTTTACCCATCTCAAAATATAGCCTGAAATTTCCTTATTTAATTAAAAAAAATTTAGAGAACTTACTTAATTAAACAATTATTTTTCCTCTAATAAATTATTTAAAGCTAGGAAAAAATAGTATTACAAATGTTGCCAGTCCCTGTCTGTGCATCTCTTTATAAAACTCTTAGGTAAAAATCTGGCTACTTTACAGTTTTACTGGTGTTAAGAGGACCATAGTTCTCATATATACTAAATCCACATGTAGTAAATATGTTGCATGGAGAAAGCATACAAAAAAGTAATGTTTATGAGATTGCAAAAGATTATTAGAAATTGTGTAAAAATACTTTCACAGCTATAAAAATCAAGCTGATACTGCCTTTAACAGTGACTAGACATTTGAAAAAATATTTTTAAGTGGAATTGTGATAGATATTTTTAAAGTGCAAAGGGTGGCAAAGAGATAAATAAATTCCTTGGTACATACATGCACATTCGGTCAGACTCTGATTGCTTGATTTAATTGCCAAAAGTGATTTTTTTTGTATAAGGGGGGAAATTATGACATCTTGTTAAAAAAAACAGTTTTAATATCTGAATGAAAATAAAGCTTTAATAGCTGCAGCTGCTGATCCATGGTTGAAACAGCATACAACCTGCATGGGGGAGAAATTCAGATACACGAAATATTAATGATGATTCTAAGATGACTATACCTTTTCAAACAATGCCTAATTTGTGGTTGTGCTGTCAAAACCTTTCTATTTCCCACATAATTGTCTGCTTCTGAATTAAAATAAATATGCTCTATTTAAAATGCATGAAACCTGAGGATAACGGTCTACAAATTTACTCCAGATGCATACTAACTGCTAGAATAAACATTTCAGAATATGGTTTTACATAATACTCTTATCTGTTTCATTTGGCTGTCCTCATAAACTCACTGCTCTCCAAGCATAAACAGGTTGTTAAGTACATTTAAGGGTTTTAGAATGAACACCAGAGCTGTCGTTATCATTAAAATGAAGTGCTGATGTTGGAGTCAGGCCACACAGAAGTGTTTACCCAGCACTGAACTAGAATTTCAATTCTTTCCTTCTCTTAGGTGCTGTAGCACAGATGCTTCTGATATATCAGCTTGAAATCCATGATTTGTAGTTTGACTACTAGATGCATATAAAACAACCTAAACATGCAACAATTCATTTCTTATATAAGGCATAACAAAGTTGAACTGCTTAGTATGAATTCTCTGACTCCAGGGTTTATTTTGCTTCTACCTGGCTGTTGAATGCTAGCTCTAGTGCAGGGTAACATAGGTACAGTACTCCTGTCATGTCAACAATATTTTGTTTACTGCACGCAAAACATCCTGTATTTGAATATTCCAGATCACAAGACTGAGATAACCTCTGAACCTTTTGACTGCACAAGGGAGTGATGGGGCAGTGCAGAGAACAAGGAATGGGAAATAGTGAGTTGATCATATCTTTCTTTCAAAAGGGAAGCTTCTGCTTCATTTCACAAATAGTATCCACAGCTGTCATGTTGACTCTTGAATATTCTACCTAATGAAGCTTAGTCAAATATTTACTACAAATTATAAGTTTGAGTGAAGAAATGCAGAAAAGAATGACATAAGGTGTGATTTAAAGATCATTTACTGGTCTAAAAATGTCTCACATTCACACATGTGAACATAGGTATCCAGATTTATGATTGATGGTACCTCATCCCGTCTACTGCACTTCCTAAACACAGTTACTTGTAAGCCAGAGATTTTTCAGGTCAGATGATTCATATTTTTAAGAACCTAATTAGTGTAAATAATATATATATATATTTATATATCTATAAATATTAGAATAGGAAATAAAATACAATATGGAAAAAATAAAAAACTGCAGATCATCAACAAAGGAAAAACACATCAGTAACACCAACTGTGCAATGAGTTGTGTTTGTTGTGTCTCAAGGCTTGGGACTCACCTACATAATATTCTTCAGGGTGAGAAAAAAGTCCTGGCTGTTTTTCAGTATTTCATCATCATTATATCTTGTATTTCCTCCTGCTACTGGGCTAGGTCCTCCACAGTTGTTCTTTGATGGATGTTTTCCATTTTTCTACTTCCTCAAGGGTCAAATCATTTTTTTTTTTAACAATAGACAGTAAAATAACATGATGCACATGGCAGTAGTGCAGGTATGAAACTGCAGCTCTTCAGGAGGCAAAAAAAAGGAGGGAAAATGAGGAAAGAAAAGGAAGTAAAATAAAGAAATCCCACAAAGAATTAGCACAATATAACTCAAAGATTTAGCAAAGTCAGCAAGGGTGGTAATCTTTGGAGAGGGTTGCAGTGTACTGGGAGATGTTCTCCATCACCAATTTATGGTGTAATGTGGAGTTAAATGTGTCAACAGAATAGGAAACAAAAGGATCGGATCCTGAAATGGGTCACAAATTGGAAGGGATCACTGGAAATCATCTAGTTCCACCTCACTGCTCAAGCAGAGTCTTTTAAGTACATTACTCAGGATTGTGTCCCAGCAGCTTTTGTATATCTCCAGAGAAGGAGACTCCACGACCTGTCTGGGCAGTCTGTTTCCATGCTCAGTCATCCTCTCAGTAAAGAAGTTCTCCCTCATGTTCAGGTGTTCCAGTGTGTCTGCTTCCTCTCATCCTATTGTTTGGCACTAAACGTCTGGCTCCATCCTCTTGACAACCTCCTTTTAAATAAAAGGAGGAATTGAAAAGATTCCCCCTCAGCCTTCTCCAGGCTAAACAGACCCATCTCCCTAAGCCTTTCCTCATCAGAGAGATGCCCCAGTTCCTTAATCATCTTCATAGTTCTCTTCTGGACCCTGCCCAGGAGCTCCATGTCTCTCTTGTCCTGAGGAGCCCAGAACTGAACACAGCACTCCTCATATGGCCTCACCAGGACTCGGTAGAGGGGCAGGATCAGCTCCCTCAGCCTGCTGGCACTGCTCTTCCTAATGTACCTCAGGATCCCGTTGATGTTCTTGGCCACCAGGACACGCTGCTGGCTCATGGGCAGCTTGTTCTCTACCAAGACTCCGAAGTCCTTCTCTGCAGAGCTGCTTTCTGGCAGGTCAGCCCCAGCCTGTGCTGGTGCAGGGGGCTATTCCTCCCCAGGGGCAGGACTTTGCTGCATTTCAGAAGGTTCCTCTCTGCCCATCTCTGCAGCCTATTGAGGCCCTTCTGAAGGGCTGCACAGCACTCTGGGGCATTGGTCACTCCTCACAGCTTTTTGGCATCAGTGAGTGTGTTGAGGGGACATCTACCCATTCAGCCAAGGCATTCATGAGTAAGAGAAACAGTGCTGTGCCCAGTATCAACCACAAAATGTGGAAAAGGGAAAAATAAAAAGGAAAAAGGGGTGCTGTGGACTATAAGCAAGACTTTATTTTTAATTCTGAAGTGGTATGTAACCTATGCTACCCACCTGTATCACTTTTATGGACCTAAGGACCATACATAATTCAGATATCAATATTACTTTAGCAAACAGTGAAATGACAGCTACACAACCTATCTTATGTGATAGAAATATGATATATTTATTTCTGCTTGGGAATCTTAGGTTTTTTTAAAAAATTATTGTCTTTATAGGTGTAATTGACAGACTGTATTTCTGATGATATTTTCTCCAGGAAAAATCCTTTCATAAAAAATTCTTCCCTATGGAGCCCAATAGACATATTAGCTTATGCTTTGTCTTTTGCTGATGTTATGAGCTTTTATGTTACAATATATGCTAGTAAAATGTACACAAATATAAATCTTTAAATAATATATTTAATTGAATTCAATTTAATCAAGTTATTAAATTTTTGGTAGTTGCTCATATTACTTTTGTCTTCCTGATCTTCAGGAATTTCTCATTTACCATGAACTAAATCTCTCACAAAGAAACTAAATGAAAATGAAACAGTCAACAAATAAGAAAATTGCATTTATTTTCCTGTTTTCTTTGCTGTCACCAGATGTGACAGCAGAACATGATAGAACTGCAATTTAAAGGTTAATTTCCTTAAGAGGTTCTCCATACTTATCATAACATCCAGACATCTATTTCAATTACTGAAAAAATAGTCTTTACAGTGGATGAATGCACACAGTATATTTTTTTATTAAAATATGAGTGAAAAATTTCCATTATCCTTTTAATGAAAGTACTCTCCTTACTGGCTGATTAAATGTTTTCTGTTTGTATGCTACAGACTTGCTACACACTTCCTCTAAAAACTGCAGAGTAAAAAAGAAAATTACCTGGGTCTATGGCAGAGAATTAGAAGAACTTCCTTGCAAATCTTAACTGAGCTATAAATCTTACAATGTGATTAGTTTTGACATTTTAGGAGAGCAACCAAAAAAGGAAAGAAAACACTAGGAGGAGGGGAAGAGGCAGAAGTACTGACACTAACACAGAAAAAGGTAGGTAATATTTGTAAACCTTGTATGTTTGGAAAGTTTCTGAAAATGTTATGATTGCATTTGTCTTCTGTACTGTTCCTTATTCTAACCAAATGAAGCTCAACTTTCTGTAGAATCAAGGGATATTTCTAGCACTTCTTGGTGAAAATTTGTATGAAAATATTATTACTGAAACCTTGAAACTGAAAAACTTTAAAACTCCTGTTTATGCAAACTTTCCAGTGTGTTACTTTCAAAACAACAATCATTATTAACTGATAAAAGTTAAAATGAGAAAAGATAGAGTCACAGAACTTTTCGGAATGTTGCATCCTTATCTGAATCAAATGGTATAAATAATTTTAATGGATGGTAAATGATGGCAAATACTTTCATTTACATGGTATAAATCTTTTTACACAAATAGAACTTTAGATTGCAGAAATTCTGGATAATGGCAATCTCTATCCTTGTGTCTTATTTGAGAATACAAAGACAGTCAGAGGGGAAAAATATTGTTTCACAATCTTCTGTAATTCTTCAATTCTTATGAAATGCAAAATGCTACTGGCTCTTTTTAAAGATAATTTGCTAAGAGAAGAAAACGATGTCTAAATATCAATAAAGCTCAGCAATTGCTAATAACATCTTAAAGAAATGGACGTACAAATTTCTTTTGGACAAATATACATTATTCTCTTTTAGTTCTTTACCAATATCACCAATGATAATATAAAATTCTTTCAATATCAGATGCTATGAACTTCTGGGATGTGGACAGCAGTCACAAGGAGCTCAGCTGAGACTAACAACTTCTTTAGCATAGGTCACTGAGCAGTTGTGAAATACTCCAAAGTTCCAGTAACTACTGACAGCAGAAGAGTCACAGCAGTGAGTTAGAGATGAGAGACTTCATAAACCATTTCTATTCCACAAAGTTATCCAGTCTCATCGTCTGCTCTTTTTCATTATATTTGACATTTTTTAGATTTGATCTTGGTTCCAGACTAGTAGCTTGTAGCTGTGGGCTGAGTGGATGAGACTTTTCTTAGCTGCAGAACATATTGAGAGGGAAAAATATGAAAGGTATGTGGAAAATGCAGGCCATGCAGAGTTTAATAGAGTTAGTTGCTAAGCAGAGGCATTTTCAGGAAAGAGTTCTGTTTCTAATGTTATTCCCAGTAGCCAAACCAACTTAGTGACAGGGAACTGCTGCTTCAATAACTGTGATTCCTCTGTGAAACAGTGTATGACCTTGGCACCATGAATTGTCACTGAGTTGTAGTCAAAATTGCTGAATTTGCTCCTGTGTGGGGAAGGAGTGATTATAGTTAGCATTATTTGCAAAATGGGCCTTATTTCTTCAGAAAACTCATTCTCCTGGGAGCTCCCCGTGTTTGGAAATTTTCAACCATAAACTCAAGTAGAAGAATACAAAGGGAAGTATGAACAAATGCCAGGATATGTCTTCAAGAACCAAATAAAAGTAAACAAAGAAAAACATACAACTTATTATTTTTATTTTTTTAAGCAATATGTATGCACTTGTAGAAATTATTTTAAGATGTAAGCCTTGATTTTAGAACAATTTTACTTTTAAGAGATTCAGAATGATCTGGTCAGTGATAAGCTAAGGATAAGCTTATATCTTTTACACTTAAACCCAAAGCCTAGATGGTAATCCCAGCTTGTCAGTTCTAGAGAAATGCAAATAGGCAGTCTAAATTGCTTAGGAAATGGCATTAGGCAGTTTTCTTACAATTACAAGGTTCTTACTGTGAGACGATGTCTATGTGCATGTGCTTTTACAGATTGATAACTTCTTTCTGAGTATCTATGCATGCTCATTAATACACATGTACAACATAAAAATATGGATTAGAGAAATATATAAATAGGTAGGAAGTATGTGCTGTATTTGTGTGTATCTTTATTGCCAGTGTACCTGTAGTTAGACATAATTCACACTCTATAGCTGTGCGTATATATTTTCTTACAGGAAAGCATCAGCAAATGAAGGAATCATAGGTATGTGTGTGCATATTTAACTTTAAGAGAGACTTCAAGAACACAAATATTGCAATATGATTTTATACTACTTGAGTATTCTTGAATAATTCAAATTATTCCATAATGCAAAATAGGCTTTAAAATACAACTATTCAGACATTGTTATTTAAATACTGAATTTTAGGTAACTGCATTGAATTCATCTGGGGTAAATGAAAAAACACGTTTGATCTATTATTGTGTGCCTGTTATGGAAACAGTATGGATTTGAAAGACACATACTGTACTGCAATGTACACTTGCTTTCTGTCCTAAGAAATAAGATCCTAGTAAAAACAACAATTAATACTATTCTCAGCCTTGGCTGGTGTCTACATAACTGTTAAAGGTGCTATACAGACAGAAAATTTCTACATTTGTAGAGAGGCTGATAGACATTTGAATTGTTATAGCTTCCTGCAGTGCTGAGTGTTGCAGGTGTCTGCTGTAGAGAGGAAAATATTTTAAAAAAACCTTTCTTCATCAAAATTTTCACAAAGTGACATCAGTATTGTATTTCTATGTCAGAGGCCATGCATACAGCCATATAGGCAAGGGCAGTCCGTAACATAAGCTCTGCTTTACTTTTTTTTTCCACAGAGATGTTCTTAACCAAAAGCAGAATAATTTTCTCTCTTTGATCTGCCTTACTACAGGTCCAGTGATTGTAAGTGATAAGACATCCTAACCCTTCGCTCTCTTTTGGGTGTGGGACAAAGGGACAAAATTCACCTCACCTGGGCTCAGGCTCTCTGTGCTCCTGCCCTTGAACTGGCAGAGGGACATGCAGGTGATGGAGCTGCCACTGCTTGGTACCAGTCCTTAGCCTGACCAAGCCCTGGAGTGGCAAATGGCTCACAGGCCCCTTAAATCTCTACTTTGGAGAAAATACTGGAAGCAGTAAAGAAAAGTTTCTGGTATTTGTTTTGAAGATGTAGTGTTATTGTAAAGTTTTTCCAGCTGACATTTCACTGTAGCTCTGATGGAGAATGTGAATGTTAAAGTATGTATATTTTCCATGGATCACCAGGCTAATTTAAAAACAAAGTCAATAAACTAGCCTGCAACAGAAATATTTCTTGTTAATTTTTTCCCTTTATTCCTCTGGCACTGCTATGAAAGGCAGAATGTGCATCCAATACTGTGACCTAGCACACAAGCATTGCTATCTCAGGTTTCCTCTAGGACAAAATATTTCAAAATGTGACTTTATGTTAAAAGACAGTTTCCTCATCATGAGCATGATATTACAGAAGAAAATATTTTAAATTTACTTTTAATCTGCAACTAAAATGTCTCTGGATTATATTTTTAAACACTTCCAAGGTTAACTTCTCATTCCCGTTTCACCTAAATTTTATCTTTGAGATAGGAGAAAAATATAACAGAAGAAAAATTGAAATCACTGCTGTCCAAAGAAAGAAAAACTTTCACTCAGAGAAAAAGAGCAAACGTATCCAAATAATTCATCAAACAGCTACTACCTAATTTGTTTAATAAATTATCTGCCACACCAGTTTATAAACTGAGAAAGTTGCTGAACTACTCCAGCATTTGCAGCTCTTGCTTTCTATTTCAAAGCAAACCAAAATGAATAAGCATCAAATGTGCTCCAGGATAATCAAAATAACACTGCATGAACTTCATGGTATTTATTTTTCCTAAGATCATAAAATTTATTTTGAGGTCCATCTTATCTGTAGCCCTCGAATTTCACTGGTTCTTTGTTAGTTAGTGTATATGAAGATGAACTGAGAAAATGATTTATGAACTATAATTAATAATATAATAACAATATAATATTTTATAATAATGTTTTTACAGTTTATCTGTTTTTCTTACAGAAATCTAAAATTTAATTGGTTCTCTAGAGTACCTCATATATTGATGGGTGAACAAGCCTTGTCTTTTGGAAGGAGAAAAGGTGATAAGACTTATTTTTTGTGTTTAAACTGATAATACATGCATTTTAAGATGCATCTTATATGACAATCATCTTCATTTCACAAATACTTACATTTTTCCTCCAAAATGTTTTGCTTCAGAGGTTTGGAGTGATTTAGATTGACTTCAAAATTATTATTCAGCTGATTATATTTTCTTTCTCTATTTGCACCATGCTGTGGACTCACTGCACCTTCTGACAGTACCACGCACATGTCCATGCTGAACCTTTTCTTGCCAAAGAATCGAGGCTGAGCATTCAGCTGGGTTAGCTCATGGTGCACCTGGTCCAAAAGTCTGCACGTTAAGTTTGCTCCTTTTTAAGGAACTAAACAACTCACCAAAAACATAGTAAATATTTCTAGAAAGATATGACAGGTAAAATTCATCCTTCTGACACCACTCCCACTGTCATCAGCATAGCAAAAGTTCAGCAAATTTTACTGAATTAAGGTACAGCAGTAGGAACCAGAAGTGTTTTATGTTTTCCTCTGGATATTTAATGGATTGTAAACTTTACTAGTTGTACAATTCCCATTAGTGTCGATAAGAGAAATGTGGCTAAAATTCAGTCCGTTCTTTCTGAGAATGTTAAATGACAATGGGCTTAAATTTATATACAGCAAAAAAAGTTGTATTTCAATCAAAAACATGCCTATGTTACTTTGTTCCCCCAAGGTTTAACCTAAAACTTAGATGAAAATTTACTGGTTACCTTGGGAAAATGTATTTTGTGAAAATGGAGTTTGTCACACAACGGCCAATTTTACTAGAAAGTAGCACTGGTCATAAATAACTCAGCACCTAATTATGCAAAAATCAGACAAAATACTTAATGCTATAGCTTTTTGAAAGGAATTATAGATGCATAGTCCTTACAGACAGAAGACTATAGACTGAGTACAAAATTAGAATATTATTAAGAACACTTCAGAAATTATATGTCTGAAGTGACATTTAATCTTTACAGCAATAACCCGCACATGCTAGAAACTGAGAGTGGAAAACCAGCTGGCTTCTTAGCAACATCATAAAGTCTTCTCATAGCAAGACAAATAAATTATTTACTTGAAAATTTTAGTTTGAAATTGATTTCTGGATAAAAACTGTGAAAAAATAAGGGCATTAAAGGGAATAAAAAATATGTGTACTAGTTTGACAGGTTGTAATGGTTGGTGGTTGTAACATACAGAAATAATGTTGCTGAGGAAGGATAAGTCATCCATTGAGATTTTTGTTTTAGTACAGGTGTTTATTAGTTTATAATTGTATGAACCATCAGATGAATAAATTCATTAGATGAATCCTAAGGCAAGTGACAAAAATATAATCCATGTATATACTTATATTGGTCACAGAATCTGCTCAGTTTGCTCTGAATATCTTACTTTTTAATAGTCTTATTCATGGGCACTTATACAAATAGTTTATAACTGGCAGTCTTAACCAAAACTCATCCATATCCCATATATCTCAGTGGCACCTAAGCTTAAAATCCCAAAGGTAAAATTTCAGTATCAAAACTGATTATTAAAATTCAGAGTATTTTAATAGGCAGCATGAGAGGGAGTGCAAAAAGAGAGACAAGCTGGAAGTGAAAGCAGCAACAGTAAAAGCATGCAGAATGCAGAGTATATAAAGAATTGCTGGAGGAAAAATAATTTTAAAAAGCGTATTCTGGTTTGGCAGAGGCATGTGGATCCAAGAATAAGAAAATATTAATTTTAATTGACCATAAAATCAATAAATTATTCCCATTTAAAGAACAAGTTAAAAGTCTAATTTTGTAAGCATGCTCATGATGTAAACTTTAGAAGCCTGGGAAGTCTCTATTATACATTCACTTTTCATTCAAAGATCATCAGAAGCTCCATTGTTAGATGTCAGTGTTAAGACAAAATAACCTGCCTGGAGTTAAGAAGGCATGACATGTTGTTTGAAAGGAAAGAATGGTGTCATTTTGCCAAAATGCAGGAAGCTTCAGGGTAGCAAGAGTTTCTCTTTTTTTTGTTTCAGGTTTGTTTTTTTTTTCCAGTGGCTCCATCTGGCTTCATACACATTTTAAGGAAGTCACTGAGATTAGTTAAATTCAATATAAAATTGCAAACTCCATATATTCATTTAGGGCTCAAAGGAAGAGAACCTGAAAATGGCAAGCACATGTACTGTGCTGGTTTCTGCAGGTATGTTTTGTTATTTGAGCTCCCTTTGTTCCTCCTCTTACGTGCTAAATAAAACTTCACTTTGGAATTGAAGCATAGTGTCGAACTGAAATAGTAATATAAAATAACAGTGGAAGATAAAAAATTTTGAAGAAACTGAAAGGAGGGGTTTCAGGAATGGAGAAGTGGTCAGGGAGTTGTAGACTGTTTTGCATTTAAATTTTTTCTTGCAGCGACACGACTGCCTTGAATAATTGAAGTCCTGACTGATAAACACTTATGTAGGCACAGAGTTCTTATATGCTTTCTGGTTTCTTTGTTTGGTAGGCTTTTTGCCTTTGGGAGCATTAGTCATTCTGAGTAACCGTGGGTTTCTCTAATATGCTTCTATTTGAAGCCCTTATGGTGATTCTTTGAGGCTCCTTAATACATTTCCTGTAAAACTTCACAGGAAGGTTTCCCCACGCACAGGTGTGCTATATCTAAAAATGGGTGACTTTCATGCATCTTGCAACCTCCTGTTCCAAGGGAGGGGCAAAAATCTTCACAGGCAGAACTGATCCTCGTGAATTTGCAAAAGCCAACCTATTGCCTAGTAAGTCCCTTAAGCTACAGAGGGCTTGGGGAAAAGGTTTCTCTTCACTCCAGAGCCATACTCAGTCTCTCTGACTGTTTTCAATAATTTATTTTTAAAAAGATCTTTTAACAGCCCTAAAGCATCTGCGGACAGTAACCAGGACAGGCAGAACCTGTAGGCACTATTCTTAGTAAAATTTTAGAACAGGCCTAGGATAGTTTAAAGACCCCTCTCATATACTCTCAAGTTTCTGAAGTGAGCACTAAGCAGATACTCAGAGAATGAGTAGCAGAGCCCATGTGTGGTACCAAGTCCTGCTATCCTTCAGATAGTATCCAATGCTGACTTAAAACCAGTCAAAGCGTAGGTGGGTAGCTGCAGCGACTGCAAACTTCCACTGAAGCCATGTTGCAAAGAAAATTTTGCACAAATCTAACCCTTCCTGTATATATTCCTCAATTTACTCATCAAATATAGAGACCATAGCATTTTCACACACTTGGAATTTTTAATTAGAATGTGCAGTTTTAAGACCTAATTCACACTGAGTCATTAAGCACCAGTGACATCCCTAGTATTTGTCAAGCCATTTTCTGTCTTAAGTCACATGGTAAGAAATAAGAAATTTTTTGAATGACTTTCCAAAAGGAGTCAAAATTACTGTAGGAACTCTCCAGACCTTTTGTCAAAACTGTATAAAGAAGATATGTAGGAAATTTTATAAAGTAGCAAGAACTTGGAAAGCAGAATAGATTTCATTATGCCATTAGGTTTTTACAAAGTATATATGACAAGAGTAATATTCAGCCTTGTTTTGACATTTAAACTGCTTGCTTAGAACTGTAAATTTAGAGGAACTTCTTCAGTTTTACTTAACAACAGGAGAATCTGTCTTCCCTTGAATTGCAGGAACAGTTAATTGCTTGTATCTCCTCTCTTGCCTGAAGGCAGCTAAAGTGATTTTGCAGCAGGACTTGAGTGGTAAGATGGGCAAATTACATTTGTTCTGATTTCTTATTTCCACTTTGATAATTCAATCCATTTCCCACTCAAGGCCAGAATGGTGACAAAACAATCATTCTTTATTCTTGTATAAGAATATTCTTTAACCCTCTGATTAACAGCTTGAAAGAAACCTGGACACTCAATATTTATTTTCATCCTTTCCTCAGTATGTACAGGCAGGAGGCAGACAATGCTGACAAATATTTTTCCTGCAGAAGCTAGATAAATTCTTGCTGGCTTGTATTGCATTAGTAAAAAATTAAATAATAAATGCATTAACCTATAGCTACTTATAGAAAAATTATTATCAAATTATTTGCATACTCCTTTAATAAAATCTTTATCAGAAAAGTTATACATATTCTATGATCCTAGATATTTGGAATTGAACTAGATAATTTCAAAATTGTCGCAGTCTGATTTGTTAAGATGTTAATGTGCAAAGATCAAAATAATTTTTGTAGCATCTCAGTTTTAAAAATTGTCATAGTTTTGAAATTGATACAGAACAGCTATAACCACTAGTGATAGATGGAAACTTAATTTTGAATAACTTCCATGATGTCTATGAAGACAATTTTTCCAGTTATTTCTACTGTGGGTTCTCTTTTAAAGATAAAACTGGAACAATATTAATGTATTAGAGTGATCTTGGAGTGCATGAACTGTATTCTTTTTTTATTAATGTAATCTAGAAGATGTGTTTGTATTGTCAAGCTTTTGCACTCTGCTTGCAAATGGGCATTCAGTCCATGGAACCCAGCTAGGATTCATCTATAGTGGAGGGTGAAAAAAAGAAGGATGATAAAATGAAATGGGTACTCTGAGTCTTTGAGTCAGAACCTCACCACCAATTGAACTCTTCACTTAAGCAGATGTAGACAAATACCCCAATAGCATAGATTTAAGATAATTTTTTTCTTTTTTATTTTTTGCTTTCCTTTTATGGCCAAGTAGCAGCTAAATTGCTCCCACTGTCAGTCACTTCATGTGAGTATGAGAGCCCACTGTTAAACTGCCATAATGATGTTCATAAGTCACAAGCTAAATTGAATATTCAGCCTTGAACAGAGTATAACTTTATTTCTCCACTGGGAGTAGAGTGTCATAAGAAGTTACCATGGAGGTATTTGATGAAGTTTTTTTAATGGCTGAAACAAACTAGTGACTAAGTTTTTCATATGCACTGTGGTTTTCCACTGAATTCAGGCACAGGAAAAGTGTTGTTCCATTTTATAGAAATTTCAGTGCAATTAATGAGTTGGAAAAGATTCAACCTTCTTCTCTTACTGTTACTAGTTTCCAGTTTTAGACTTAGCTGCTTAGGAAATAAGGCTGAAGAAAAAATAATGATAGTTAAATTTTGGTAGAGTTTTCTACCTTCAGGTCAGAGAAGACAATCACTATTTTAAGATAGGACTACTACTAAATACTTCGACCAGGCACAAAAGTTCCTTTTGAAGCAATTCTAACATTCTGTTAATTACTTAAGTAATCAGATTTTAACTAAATTTTTAATATGTATGTTTCAAATCAGCACCTGCATATACTCAGATTTAGAAACAATAACAGAAAATGCTGCCATTATTCTGCTTTTCTGCTTGAAAATATCTTGTTCTTCAGATTAGATACAGAGATTTTGTTAATGATTAGCTATTAAAAAAAAGTACCTGAAAGACAAGGTTCTTTAAAATCACAGATTACTCTCCTAAGCCAAGCTCTTAGAATATTTCATAACTTATAATGAACATTTATCAAAGCACAGATTTTTTCCTTGGTTTCTCTTACATCTGTTTTTCATTTGATGATGTCCATTGTCTACTCTTTCCCAATTCAAACTCTGGCTTACAATCTCAATTCAAAAGTATTTTTTTTCCAGTAACATTTTCTGTTCTTATTGCAAACATTATCATGATGACTAAATACTTTTTCTGTAATTCTCTGTCCTTATTACTAATTCCTGCACTGTCAATAAGACCTTAAACTTTTCATGCACAATTTATTATTCATTTGATGTACTGTGTTAACCTTTCAGATCTGTATTTCAGTAGTCTGACAATTTTAGCCCTTTCTAAATTTTGCCAGGGTGGTGGAAGCAAAAGGTAGCAAAGACAACCAGTCAAAATTCCAGAAAACTGGCAAGGTCAAAACTCTTCTACCCTGTGCAATGTAAGAAAATTTCAGCCTAAACTCTAATGAAAATATTGGTGTGAGGACAGAAATATTGTGATATTAGAGTAAAATAGATTGATAAAAATACTTTTTAATTCTTGCTTAAAAGGATAGTTTAGCACCATGTGGTGATTTCCTAGAATTTACTGGTGTCTTCAGTTTGCATTAGTGGCAAAAATGTCTCTTGCTTTTTATAATTTTATGTTTTGTATAAGCTCTTTACTTAGTGCTGTTATTTGTGAAAGATGTTTGACAAAACACAGGAATGAATGTATTTATACTGCCCTTTTTAATGGCATCAAATCTGATCATTTGTGTGACTTTGTCTGAATGCCAAGTTTAACTTGCTCTTGATACTCAAAAACATCATTAAAATAGTGAACTTTGTGCCTAAAGGAATGCAGATAGTTTAAAACTAAAGTCCAGTTATGCTCTCATTTCCAGGGGCACAACTCTCAGGAATATTTTGTTGAAACTCCACATAAAAACATGAACCTGAAAGAAAAAAGTTGATTCAAGGCCTGATCAGGAATATTCCTTGACCGTCACTTAAATATGTAAAAGGGTATTTTTTGTATTTCCCTCTCCCATTAAAAGTTTGCAAATAATATTCCTTTTGTTCCTTCCTTGAATCTTGATGTCAGGCTTGCATAGGAGAGAAACAAGGACTTAAAACATGATTTAGAATAATATTTCAGTCTCTTATTTGCCCTAGACATGTTAAAATCTTTTAGTTATTTAATCTCTGTACTTTTATAGGAATATATACAGTGTCTGATGTACACAGTGAAAATGCAGTTAATTGTTAAGTAAAGAAAAACCTGAATTATTGTTCTTTAGACTATCACCTGCTCTCTGGGTGGGCTTATGAACAAGCAAAATGCTAAGATGTGAAATTGTGAAACCAATTTGTGGCATTTGACTCAATATTTTTAACAGAAGTTCTAAAATGTGTGTGCATTTCAGAGTATATTTTATTGCTAGAAAATCTAGAACTAGCTAATCCTTTGATCTTAAGCAAGTCTGAAAAAAAACACCATGATAAAGCAAGCTCACCAGTGATTAAAATAATTTTGAAGGCATTATATAATAAGAAAAAAAGATTTTAAAGAGCTCCCAGGCTCCAGTATTTGAATATTTTCCATTTTTAAACCAAAGGCTATAATATAAACCTGAAAAAGTAGCTAGAATATTGAAACAGAATGTCTTAAATTACACGAATATTGTAATTCAAGAAAATTAATTATTAATTCTAATTCTAATAAAATTATGATTCAAAAATTAAAAATATTATTCTAATATTTTCCCTCATATTTACTCAAATTAATCAAACCCATATACCAGATTCAACAACAAAGTCACTAGAAATATTGGGGTTTTTTTTCCAAGATAGACTCAGGACTAGATTAATGATGAGGGAAAGCAGAATGGATGAACTGACTGCCAACTCTGGCTGTCATGGCTTCCAAACTATGTTGTCTAGCTGTGATATTTATATTTTATAAATGTGCAGAAAGTCTAAAAAACTAATAGCCAAAGTAATTAAATGGAAAGGCAGTTATTTTTAGTTCTGGGATCTGTGTAAATATCAGTCATGAGGTTTATATTTTTACAGGTTTTTGTAATTTTCTCCTAAGTTGAGTGTTAATTAATCAGATTTCTGCTTTAACAGGATAAAGTAATATCTCATAAGAAGAGTTCTGTAATTTGTTTTAAATTATGCCTGCCACAGAAGGAAGATATGTGATGTGTATTTAAATACTAGTTTGGAACTGTAATGGGTCTGCTAGTCATCTTTTGAAAAACAGACAAAAATTTTTAATTTATTAGTAACATCTATTGTAAGTCATATGATTTCTTTTGAGACAGGGACTTGAATTTTCTGCTGTATTTCTGCCTTCCTCAAACTCAAGTGCTCTTAAGGATTCTGTCTTTCTCTAAGATTTAATATTTAGAGAGTTGAAAGTTTTATCTTTCCTGGGGCAAAGAGCAAGTTGTAACATTATTGGGATCATGCAGTCTGGTTGCTGCTTGAAAGAAAAGTTGCTTTACAAATGCCTTCTTGAACTAGGTGTGCATATATAATGCACTAATATTCTGTCCAGTTTCAGTCACTTCAGATGTTTTAGTATCACATTTTAATTATTCTATACATCAGTGCCTTTCATAAGATATTTGATGAAGGGTGAAGGCATCCTGGAGCAAGGGAACAAGTTAAATTAAAAAAAAAATCAATCAAACTTTATTTTTATGGTGAACCTAATTAGAGAGCATGCAATTATGGTTTTTAATAATATTTAGGAATCCCAATATATAATGGTAATGTAATACCCAATGCCATTCTTAAAAGTCTTTCAATATAATCCTATCCATTTCACTCTAAGGGGTTTGGATTTTTTATAAAGGATATCTTAAATCACCAGCCTTTCTTTTGAAACACTCTGTCTTATGGACTTCTAAGGAAAAACCCAAGAAACTGTACAAACTATACTGTGAACTGGAGAAAGCTATGGAAGGCTATTTAACAACAACAAAATGAGCCCTCTGTTCAAAGAGATCTTGAAATCTAGTTTTCTGTGGGTAGTGTACCTAAGGCAAGTCCCCTGATGTCCCTCCTGCACAACTCTATCACAGAATTTGACATGTCATCAAGATGTTCATCCTAGCAGAATACATTAAAAAAAAGCCCTACTCCTTGGGATCACTGAATAATGGTACCATTTTAGTTAAGTTCCTAGCTAATAAAATGAGGTGGGGAAAAAATCCTGTTGCCTCCATGTCTGACTGATCCTGGCAATGTGATTTCCTATGTTTCTTTCTGTTAGTGGGAACTGTCTCACTTATTTTACATTTTTGGCTTTCACAATTATAGTCCAATTTTACAAGGGAAAATTAGCTTTCCTAAGGTAAGCATTCTCTTGTTACACAAGAGGTGAGATCCAGACACTGTTAATTCCTGGCAGAGTCCTGTACTTTCCTGTGTTTTCTTCATTTGGTGAAAGCTGGTTGAATACTATTTTATATTTTGGACCAGAAATGACATAAAAAAGTTTTAGAAGAGGAAATGTATTTCCTTCCAGTCAGAACTGTATTGTTCCACTAAACCTAAAATCCAACCACATAGTTATATGCACCCAGAGTTTTATAATACAATTTAAAAATATTTCAAGGGTAATTTGAAACTAACTGTAATTCAGACAAAGTCTTGTGTCTTAAACTTTAGTAAAGTTAGCTAAATTTCTCTTTTCTTTAGACTAAATGTTGATTACCTCGGGTCTTTACCTCTTTCTGTAGATTACTCAAGGATGCTGTATTTACTTGCTGTTTACTGAGTGTATAAAGAGTGTGCATTCATTTCAAAACAATTCCAATTTAGATTTAAATGTATTGAGCTGCCTGGATAAATATGACTGCAATATGTCTTAGTTCTTTATTTCTTGTTCATGTTTGTTATTATTTTATCCATGTTCAGTCTTTTGCTCCAGTTACCTCAATAGCTTCATCTTTGCACTTATTTCAATGTACAGGATTTCTTATACATATAAAGACAGAGGTAATATTCTACATAGAAAGTGTGATTTTATCTTGAATTAAGTGATATACATCTGAATCCTGTTTAAATCCTTGGTTTAAATTGGGATTAGGAAAATCACAGCTATAATGAATATCCACATAACTAATGGATATACTTCTGTCTCAAAGAATCTCTCTCCAGTACAGGCAATAATAAATAGATGGTTTAATCGTCTTTATATAAAGGTAAAAGTCCTATTCTCATTCATTTTTTATCCTTTTTCTGCTTTTTTTTCTTTCATTCCTTATTTTTTTATTTATTAATTTTTTGCTATATTTTCTCAATTTCTATGTTTCTGTCTTTCTTTTGTATTTGCAATATTTTGTACATTTTCTCTTCCCAAGCTTTGCTCATAGTTATTCACCCATATCTACTTCAGTATAACCTTTTCATTTCTGTTTTTCGTTTACTTGTATCCATATTTCTGCCTTCAGTCCCTTGATTCCCTTCACCTGCACTCCCTAGCTGTTTTAGAGCTAGCTGGCCATCATTCAAACTTCAGTGGAACACCTGCTGGGGTGCTGCATGGGGCAGAAAGGGCACACTTTGAAAAGAGACCTGGCCCAAAACACCACAGGGCAGAGTCCATAGGTCAATCTGTTGTCTTTGGATATAATTTCAGGTTTGGAAAATGCCAGCTTGGATTCTGAATGATAATGAGGACGAGTAAAAGAAGACCATAAACATTCTATAATTTCTATTGTATTGCTTTAGAATTTTATTGATCAGCTGTATACTCTACCTGTAGGTTACAAAGCAATGCTGCTTTAGATGCAGAAGTGGGAATACAAGGGCTCCAACGGAGAGCAAGACTTTTGAAGTTAGAAATCTTTAGAGTAAGCACCATAGCAAGTCAAAGGGAGTTCATTCTGCCATATAATTGTAACTTTAAAAACCATCCTAAAGCCTAATAAAAATAGGGATGTGAAGCTATTTTCAAAACTCCACAATCTGTTTTCAGTGTCAGTGGGGCTATTGCACAAGAACAATGATGGTTTCCCACATAGAGAAAATGTCCTTGAAAAATTTAAATAAGACTAAGGATCCTAAAAATGAAACTTAGAAAAACATATTTGGATTAATATTGATAGTTATTTGTTTAGAGTTTTCTGGAGCATGAACACAGAAAAAAGTAGACTTATGTCTAGAATGTTGGGCAGTAAACAGCACCTCAGATACTACCTGTTCATTAAAGTTTTCTAACATATTTTGTTAAATTAGCACGTATATATTTTGTCCTATAATACTTATAGGACAATAAGGAAAACATCAGTGGCAAGCCAAATTAAAGATAGATTTTTTAAAAAGTAATTTTATCTTTTAAACTGTATTTTCTGCTTTGCTGATGAAATTTAACATGACATTTTACATTAATTGAACCATTAATATGACAATTTGTCTTCCTTTACAGGATTCTTTATCAAGCCTCAATTCCTTTTCTCATTTCTTTTGACTCCACTGAATATTTTAGTTTTCTTCATCCCAACAGCTGCTTTAAAGAAGAAAGTCCAATTACCAAATCAGAACAACTGTTTGCTTACTCTGATAAGACAATGGAAGAAACACTAACAAAAAGGACAACCTTCTGTTACTGTCAGAATGTATATTTGATAACATTTGTGACCTTGCATTTGCTTTTCTTTCTGTGCTTATTTTATCTTTATTCCTATAACCATCTGTGATCCTTACATAGACTATAAATCATGCAGAGAATATTTGTGCAGTAATGAACAGAGGGACACTAAAAATACAGCAGCCATTAGATACTACTTTGGCTCAAACAATAACAGTATGAGTAAATTCTATTTATATGGGTCTTTGGATGCTCTAAAGTTTTTACTGCAAAGTAGACTTTACTGTGTTACCCCAAATATCTGTATTGAAACCAGCAGCCAGCAAGACATAAGAAAGAGAAAATAAGATAATGAAATTATTCATGATGTCATGTTAACATCCACTAATTCTATACAATTGCTCTATTCTGGTAAGTTTAAAGAAGCTTTTCTATTTCAGAAAGTCTTTGACAAAGAAAAGTTGGATAGCTGCAACTAGCATTTGAAATATATTAACTCAGCCATGGACTTTTTGTCCAAATACTTCACTCCTATTTATCTTTCCCTTTTCCCTTCCATCTTCCCTTCTCATTTGAGGTATTTTCACACAGCTGTCCAAAGAAACAGCAAAGCAGTATAGACCGTATATTTACATCTTAAAGGAGGCAGGAGCTTCTGTAATCACAGAAAGATAAATATATCTAATTCAGTCTGTATGCTAAAAGCAAAGCTGTCACTCTTCTGAAAGACACAGCTCCTCTGTGAACTGCTTCTCCTTCAACAAATGTAGTGGACCATAGAAAGATTATGATCAGCAGAAAGGAGAATTCTTACTCCAGAAGCAAAAGGAATCAGCATTTAGGAGTTATGAAGGATTTCTGAAGAAACACTTCTTTCTTCTTCAGGGTTGGGAAAGCTGCCCAATATAACGAGCATTTATATTGCCTGGAAATTACATTAGAACATTTGGGAGAGGTTTCCTTGAAATATGGATAGTTTCAGGGCCAGATATTTGGAACTACATATGCATGGTATATTTGAATATTGTGCAAATATTTACCCATGAGTAATATATCAGTAATTTCTGTCGGTTATGCTGAAGTGTTTGCTGTATAGACATTTTGTTTCCCCAGAAATTTGGCACTTTAGCAGTGATAAACTAGTTTGCACACCAGAATAGAGTGCTTTTACTCAAGGTTCAGTTTTAGGGAGAACAATACTCAAAGTAAAAACCATATGATGCAAATGGACAAATTAATCTTCATGTCACTTTGCATTTTCAAGAATTTTGACAAGAACACATGGGTGTCTGCTTGTGCAAAGGTGTTTTTTTGAGACCTTTGGCTGAAGCACCACACTCACTCTTTTCTAGGCATCTGAGGGAAGAATAAAGTGAGGGCACAATTACATACATTTCTTTGCTTGTACATGAGTACATCATTGTGGATGAGCAGGCTGAGCTCCTCTTCACACTCCCTGCCAAGCCAGGCAAGGTACAGTAACATTTTTAAGAAAAACACCATGAAATGATCAAAGGTAGTAATTTGTCCTCAAAGATTAAACATTTTTAAGTGTTCAAAATATCAAAAATTTCTGTTATGATAGTCATAAAAATTTATTATGCTATGAAATGTAGTGTCTCTTTTTCCTAGAGCATTGAGCTATTTTTCCTAAAGGCAGATGAGCCATCAGAGGCAGTGATTCAAAACGATTGCAAAATGTTTCCTGATTCAGTGCAGAAAATACTGTCTTTAACAAAATTTCCACCATTTGTGTCTAAATGTGTTCATTATTTATTCCTGGCTTCATATTTTCAAAAATTGTATCTTATTTTCAGCACTTGCAATCGTAGCAAACTGCTTCTATGGGCCTGCAACAGAGATATTATAAAGCAGACTGATAGGTCTAGAAAAATGGAAATCAAAAAAGATGTGCTGGGAACATACATAGTTTGCTTTGTGACCACTGCTTTATTTCCCTGTAGATAATTTATTACACTGACCAGATAGAAACCTGGACAACTTCAGTTCTGCACGAATTCAGTGGCAAAAGAGATCTCATCCTCTGTTTCACCAAGATCTATTTATTCTTGCTCCCATTTTTATGCTGACATTAGTATGTGCACAGCTGTAACAGGAACTGTGACTACAGCAGCAGTTAAATGCACAGTTCACAGATTTGTGTGAATTACAAGAAACCATGTAAATAAGACTCCCAAATCTACTCTATTTGTCCTTCATAAAATACCTGAAGTTCAGGAGTTTGTTACCAGCAAACAAAGTTTAACAGTGCCTAATATCTCTAAGGGTTAGTGCTGTTTTGAGCAGTTGAAAATGAGGTTCAGAAAATGTTTGATTTTTCCTAAGTATATTAGTGAAAGAAGAGTTTATTTTCAAAATGCTTCATCCTACACCATGAGTCAAAAGCACTGACAGTGCCAAATCATGTCATTTCACCTAAATATACTGCTAAAAGGAGCAATCTAATGTCAAAAACAGCCTTTGTTTTGAAAAAAAATTATTCCCTTTGGCTATTTATAGAATCAACATGATAACAATAGGCTGTTTTACATACTTGAAACACAAAATATATAATAAAATGTGAATGGCAAATGGTTTAGAGTGAACTCAGAGACTTAGCCATAACTTCATAAACACCACAATTTGATGATAAAGTAGTAGTTATTTTCATATTTGCATACATTATTCAGCCCATTTTAATAGTGATTTTTTTTTTCAAGTGAAGGGATTTTGCTTAAAATTTTTTTCTCAAAGAATGAAAGCCTGACATGTAGAAAGCCCCCTATATACACAACAAAATGAATGTATTTTTCTGAGCTATCTTCCCCAGCTTTATGCTTTTCAACCTGATGTGGAAAAGAAAAGACCCTTGACAGGCAGGGCATACTCCCACTTCTTTCAGGATGCACCTCACTGCACACTGATGATATCAAATAATGACGATACCCTCTACGAATTAGGAAGAGAGCTCAATGTTACCTAGAAATAATTTATTAAAGGAAAAATGTAGCCATATGATTTGTTATTGTGTGCTAACAATTTTGAGAGACATATTCCAGCTGGTCAATACCTGATGCAGAGCCTTTTTCCAGTGATGAGTTTTGCTGGTGACCTTTTTTGCCTGCCACCACTGGTGGGTCACAAATCACTGGCATATGTTCTAGCATGACTGAAGCCTCTGAACATCCAAACTATCTTCTTGCAAAATAATATTCAAGTAACCTAGTAAAAGAGATGTCTCCTCTTTTTCCCACACTGAAAACAGTGTGCCAAGTGAGGCACAGAGTACTGGGATACTCTCTAGAACTGGGATCAACACCCCTCACGTGCCAGGTGGGAAGTGTTAAACATATGACTCGTAAGGAGGCAGTTGTGGTTGAGATTTGGTGATATTTTCTGTTCAAATAAAATAAAGATGTCATTAGAAAACTGGAGGAGTCCTGAAATCTGAGCAATTCAATAATGCTATGCTGATGAGGTGCAGCAGGAAAACAATCATCAAATACCAGCCTTTTTAAAGAGTACAATGAATTTTTACATACTGTCTAACACCTATGAAGTATTACAGCTACACAATATAGAGCATTTTATGTCTTGAAATCCAGGAAAAAACAGAGAAGTCTGAAATATTATAAAATATTTCAAAAGAAGAACTACATATTTTATTCATATGGAATGGCATTATCTTAGCAGATTAGGTACAATTCTTGCTAAAAAAGGAATATATTTAAATATTTACATAACCAATTAATCAGAGAAGGAAAAGAACATTTCCCTCAGCAATGAAGATTGGTGAATGGTTAATTACTAGAACATATTAACTTTTAACAGATTAATTCTTTTATCATACATATCTAATATTTGGCAATCGTCCTTGCATCCATAGAATTTTCTGCATGCCTGCAAAATTTAGAATGGGAATTAAGGCAAATGCTGATTTTTAAAATAGTATTTTACAGGAAAGATTTATACACACCTTACAGTTCTGACACAGAACGTAAGCACAAAAACCTCTGTTTTTTCTCTGTTTACTGAACAGCTTTGAATCCATCATATCTATAGCCCAGATAAAAGAGCTTTGCCTGTCAAACTAGTTGATCAGTGATTGGTTATCTATTATTGCTTTTCTTGGAAAAGTTCAGAGGGCTTTAACTTGATCTCAGCACAGACTTTTGAGGTGTGGCAGAGTTTTCCATTACAAACATTTTGGAAATTAAGACTTGAAGATTTTTCTAAAATACATTTATTATACAAATACATTTAAAAGCAATTTTTTTGTAGCATTATGCAACAGATTCATTCAGTGAGCACAGTGGTGTTTTCTGGCTCTGCAACCTATTAACTGAAATCATTGAAAAGTGTCTTCCCAAATTTGAAATTTGCTTCCCAGGAGGCCCTACCTAATGTGTCTGCATTTTCCAGCCAAACTGATGCTATGGAAAGGATTTAACTAGCTTGCAGTGCCCTAGCCTGCAGCACTGGTGATGTTTGTCTTTCTGACCTTTGCTCTAAGCAATTATAATGTGGTCTTTGCAATTCCATGCTTCCAGCCTTGTGGACCTATCCTCTTCACGGAAGTCCTCGCAGAGGGTCATGTTAGATGACTTCATTGGTTTAGTAAAGAATGTAGACAAAGTTGTGTTATAATATTCTGTTACTGTTTTAACTGATCTTTTGCTGTTTTTCTCTTTTTTTTTTTCTTTTTCTTTTTCTTTTTCATCCTGCAAAAGGCCCAGTTGAGTGTAAAGTTCCACGGTTCCTCTTAGAATTTCCAATACTGGATATTAAAAAAAATATAAAAAACTTATAACTATTAATAAACAGCATAATTTTGTGAGGTATGGGATGGTTAAAAATTCAGTTTTAGGAAAAAAAATGAGAGGACTGGTGCCTTAATAATTCTTAATAATAAACTTCACACATTCAGAAATATGTGATATTTAGACAATATAGCAGCAAGTGAACATACCAAAAATGTAAAATAAACTCATTATATATGCTATTTTCAGGAGGAGAGCAGTCTTTCACTGTTCAAGCTGTAAAGATCAGAATGAGTCAAGCAGTATGAAAAGTAAAAATCTCTATTTGCCTCAGTAGTTAAATTTAGTAAGAAAGGTAACAAATCCACACATTTTATGCACATGAACATGATTGTCAAAAAAAAAAAAAAAAGGAAGAAGAAAAGCAACTAACCTTCCCTATTTTTGCCAGTTGCTCTTTAGCAGATTAATTTATCAAGAAAGAACATAGATAGGAAAATCTATGTCTTATGGTCACCTTGCTATGAAAAGGAGTTACTAAATAGTTCAAAGCTGTTATGATTGCACTCTTGGTATTAATTCTCAAAAGTCTTATTGGGACATTTTTGAGTTTTATACCAATTAAAGCACATTACTGAGGGGGAAAATACTATAAAATTCCAAGTCTTGAAATGAGTTTTTGTAATTCAAAAACTATTTTCCAAGTTCAGTCTTAAGGGATATTTTAAGTTATTTTCCCACTTTACAACATGCCTTTAAAGGTTTGGGCTTTACTAGAAACTGTAAATAATCACACGGATGTGCTTAAGTATAGTCACTTTAAAACTAAATAAGGGTGAGAGCTCAAACTTTACTGCTGAAAATACAGTGGCCTAAATAAACAAACAAAAAATCCCAAATCAACAAACCAGCCAAAAAATCAAAACCAGCAAACACTTCCCCCCAAATAAAATTAATACTACCTGAAGAAAAGAAAAAGGTCTGCCGTAATCAAAAGCATTTTGATTACATAATATATGGCCTTTACTTAAATATTCTGATATCTCAGCAAATTTCTTGGGTAGAATTTGTCTTAATCTCTATAATGGTCTGGGCCATTACATTGTTTAGCAGTCTTCAAGGAAATCTTGAGGAAAAGTGCAAAGCAGATTCTCCCACAGATGAAACAGCAACACACACTTTATTGAAAACTTCTTTGAGAGGGAGAAAGGAGGAAGAGATACTTCCCCAAATTCACAGATTTGGAGGTAGCCCCTATTTAGGTATGCTTACAGTAACTATTTTTATTGTTTTATCCATATTTTCATTTCTCCAGTCCAGATGGCTGCAGTTGTCCATGCCACCCATCAAACTGTCTTAATTTCTGAATTCTGATATTTTTTCATCCACTTAAAAGTGCTGCTTTATTCTGAAAAACTCGGAATCATTTCAGGTTTTGCTGTCTAAAATATTCCTATCATCAAAATGGATCCATCCTTTCCTGATGCCATATTAATAAGGTGGTAACCACCTCAGAAGGCTTTCCACACAATATAAGGCTGGCATTATTCATCCAGTGCTTTACTGAGAATGGCTTTCCAGGCCACAGCCCTTTTGCACCCATACTCCACGTTAACTTTTCTACTAATTCATTCCAGTGCATCTGGAGGAACCACCATCCATCTCTCACATGTTTTTCCAGAACTGGAGTCCTTGGGGTTGATACAACACTGCTTCACATAGCCTGCATTCCATTCCCAAAATCATATCCTTTTCCATAGCTTGAAAACTTGCACTCCCTCAGCCTTCACGTTGTCTGCTCTGCTACATTACAAATAAGGTCATTGTTAGTGTAAATTTAGCAGTTATTTGGCACCAATCTGCAGAGATTAATGGAATTCATACAAAAATAGGAAGGCATGCAAGCTTTCTAGCCAGATATGTGACACTGTTGGACCAGACTTGTACCATTTTTCATTTTCCACAAAAATGGAGGGAAAAAACACTGTGACTGTTGAATGTCTTAAGACATGAACAGTACACATACACATACATATGAAAGACCAGCTTTGCCTTGCAAAGTGATCAGTCTCTTGCAGGATAAAGCTTGCTTTCAAAATTCCAGCCAAGGAGTTAAGGAAACTCAGTGTAAATGTAAAACCCCACCAGCTATTTTTGGATATATGCACATAGCACATTTATGTTTGCTAGAACTGGCAGATAGAAAACACAGCAGTGTAACAGCTAGGTGATCTGAACTTTGAATTGTGGTAAGCAACAGGCCAAAGTTGTTTTGTTTTTTATTCAAGAATTTTTTATTTTATATTAAATATAATGTATATTAATATTAATATTTTTATTATTATTCTTTCGCTGGTCAGGGAAAGAAAATTGGTTGCATATCCCAAGAGAAAACTCANTCAACAAACCAGCCAAAAAATCAAAACCAGCAAACACTTCCCCCCAAATAAAATTAATACTACCTGAAGAAAAGAAAAAGGTCTGCCGTAATCAAAAGCACTTTGATTACACAATATATGGCCTTTACTTAAATATTCTGATATCTCAGCAAATTTCTTGGGTAGAATTTGTCTTAATCTCTATAATGGTCTGGGCCATTACATTGTTTAGCAGTCTTCAAGGAAATCTTGAGGAAAAGTGCAAAGCAGATTCTCCCACAGATGAAACAGCAACACACACTTTATTGAAAACTTCTTTGAGAGGGAGAAAGGAGGAAGAGATACTTCCCCAAATTCACAGATTTGGAGGTAGCCCCTATTTAGGTATGCTTACAGTAACTATTTTTATTGTTTTATCCATATTTTCATTTCTCCAGTCCAGATGGCTGCAGTTGTCCATGCCACCCATCAAACTGTCTTAATTTCTGAATTCTGATATTTTTTCATCTACTTAAAAGTGCTGCTTTATTCTGAAAAACTCGGAATCATTTCAGGTTTTGCTGTCTAAAATATTCCTATCATCAAAATGGATCCATCCTTTCCTGATGCCATATTGATAAGGTGGTAACCACCTCAGAAGGCTTTCCACACAATATAAGGCTGGCATTATTCATCCAGTGCTTTACTGAGAATGGCTTTCCAGGCCACAGCCCTTTTGCACCCATACTCCACGTTAACTTTTCTACTAATTCATTCCAGTGCATCTGGAGGAACCACCATCCATCTCTCACATGTTTTTCCAGAACTGGAGTCCTTGGGGTTGATACAACACTGCTTCACATAGCCTGCATTCCATTCCCAAAATCATATCCTTTTCCATAGCTTGAAAACTTGCACTCCCTCAGCCTTCACGTTGTCTGCTCTGCTACATTACAAATAAGGTCATTGTTAGTGTAAATTTAGCAGTTATTTGGCACCAATCTGCAGAGATTAATGGAATTCATACAAAAATAGGAAGGCATGCAAGCTTTCTAGCCAGATATGTGACACTGTTGGACCAGACTTGTACCATTTTTCATTTTCCACAAAAATGGAGGGAAAAAACACTGTGACTGTTGAATGTCTTAAGACATGAACAGTACACATACACATACATATGAAAGACCAGCTTTGCCTTGCAAAGTGATCAGTCTCTTGCAGGATAAAGCTTGCTTTCAAAATTCCAGCCAAGGAGTTAAGGAAACTCAGTGTAAATGTAAAACCCCACCAGCTATTTTTGGATATATACACATAGCACATTTATGTTTGCTAGAACTGGCAGATAGAAAACACAGCAGTGTAACAGCTAGGTGATCTGAACTTTGAATTGTGGTAAGCAACAGGCCAAAGTTGTTTTGTTTTTTTATTCAAGAATTTTTTATTTTATATTAAATATAATGTATATTAATATAATTATTTTTATTATTATTCTTTCCCTGGTCAGGGAAAGAAAATTGCTTGCATATCCCAAGAGAAAACTCATAAACATCTGGGCACTTAACTTACCTGTAAATGCAACAGGAATTTGCTAACTCATAAAAAGAGTGAACGCATTTCCAGTCTTGCTTACCAAGTGCCAGCTCCAAACAGCACATTACCCTTATCCACTAAAGGAGAAGTCAAGACACTTATTTGTGGCATAAGTGTAATATTTGTGATTTGTTGCAGACAGCTATCTAGGGGCATGGTTAATATCCTGACTGCTGTTCAGTAACTTTCAACTTGCAAATTCATGGTGAGTTTTGCCTGCTTTATGAATGAAAAGGCAAAGTGCAGCAATCTTCTGAGCACTCTCAGAGCATTAGAATTTGTCTTCTAACAACACCACATTTTCCCCTCATGCTTCAGTGTCGTCCGCAATCTAAACATTAGAAAATAGTAACAATGCTGCTAGAAGTCTGCTATGTACGTATTAGATCTTTTATTCTCTGTATTAGAATTGACATTAGCATGGAAAAGTATGTAAATCTAAATAAAACATGTCTTTACTTGAAAATAACTCTACCACTAAATATTTGTAAGCAATCCCATTTTTAACAGTACAAGTTCTCTAACACGTTGTAGAACTATACTCAGTAAAAGTACCTAAAAGTTTGTGTAATCCTTATCCTTTATCCTTAATGTTTTCTCAGCATCAAAATGGAAAAATATATTAAGGTGTCAAGTTTATCTGACTGAGCATCATCACTTACACTCATAACACCCACCTCTAAATATCAGCTTAGTTTGTCCCACTGATAAAGGTTGGTCTTTCTCCAGCGCTACATTAACTCCTTTATTTACTTGATGACTTTAATGCCTCTGCTGTCTTAGCACCAAAATTAAAAAAGGAAGGCAGGCCATTGAAGCTGTGCCTTTTTGAAATCCCGGCTCAGCCCTCCACAGGTACCACGTCAGGCTGGGGACACTCCCCAGAAGCAGCACGATCCAAAAGTGGCTCAGAGCTAAAGCTCTGGCAAGTGCAGGAAGTGGAGGCAAAGAATGAGGATAGGGTCTTCAGACTGTTAAGTCCAAGAGAGTTTCATTCTCCAGGGAGAACGACATCAAAAGACCCCAAGCTGGGGTATGCATGAACTTTTAAACAGGGTCGGCCTCAGGGGAGGGGAGAAATCTCTGACAATGGGAAGGAAACAGGAGAGGTACAGGTACAATGATAGACATCACAGTAACCAATGAGGGAGTTATAGGGGAGGGTACAAAGTTTGCAAACCAATCATCTATCGAGGAACTCTGCATTTTCTAGAAGAAGGGGATAGGGTTTCAGGGGATTGACAAAGGGAGTAGGAGGTCTATGGGGGACTGACATGGAAGCTTCTGGACTAAGGGGTAGGGTCAGGGAAGATTGGCAATGGGGATTATCAAACCAGTGCTGTAGGGAGGGGAGAAAGGGGAACAAACCATTCTGAACATAAAACACCCCACAACAGGCCATACTCAGCATAGGAGAAAACTATTCCAGTTTCTGTAATATGATTTTGTGATGACCAAATTCTTGACTGAGCTCAGCATTATTGTCAACAGTTTGTCTTCGCTATTTTTTTAACCTGTGAGTAAAAAAAAAAAAAATACAAACCTACTCCCTTTCAGTCTGAAGGCATTCCCCTTTGTCCTGTCACTACATGCTCTTGTAAACAGTCTCCACGGTCAAATGTAATCATAGAATCAATTCAATATCACAATATATTTCCTGCTCAGTAACAGTCTTGAGCAGAAATTATTCATCATCTCATGCAGATGTACTACTTTAATTGCATCCTACCTTGCTGTTACTGCACAAATTAAAATAATGCTTCCTGAATCTGGAAGTGGCAGGATTGTAAGTGATGTAAGTGACCTAAGCAAGTCATCCACTTTGTTTTATCTAACCATTTTTAGTTCAGCTTTATAATGTGACAACTAATGTATACAACCTCCATGCTATGGCTTAGCTCACCAGACCACAGAGGCATGTGGGGTATGCTCCTCTCTGCACCTTGCTTGTGGCTGGCAAAGTACAGCCAGGCAGTTTTTAAGCTGAGGCTTTATACAGAATTAAAGGCGGGATGAGGAACCAAAAGGTAGAAGACCTAGATTTGAGGGAAATGGAGCAGCTTCAAACTTTATGAGTTCACATTTAAAATAAATAAATACAAGATTGTCTAACTAATTGACAAAAGCCCAAAACAAACAAAATTAAACAAAACCAACCAACCAAAAAAAACAACAACAAAGAAACCGACTGAGTTTTAACCTCAACAATTTAGCTGAAATCAGCCTAGGAGCTCATCACTCAACCTGTAGAGCAGTTTCAGGACTGGATAACTTAACCTCAAAGGAATAATTCTGATTTTCCAACACATCATGTTTCCTTACCTCTTAAATCCTTATCCTGATACTAAACTGCCTTGCCCCATAGCTCCACAGATATTTCATTTTAGTAGGTAATTTTTAGAATAAAACTTAAAAAAAAACCAAAAACCACCCAACAATACTGGAGGACATTTGACAGGATGATAGAAAAGGTCTACTCTTTGGAGAGATGATTCTGACCTGTCTGGTACATATTTTGAAAATTGTTAGTTATTAGCTAATTATTCCTGCTTAAAAAAAAAATTAAATGTCCAATTATGAATGTTGATTGCATTTTTTACTGCCAGCCTTAAAAGTAAAGTAACTCCTGGAGATGACTCTCAGACAGGGAAGCCTTTAATTTATACTTGCTATTTCTTGAAATTAAATTAATTCTTAAAGGTGATAAGAAAAAATATATCTTAAAAAAACCCCTTACTTTCTACACGTGAATGTCTGTATTGAAAACCAGATTTATGTTAATGTTTTGCAGGTTTCTATTTTTACTCCATTTTGAACTGTATTTTCAGAAGAGCCATTCTTTTCTTAGTAGTCATAATTTGTATGAGGAAAACTACATTTTAATTATAATGAACATTAAAGAAAATTAGCACCTACATTTGAACTACACAGAAAAATCACAATAAACAATGAGGTTAAGAAAGCAACCAGAAAAAATAGAAAGAAAAGTAATATTGGTTGTGGACCTGGAAACGTTTTGTAACCTGAAAATGCAAATATAAATTTCACAAGAAATTATCGGTGCTATTTTCTTGATGACATCTAAAAATGGTAGCAACCACCACCACTTAAGTTAGTCTTTAAACAGTAATTATGGGACACAGGCTGCCTACTGTTCTTTAAAGACTTCTTAGTGGATTAAGAGAGATTCTGACCCCCTTAAATAATTCAGGTCTGCAGCTCTTAAATATAAAATACATGTTGTTTGATTTAGAATCAGGGTACTTCCTGTAGAAGCTGATCTGTGTAGAAAATTAATTCAAGTAGCAGTCTGGGAAAAGCTGAAATGAAATGCAAACCTTTAATGAGAGTTTGGGGAAGATTTAGGAGTGCTGCACTTAGGCTGAGCAGCATGGCCCTTGATAAGCTATTCTTTGTAACTTTAATTTTATGCTTTAATGAACATACAAAGTAATAACTTTTTAAAAGCCATGTATGCTCTACTATCTCTTATTTCCCATGGAGCAAAATTCAACTCTACTTTACAGGAGATAAATAAATAGGTAAATAAAATGATAACAGATTTTTATTCCTTTTGGGGGGAAAAAAGTAAACTGAAAAAAAGTAAAGCTGAAACCTCCCAACCCATATATCTACATTCACATTGTATTTCCCACATACATTACATATTTGGATATGTAATCAGGGCAAATTTCACTCCATAGCATAATTCATACTAAAATTTTCATCAAAACGGCTACATATCACAGTGTACTATTTAACTGCCACATCATCATCCTGCATACTGAACTGCATTTTGAGAAAAGTCATTTAACTGTCACTGACAATATAATACATTGGAACAAGCAGCCAAAGTTGAGCAGATAAAACTGAAATTAGCTGAAATATGCTGTCAGATGAGCAATAGATGGAGGAATTACAGGCAGACAAGTAAGCAAACTACTGGCTTCAACTGCAGCAGTAGCAAATGCTAATTACACCTACCACACATTTTTTCTAGATGTGGAATTACATAGATGTATGCATATATACAGACAAACATAAATGTTTCATTAGTAATGACTTGATACACATTTCATAAATTATATATTAATAAACAGTGTAAATATTGTGGCTAGATTATATTTTAAATACTATTACCAGAATTTAATTTATTAAACTGTACATAGGTCTTAGAGAAAATTCTTGTATCCTAGCATATCCTAATTTGACTTCAATTTCTTGAAGATGAAGCTGTTATTTTAAGTGTTAAAATATCATCAGTGGGACTATATTCATCCAAATGGAGAATACCTTGTTGGTTCTGCTTTTCAAAGTCTAGGTTTGAGGACTTTGTATTGAAGTAAGACCATAAAGATTCCGGGGAAATATGCTTTCACAAAAGCCTTAAAATAACCCATTGCCCTTTTTTCCTCTTTAGGCACAGAGATTCACACATCACGTTTTTTGACAAAATTATTTGAGGATATAGATAAATAGCCTTCTGGAGCTAACTTTTCTGACTGAATATTGCACAGGTGACTCTTAAATGCAGTGAGTATCACCATGATAATTAGAAAAAAATTCATGCATCTAAACCTGTCGACTGGTTCAGTAAAATTTAGTAAACTAAGTTTCCAATTACTCTATGATAACACAAAATGGGTTGAAAATCATTGTGGGTAGGAATAACTAGGAAAAGAGTTTTCTTCCAGATTCATGGCTTTATTTGATTTTAGTAGGTAATTTTTAGGATCTAAGTGTCAGCTCAAAAAAAAATTCCAACAAAAATATCTCTTACTTTTTTTATTAAAAGTCCTAGTAAATACCCAGAACTACCATTGGAAAAAAAGTAAAAAAGCAAACCAAACAAGCCAGCCCAAAAGGCCAATAAAAAAAACCACTGTCACTACCACCAAGAAAAAAAATCCCAGAACACTGTTATCATTTAGGCTGCTCTTCCAGCCTGTGAGGGCAGATGTATTTTGTAGCTGCAGTTCTGTGTGGGAGAATCCCCTCGCAGTGGACAGTCAGTTCTTCTCAGAATCAGCCAGCATAACCCCTGTGTGTACTCCATCCACCCTGGGTGAATGTTCCCTGGTCCCTGCAGCACACTGTGCTCTCCTCCCTGTGACGCTGCTGCCCCTCCCAGCTGGTAGCTGACATTGGCACAAACTGCTGTCTCCTCACAGTGGTTCAGCAGGCATCAGTGTGCAGCAGCCCTCTTGGCAGAGGGTAGAAATGGGCCAAGGCTCAGCCTTCTGGTTGACCACAGCATGAAAAGAGTCCTGGCTTATTCCTCTTCACAGCTCGGCCATCCCGACTCCAAATCTTCACTGACTCTTGCTGCAGCAAGTTCCTACTGCAGGTTTCCCTTCAACCTCTGACTGCTGGTCATTTCCTGCTGAACTGTGACTGCATGGATTAGTTTGCAGACACTGAATGCAGGCTTTTACCCAGCCAGACTGTGAGTGCAGGTTCCAACAACAGGCTCTGACTGCAGATCCAGACTGACCTCACAGTAGTGATTCTCTCTCCAGCATCCTCCTGCTTCATGAACCTCTCTTTCCCTCTTCTTCAAAGATTCTCCTCACCAGCGAGCCCACTCCCTTTTATCACACTTACATTTATTGGCTGTAGCTGTGACCCCTCAGGGACAAGTCTGTATTGGGTAATTAACACAGCTGTTACTTATCAAGGGTGAGCTCACCTGTATTTCCTCCTCCTCCTCCTCCACCAGCGTGTCCTGAAGTGCCTTGAATTCAACAGCTCAGTGAATTTCAGTAAGCATGTCAGAGAACACCTTCTTTGCCCATATGTTCATACACCATGAACACTCCAGCTTGATGATCAAGCAGAAGACTGCTGAGAGACTGAAAGAAAAATTAAATTAAAGTATTAAAGTATAAATTAAATTAAAGCAAAGTATTTTCCTACTATGTGTGTAGAAGTAATAATGTGTAGCTGGTGATTTCAAACAAATAATAAGACTGACCAAGCTATTGAATGTGAACTTATGAAGCTGAAGACAGTTTTACTGAGGGAATAAACCAAATTTCATACAGTTTGCCTGTGCAGGTTTAATTTACAACCCACTATAGCAAATTGAAATATTTCCCTTATAAAATTATTTCCTAACCTTCATATGTAATCTGCTTGTTAAAGTATGAAATTTGATTATTCCCGCTTTTTTAGATGTGCATATGTCTAGCAAGCATGACAGAAACAGTCCTTCACAGTATTTAACTCAACATTTGACCTTCCAAAGAAACTGTGCACAGATGTTCTGTCTAATGGGTAGGATAATCCCATTCTCTTGTTTAAAATTTGCTACTTAATTTTAGCATGCTTCTATTTTTTATAAGAAAATGTTATGTGGTTATTTGTGGGAACAGCCAAAGAAAAGAAAATGCTGATTAATAATCAGTAAATATCAACCTAGAAGAAATACTTCATGTTTGAGAAAGAAGAGAAGCTGTTCCATGAGGTGATTTTGTAGCTGGTAAGTTTGGGGTTTTTTTTCAGATGGCACTCATTGAAAGAAGCAGTAGGTTCCAGGGAAGCATAAGAAAATAGATTTACTGTCACTGTCAAAAAGGTCAGAAAGGATGTTTTGGAAACAGAAAAGGAATCGAATCCCCAACTCTGGATTAAGATTGAGACACAAATTTTCTCATTATTCATTTTTCAGGGATTCAAAATTTTAATTGATGGCTGTGCCTGCATGCATTTCTATGAAAACCTTGCTCATATTGGGAGATTGCACTGTTTTACCCTTGAGCTAACGCTGTTGCATCTGTAGAAAACACAAACTCTCTGAGCAGCTCGGTCTGTTTGAAAGTCTGCTTCCTCCAGCAAGTTTTCACAGAAAGCATGAAATTTTTGAAGCAGAAAAAAAGAAAAGGATGTTATGATCTTAATGCAGAAAAGCATACAAGTGGACTACAGGGCTGCTTTCAGTAGGGAAATCTGATACAGATTACTGTATTTGCTGTTTTGACTTCTTCCCAGAGAAAAGTAAACAAAATATGTTATTCTTACTGTTCCAAAGGACACTATTCAGCATTACATCTTACCTATATCTACCCTACCCTAACACACCAAGGAATACCTTGTTTTGTGTGCTCCCTGACTTGTCATGAGATACAAGGAAATCAGAAGTGTGACTTGAGGGAAACACCACCAGGGCCTTCAGTGGGGATGCTGTGAGGCTGTTATTCCTCTTCTGTATCATTATAGTAAAAGTACATATAGTGATACCATCAAGTTCAACCATTTATTTTAGCATTATCTATCCCTTTAAAATTTCTATACATTTCTATGTTCCCCTCCCTGCTCTCTGCCAGAATTTTGAGCATTCTGGCAAGTTGTGGGTTTGGGGTCTTTTTGCCCTGATAATCTGTGTGCTTTCTCAATTAGCTGTTTCTCCCTCTGGAGTTGTAGAGATAATAATTTGTGATTGAAACATGAAGATTTCCACTGTGAAAATGCCACTCAGTAAAACTTACAGGTACAAAATAGTATTTATTTAGCCTGCATCTTACATACAGATTTCATTATTCCATAAGCCTCAGTTATGGACAATTATTTTAATGTAGTAACAAGGGATTCATAAAGGGGCTATTGAGGAAACAGTATTGGAGAAATGTCAGCTGGTATGTAGTGAACAAAAATATTACAGTCACTCTGAGCTGCTGTTCACCAGCTAAAGTTATTATATTTGTCAACATTTATAATGCTATACTAGTGCTACACTAACTCTGTCTTGCCCACTGGAATTATGTCTGTATAGCATGTGAGCTAATCAAGGCAGGCTGCAGCTCTCCTTATTTACAGTGTAACTCATTGAAATGAATGGACATTTTACAGTGAGCTTGACTATGGCAACAACTTTATGAAATGTCTTTTTCAAGGTCACATAAGAAATGCATCTTTGTGCTAAAAACAGAATCCAGATGTCTGCTCAATATCATCAGCAGAGACATTTCTGCAGACACTGCTCCTATCAGTCTAGCACTGGTAAGGGTTTAGTATCCCTCACTCACATTTTCAGTCCGATCTTTCCCTTCCCCTCCATGACCCCATGACTTCATTGTGGCACCAGCCAAGAGATTTGCAGTTCCAAAACCTGTCAGAATCTGTCCCTCATGTGTAATCAGATACAGGAGGTGCTGAACAGCACCATACATGACTCTACTTGGCCAGCTCTGGGAATAGGACTGGCATTCACCACAGAGCTCTCATGAAACAGAGCATGTTCTCTGTTTGCAGAGTGTGTTCACTGTCTCTATATCAATGTCAGACCCCAAACCACACTAATCTGAAAATAAACAGAGTGACTAGATATTAAACATGAGTAGCAGTCACAGGAAATCACTAAAGGGTATTTGTAACAAAATGCAAGGGTTTACCATTCCCATTAGAGTTAATATCAGTTCTGTGGCTAAAAATCCAGGCACTAATGCTCCTAAAACTAAACTGCTCTCCCATTTTAGTACCATTCTAATAAAATTCATATGGAAGGATTTAAATGTAAGCCATCTACAGCATCAATGACATGTTGCTGTTGGTTATTCTAGGATGTGCATTAATAATCACTGGGCAGCAGTGCTGAGTGCATGAACAAAATCCATACCCCTCTTTTTCAGTCCTTAACCACAGTCAAATTCCAGCCTTCTCCCTTGTACAACACATAGTTGGTTATGTGGAAGCCCTGTGCTACCAGGAGGTAAAAACACTCAACCATTTGCATTAGGTCCTATAGGCCCTGGGGCATTTTATATGCAAATACACTTGGGTTTACATGTGTTTTAAGCCAAATCAATTAATTTATCACCTCAGAATGAGCTGGAATGATAGAAAATTCCCTTTATTTTGACAAGGACTTGCAATTTAGCACTTCCTAAGAAAGCTAATTGAAATGCACTTACACTACTTAAAAGCAGTAATAAATTTATGAAATGCACACAATTACTTTTAGCTGTCAAAATACTTAAAATAATAAACTGTAGATAGATAATCAACCAACTAGTATGACTGAAGATACATGATTTAATTTAAAAGATGGGTCCAGAGGAATGACTACTTAAAATACAAAAACAGATGAGGCAGCAGAAATGAAGATATAACAATTAAAATGTACCTATGGGCAAAGTCTGAAAGCATATACCTAATTCCAGCTATGTGACTATCCTTGTGACTTCATCATACTACTAACATGCAAAAGTTTTTAGCAAGATCTTTAGCAAGGTTTAGCAAGGTTTCACAAGGTGCTGGAAGAGTTACTTAGATAAAACACTGAATGGTTTAGCAAAGTTTCGGTCACAGCTCTGTGAACATATGTTTGCTATTTCAATGAATACATTATACTGCAAGTAAGAAGAGAAAAAGAAAGACAGGAGAAACAAACAGAGAAAAGTTTAATATGCATTGAATTTTCTCCCTGGTATAAAATCCAAATAAAATCATAGAGGATAGTCCAAAAGGGTTATCTGTCATAACAAAAAGTACATGCTTTTTCTTACAAAACATATTTCCTCCTGTCTCTGTGATACTTTATAACAGCAAATCGTTATGATCAAAGGAAGTGTACTGAAGTGTGACAAGTAATTTCAGTTGCCTAGATTAACAAAAAACTCCCCAGTGTTATGCAATGAAGTTATACCAGTTATATACCTAAGTTACATAACTGCAAGAAAAAATTTAAAAAAGTATGAATGGTAGTTTGCTCATACCTCTGTACAAAGGCAAAGGAAAAAGAGGTAAACAGAATTCACTTCATCACAGCACTTGTTGTATTTCTTTACTGTGTGACAACAGAAAACGAAATGGGAAAATACTATGTGATAAGGTTTTCCACTGAAATGTCTGATGTGCTAGAAAGTATCAAAGAAATAGTTGAAGTACAGAGAATGAAGCTTTTGGGGAGCTTTGGAAAAGTCTGAAGCAAATATTATTGTTTAAAAACTTTGGTGGAGACATTACTTCCTCTCCTTACATATAATTTGCATAAAATCTGCAACCTATGTAAATTAAATAAACCAGTGTGTTGAATTTTCATAATTTTGTGTTTATTTCTTCATTCTCTATTATTTAAAATTCATGCCCATATAAAGGATATTTGAGTGGTTTTTTTACTGAGTTGGCACTACAGACAACCTTAATCATCAAGGTGATTATATATAAATAAAAGTCAAATGCATAGGTCAATGTTTGAGAACAGAGCCTGATTTAAATGGAAATCAGAATTTTTGATTATTTGTTTCCCATTTGTTTTGTGGAAGTGTATGAGTCTACTGATCTGAAAAATTCTAAGGACAAGATTTCAGAAAATATTTTTTTCATCAGAGAAGATTGATTATAAAGAATAATATATAAAAAGAGAAAGGAACAAATATTACGAGCTGATAAGCGGGGGGAAAATCCACTACTTGTTATCCAAAACTGTTTTCTGTACTAACAGCAGCAGTTACTCTCTAAACTCAAAAGACTACTAATTCCCTATTGTCCTACATAGTAATTCAGTTTTTGATGTATTAACATGAGCACTTTTCTACTCTTCAGGGTGAGTACTGTTTGGTTTAGATCTGCCTTATCATATAGAAAAATGTTTTATTTCTGTCTCTTGGTAAGAAAATTTGTCCCAAACTACAGTGGAGATAGACTGTCATTCACCTTTTCCTGAATATCAGCTGAAATGTAAATGTACAATATTTTCAGGAGTATTTCTCTTACTGCTCCATTTTTAATTTCAGAGATATTCACTACTAGGTTTATTATACACATGGCCCTGAAATCCAGAAGTACCTAGAACACAGCTTACCACAGCTAAAATATTGAAATTCTTAACATTTACCTATTTGTCCATGTACTAAAAATGCCAGAGTCTCCATGTGACTTATTTTGTAATCCAACATGATGAAGTGCATGAGGATAAAGATTACTCAAGGACAGCAATAGAGACACTGTTAGCATTCTTTATTTACACATTTCTTCCAAAGAAGTGAAGTGTCAAGAGAAGAAAGATGAAGAGAACATTAACTTCTGCTTTTGCTTCAATTTACTGAAAACAGTCAGCATGTTTAAAGTGATGGATACTTCTTTCAAGACCTCCAGGGCTACTTTGCTGCCCAGCAATTATATGAAAGAAAATGCACACCTATATCAAATCCAGCTTCCATTTTCCCTTGATGGACACTTCTAAGTCTTGGGAACATTAAGGGAAACACGTAAATATCAGTACTTAAAATACAAATGAAAGATCATACAAGTGAACTCTAGCATGCTTTTCATTTAATTTTTTTAAATCTATTTCACTGTATTAGCATCAATGGAATTATCTCCAATGTTCACAGTCAAATTTCTTAAAAAGCAGAGAATTTATTAATACTACTACACTTATTTGTTGCCATCTGAAAACTTGCTGAAAACTTGCTAAAAACTTGCTAAAAAGGGAAATGTCTACGATTTTTAAAGTTTAAATGTTTACATTTAATGTTTAAATACATTTAATAATGCATAGTCCACTCAATATTTCTCTTTCAGAATTTAAAAATACTCGAAATATTCAGCAAATCATAATAATTATTAATCGAAAATTACTATGGTTACACACAGGACATATATCTGGAGCATGTACCAGATGGTGGAGCAGTGATTCAGAAAGAGCTAGGAGGTCATCCTGAACAATCATCTCTACATAACCTTTGTATGCAGTGTTCCAGTGAAAAGGCCTGCTTGATGCATTTCTTGGTTAAATAAGATGGGAAGCATCCATTTGAAACAGGAAAGCTATCCTGCCTTTACTGGTAGTGCTGTGAGCATTGCTTACTATGAAAATACTCCAGATTTGAAGATCGCACTTCACAAGAGATATCTGTACACTGGAAAGACCTCAAAGGAACTACACAAAGGAATGAAAGGAAGAAAAAATAAACATTTATCCATTTCAAGCAATTCAGCTTATCAAATCGGAGTTGGAAGAGTTTAATATCTTTGAAAACCTCTCTAACTTACAGCATGGATATTTATAAAGCTACCCAATAAGGCAACTATTTCCAAATTTACAAAGAAAATGTAAAATGCAGTATGTGGTTGTTATACTCAGTCTAATGCAGTTTAGAAATAATATATCAGCAAAAGCAGTTAAAAAACTGGAACTGATGTGGTATACACACCTTCTTACCATGATGCTTCATAACACATAGTGGCATACTTTACAGGATGCTTGGCAAATATCCTGTTTCCCAGATTATGGAAAAAAAAAAATGACCAATATACTGTTATTACTGAATGGGATAGAATTGTATTTTCCATAAATTCTAGGTTCCACCCAGAGAAAGTCCATCCACGATTTTATTTTGGATGGACAGGTAGAAGGGGGAATTTCTTACATTGCTCTCAGTATGGATAAGGTACTACACTGGCTTCTCTTGAATGCAGTGTCTTTGGACACTATCTTTCCTAAAGTTTGCAAGAATTTTTTTGTTGTTGTTTATACCTATGAAATAAAGGTGGTTGAATGTTTTCTTTCTTCTTTTCTAGTCTCCCCTCTTTCCTCTTTTTTTCTTTTTTTTTTTTCGTATAGACGGGGAATACTATATTGAGCAGAACAATCTTTGATAAAAATATAAAAGCATTTAAATCTTTCTTAGATACTTTTCTAATAGGAATGTCAACATATTTCATTAAATGTACAGAAGATATTTTCCTTCCTTACGCTAGTAAGGAGTCTATGTAATTTTTTTTTTTTTTTCACTTTGGAGCTTATGATGAGGAAAAAACAAGACCACTTAAGTTTGATTCAAAAATTAATTTCCTAAGACTCCTATGAGCTAAGACTACTGGCAGGACTTAGATTTTGTTATTTTCCTTCTGTAGCCACAAAGCTTAACATCCTTAAGATTGAGATGATTTTGTCTACCTACAGCTTTAAGCAGGACTTAATGCACTCTGATTTCACAGAGGACTAGAAAAACTGACCTCATTTGACCTTAAATACTTGGAAATTAATCAGTTTCTCATTTACATATATAAACATTAATAGGCAAGTTTCAATGGAGCAAAACCATGCAACTTCAAAAAAGGATTTTGAAGCTCCCCAGGATGTTTCTGACTTCATTATTAGGAACTCAGTTGTTAGGGATTTTTGAAGATGTTTTTCTTTTTATGAATCATTTTCCATTTAACAAATTATCACACATGAATCAGATCTTGAGTTCTATTTTTGAGTCAGTTAATTATTAATATTGACAAAAGGAATATTAAATATTTAGTCATTTGAGTAGAAATTATTTACAAGTTTAATTTATTTCATCACTTAAAGGTTGAACTTGATAGCTAAAATGCATTTCCTGCAAGCTGCAATGTCATTATTGCTGTAAAACTGAGACATTTATTTAACTGCATAGTCCGTATCTGTTCAATCATTTAATATTCTCTGTTAATACAAAAATGATTGCAGTATCAAGCCTTAGCGTTCTTTACTTGAAGCACAACTGCTTTTAGCAAAAAGCATCTGCCCTCTTTCTCTTGCTGATTCTCTCATATGCTCAAAAAAGGCAGGGACTAAGACTGAGAGCCCCTCTACTTCCAGTGGGTGCTGGGGGAGCCATCCTCACCAGGAGAGCTCTGCCAATGGGACATTTATTTGTGTGTAGGGATGCTCTTCCACTTTGTTTCATTTATCAACACTTTCAAAAATTTTCATGAAATCTGATACGAACACTGCTTTGTTTCTAAATTGAGTTATCCTAAGATTACTTACCTGTACTGAACACAGGGCTTCACAGTATAATCACTGCACTATAGCACAAGGTGAAGTTGAAACTAACCACCAGTCAGAGGCTGGTCATCTCCACATTAGATGACTTATGTTGCTTTGCTAGCAAATCCTTGTGCCTAAAGTGGCAACACTATCTGCACCTGGGCTAGTGGATATGCTTGGAAAAATGTGCTTTTGTTCTAAAAACAAAATTTTTTGGGTTGCCCTACATTCATGTAAGTGTTAAAACTCATCATGGGTGAAAGGTGCTATTGCTTGGAGTAGGATTTTTACTTGTGTTCACAGGAACAATCACTGGTTGTCAGATGAACTACATCAGTAAACTGTTCAGGGGAACCAATTATATCAACACAAAGGTGGCAATCAGTTCTGTAGGGCTGAATTCACAAACTGAAGATTCTTTGCTCTGAGACCAATCAAGAAATGTCTTGGAGATTAAAATATCCACCCTCAAGGTACAGCAGCTAGATGCACTATAATGTGAGTGGTATCTCCAGGAACAACATGACCCCCTCTACAAGGAAATCAGTGTTATCACTCAGGCAACAATGGCACCTGAACTAAATTTAGAAACTGCATCACTGATAATGAACCTTCAGTGCCTATCTATTATTTCAAATATCAAGTTCAATTTTCTCCAAATATTTGTTAGATAGGGAGAGATTATTACAAGATCCACAGAATAGATTTTACAGATCAATATTAAAAGGATCAAAGACTTGTGACTTAAGTTGGCTGACATGGATCATTGCGATCATTTGTATTTTATGCTGCCCAAGTTTTTTCTTAACTTTTTTGCTTTAGACAACTATTGAAATAAAGCATCCAGTCAATAAATCAATATGTTACAGGTTTTTTTTTTATCGTTTTTTATGTAGTGAAAAGGTGAAAATCCAGGGTGCTTGTTTTATTTAGGATTAGGTCAATGACATATTTTACAACCATCATCTATGATTGAACAGCACAACATATCATAAAAGAGACATTTTCTTCTTGTGAAAATTATTTTCTGTTTCCAGAACTATTTTTCAAGTCTCCAGCAGCAAATAACTGACTGAAAAAAAACCAAAAATTAAATGGGTATGGACTTAAAGGTACTACAATCCCACTGAATGTTTCTCTGAATTGATGGATCAAATTCTGATATGTTGTTCTTTATGACTGGATTCTTGCCACTTCAGCTGAAACAAAAGATTTCCTAGGGGAGAACTGATATCCGAAAAGAGATAACCCTTCTGTTTAATAGCCCTAAAGTCTACCCAGCATCACCAGCTTCCCTCTTCTTTTCGTGATGGTCCTCATGGTAAAAGCCCTTCTCATTTCATCTAATTGTCTTTCATAAGTTAGTACAAAGCTTCCTCATTCCATGGCAATCACTGTAATGTTTGTTTTCAGAAGTGGTTTGACACTCTTTATTACAGGTGGACTGCATCATGAAAAGAAAGGTTAAGAAAGGGGATTGAATGTCATTGACTGCATTTCCAGAGCACTGAAAGTGGACTAATATTTAAAATTATAATTTAAAATGCTTAAAATTAGGTAAAGTACTAAAGCAGCAAAAGAATGAGTAGGGAAGAAAACATTCCCTAAACAAAATACCAGATAATCTGGAAATGAGAAGCATCCAGTGAACCAATATAGGTATTTAACATTTCCTATGCAAAAAGCAAATACCATTTGAACTGAAAACTTGTGATATGGTCATCCACATGCATGGCTTTGCTTAAAGCTAGCTTTGACAACAGGAGCTAGCAGAATCAGAAACTGTGCATTTCACTCAGAAGGAAACTGCTTGCCTTTGAAGATCTGTACAAACAACAGCCTGTGTAAAGACTGGAGCATTGCTTATACTCTCCAAGGGGGAATTATGTAAGTTTGAAGCAGCAGCTAGCTGTTCTGAGACTACTTATGGAAAAGGATATCTGAAGTCTCTTTTAGAAGTAATATAAAAGTAAATACAGATTTTGATTTGTCTCTTTAATAAATGTGATGAAGTCCAAGAATGGAAAGTTCAAAATAAAATTTCTCACCTACCCCATCTGAATTGTGCTGTACATTATCCAGTGTTCCATCTCAGAGCAGGTTTTTTTCTGTGTTTTGAGTTAAAAAAAAAAAATAGGTCACACACACTCATTCATGTACTACCTGCTATGAAAATGTGAAATACAGCTGATTGAATCGCATTTGACCTTTATGCTGAGTCTGAGTATAGAATACAAATGCAATCATAAAGGCACTGCAGCTACAGCTATTTGTTGGTTTTGAATCTGTTTAGTGATATTGGAAGGACAATAAGCAGGATTTTCTAAACCTTGCTCACTTCTATTTTCTCTCACTGTACTATTGTGTCTAACAATATTGCCCTGATTTAAAATTTTACTTAATTCTAAAATCATACACTGTTTAGTTTTATATTTTATTGAGCTAAAGCAAAAAAATAAGTTGCAACTTAAGTAACAAATTGCCAAAATGATACATAATTAACATCATCATTTTAATCCTGTGAATAAGATCTTCTAGTCATGCAACTCTCTTGTCTTTCACCTCATAAGTTATAGAAAATCTATTTTTTATATCATCTCCTTAAAAAAAAATTGGACACAATTTTGTCTTCCCAAAAGGCTTACTGAGAATATCTCTGAAAATATCTCCTGTTTTAGTCAAAAGTCAAAATCTTTTGTGGATTTTCAAGTTATGAAAAAATGTGCATGCTAGACATACCTGTAGAATAGCCAGGAAAGGCACAGAAGGGAAGGGGCAAACAATAAGCAACATAAATAAATCAGTCTTCAGTTTTCTGCTTGAATATTCCAGTTTGTAAGTTTGGTCTTAAAGACATTTTCTATTGAAAAATTGTATGCTTTGCTGTATGGCTGTGAGATACATAATCATACACTTTAAAATATTTTATCATATTTTTTCACATTATCTGATAAAAAGAAAGAAAGAAAGAGACTACTCATAATTATAGCAGAATTTTAAACGTCCAAATTCTTTTTACGGAGAATAATTTGAAGTGCTGTCGGAGGTGAACTGTTGATGTTCTTCAGTTTGTCTTTAATAACATCCTAGAGTGAACTGGTCCATTTACTTATAATTTTGATAAACAGAATGTCTATTATTATTTCTTGTTGTTTACAATATTTTGACTAAGGAAAAATCAGAAATATATTTCTTCTTCTTCTTCCTTACACTGACTGCCTTCCCTTTACAACACCACATTTTTTCCTTACTTCCATGATTCCTGCTAATTTACATGTTAATTCACTTGAAAAATAAAGTGACATGAATGCCATTAGTGGAGCTCAGTGAAAGGCTAGGCTTAAAACACAATGGTGGTTAAAGCATGCAGTATCATAGTATGAATAAAGAGAGCACAGTTTCAGAATAATTAAAAAAAATTACGATGATGTTTTATAAATAGATTGCAAACTTTAACCCATAGCACTGTTTTAAACCTGGCTCCAGTGAAAAAACTGCCAAGATATCTTCTGATTCCAACAGGGGAAGGATTCCATTCAGGGTGGTCTCTCAGCAGTTTCAGCCAGGAGGGAGCCTTTCCTCCTTGCCTCACGAGTGGTACGTCAATGTAAGGCTAGAATGCTCATCAGACCTGAGCAAGGTGAATGAAAACATATAAGGAGTTGACTGGTATTTTTCTACACTATTAGGCTACCTTTTCACAATCTTTATATTCAATAAAGTTATATATTAAAAAAATAGTAGTAGCATATGTTCAAATAGGATGGTTTTTCTCTGGCCTATATGCATGCTTTTCCTAAAACAGGGTTCCTTTATTGCAAATCTGCTCATTGTAACACTGGTTATAGTCCCGTATCAAAATTTAAGAAATAGAGGTTTATGATCCTCCAGAATTCATGTGGTTTGACTTTACATTTTGGCAGGAAAGCTGAGGAAATTGAAACAAAAGCAGTGACCTTTCTTTATTTCTGTATCATGAATATTTTGAAGCATGTCTTATGGAACAGATGCAAAAAAGTAGCTTAAATAAATTATGCTGGCATTGGTGCAGTATAATCATCTGAAACTGCCACATTAATGGTTCCAGCTTATCCTGCAAAAGCAAAATGTGATAAAAATAACCAGAATATGCAAATACTTACTGGGACAGTAATTCAGTGGAATGGAAATGATTGTTTGAATACTTCACTCACACAGCATATCAGTTAGTATTGGCACTAAAAAAGATAGTAAAACACTAAAGCTTGACTATGAGCAGTTTCATAATTCCTTCAAAATAATGTCAGTTCCTCAGAGGAGACAATCTTCTCTATAATCAGTACTAGCACAGACTGAATGGTAGAATCAATTAATCACCCAAATCCCCAAACCTCCTCGAGTTTTTATATAAATATGCTCATCACAAAATGCATATAGGAGTGAATAGAGTGACAACTGATTGCTGTCAGAGTCTCCTATTTTATTTATGAAGCATCTTTTTTCATCTTATGCATTGTTCAACTTGGATTACATGGTGTGAATTAAAGAAATTTGGGCTTTACTTTTAATAAAGTTAATTTAAGGAGAATCAACATAATTGTGAGGAGTGCAACCAAAAGTTATAATGCAATTTTTGTCTCTATTTCTTCCTTGCTTCAAGAATTATGACTCATGTCTAGCTTCTAAATAGATTGAGGAGCATTATAGAGATAATTTACTATTAATCATGACAATAAATTAAAAGAAAAATTTACTGCTTATCACACAATTCCAATTTTAGAAAAAAAAATGAGAGGGAAAAGATCTTATTGGCTTTGCTACCAATTATTTATAAGTCTCATTAAAAGCTCAACATTTTACTCACTGCAACACTATGATTCACTATCCTTGTCTTCAAATACCACCTACTGCTTTGTCCTTCCTTAACTTTAGAAGCTGCAAAAGATGATTTTGTAAAAATAGCTGGATATGTACATATTTGGTTTTCAATTAGTTAAAAAAAATCCTGCAGTGTGTATAATTATGATCACAAATCCAGCATATTTTTTCTTAATCATGCTGCAGAAAATGCATGGGGTAAGGCTCCTCACCCTTTTCTCCACAGCTGGCTAATAGCTGTGGGTTTTCAAAAGGGAAAACAATACCTGAACTGCTAATTTTTTTATCTTAATTGTTGTATTTTTAATTTTTACAGGAAGATATATTCTTAGCTAAAAAAAATTCAGTTAAATGAAAGAAAAAATACAAATGTTAAAGTGCTGGTAGGATAGATAATATGTGTCACACCATTATTTTGTCAGAAGTTTAAACATGCAATGAAAGAAAAACTTTAATCAGAAAATTGCAACCTTTGTCAAAAGAAATGTCATGGTGTAGGAGCTCATAAATCCGCATTCAGCTGATGTTTTATAGTGAATTCAAATACAAATAGTTGCTAAGACTGCATTATCACATTACCCACTTCTACCTGTTTAAACATTTCGAGGGAAAAGTATACCTGCTACTATTTACAAAGCAGCAAATGAAAGGGCAAAATGTTCCCATTTCTTGTGGAGCTGACTGACCCTTGTTCTCCAAAAGAACAGTTTGCTGCTAATAGAAAAATAAACAACAGATGGCCTGGAGGGAACTTTTTTTCCCTTTTAATGGGTTTTTACTTAACAGAAATCCTAGCTTAAAGTAGGTCATTGTTAGCAGGGTATAGAGAACTACAATGGACCTTAGCAGTTCAGATTAAGTGGTAAGAAAGGCCACCAGTATGCCAGGATTGCTTGTGTGTCTGGGGAAAAATTAATTTTTAAGTAAAATATTGGAGTTTAAATTCTTTGCTCTAGCCGAAATTTCACCCATTCTATTCTGCATGTTTTGGTGACTGATAAAGGGAACATATTGTTTTGTAGGATTTTTGTTCTGTTTTTTAGTTTTTGTTATTGAAGGAGGGGGTTTGCTCTCTAGGACAGATATGTACTAATCATCTAGTACCAAAATTCAGATCATGACTGCAACCTACTATCATAAGTTTTTTCCATCCTTTGTTTGGATACCTTAATATATTTCTTGCCCAGATGTTAGGGCTTCCATTTTACACACACAGAATCACAGAGAATGAGGATGGATTTAGACAGAGAATGGATTTTTTTAAAGCGATAAAACCAAGACATTAAGATTTCAGAGACATGAACAGGGAACTGGAGTGAAATATTGTGAAAATAACTTGTACAGCACAGGACCACAGTCAAGATGACTTCAAATGCTTTTTGCAGTGTGGATGCACCAAAAATTAATAAAAATGTGCAGAATATTTTCCAGCACATAATACTTCAGTAATATTTCATACTTCAAACTAAATACAAGAAGTTTCTGATGCAGAGAAAATATAGGAAGACCTACATCCAAATTCAGAATACAGCACCAGTGGGTAGAGACTGCTACACATTGAGGTGGTTTATGTTTGATGATAACTAAAACTCATCAAAGAAGAGGTAATAGCAAGCTTATTTGTTGAAGGATTCTTTTTCCGTTTCCACTTCCTCTTCTCATCTCTTCAAAGTTTCATTGGCAGAAATGCATAAGAATGTAGTCATTGAGAAAGCAAAAAAAAAAAAAAAAGATGGAAAACATCAGAAAAAGTAAATAAGAACAGATCAAGTAAATTCAAGACATCTATGCATTTTTTTTAGCAATAACCTTCTAGGTCAATATGCCCTGGGATAGTGCACACTAATGAAGTATACCTCAGTAGTATTTAATATAATTGTGTACATACAACAAAGAGAAAAAACAGGTAAGTTTTACTGCTGTATTGATTTTATTGAAGAAGTGACATCCCCATTTCTGAAAATCATAATTAATCATTATAATTTTGTCCTAGGGTGAAGTTATGATGTTTGTATCCCCAATCGTCTGTTGAATTTGTGCGGGATGTTGTATTCTGTGCACCGTGGTGTTGGGTCTGGGGGGAGGAGGAGGCACAGTTTTTTTCAAAGGCTCTGCTCCTCTGAGTAACCTTGAACGTCTGGAGTTTTTGATAACAACAGTATGAGATGGAGAAGTTTTTGCTTTTTTCTCTCTTTTAGCAGCTTGCTTTCGCTTCTGCTTCTTTAGTTAGCATAGCTAGGTGGTTTTTTTCTTTGACTTTCTTTTTTTCCTTTTTTTGCCTTTCCCGGGAATTTTTCTAATCTCTCTGGACTGTGAACACGGGGGAGCACTGGAGGGCTCACACCTGGGACCCACCAAGATCAACCTTGGGCTGCAACTTCTCCCGGCACCAGAGAGACTGAGAACCCTGAGCCACCATCCTCAGGGGGGATCTTCTGCCTGAATTTCGTCATCTCTCCAGAGCAGCACAAAGTCCTTGTCATCGGGTATTGTTCAAATTATTGTGCTGGGCTTGACTTGTTGAATAAACAGGTATTTTTTCCACTTCTCTCTGAGGAAGTTATTCCTGAACCGGCTGGGGGGAGGAGGAGGGAGAGCCCCTTGGGAGGTATTCTCCCAAAATTGCCCTAAACTAGGACAAGTTTGCAGAATTTTCCTAGTTTTATAGGCATGCATGAAAAAAAAGCATAATTTAAAATTTGTGAAGAGCTATTCTCCTAAAAAGAGTTATAACAAAAATTATCACTATAATAAATAAAGCTTCTTGATCAATGCCATATAATGAACTTAACATAAAACTAAGCTGAAATGTCCACAGTGAGAAAAAAGCTCAGTGTGTTTAGCTGAGAAAAGAGATCTGTGATTCAGAGGCTTGTGGGCTGTGCACAAGTTTTAATTGTCGATCCATGAATGAAGTCTGTGCCTTGAAAGAATTAAAGAATTTTTATTTTAATAACATATAGTGTTTAGAGGGAAGCAAGAACAGATTATATTTTACTTTCCCAGCATAATTCAAAACAACATTAAACATATAAAATTTAAAAATTAAAAAAGAATAATGACTATACCTTATTAGTACACATTTCATATCAAAAACAACCAACCAGATGCAAAATCTTTTGCTGCTAACCAATGTCATGGAGAAATGCCATGAATTCCTATGAGCAGACCAAAATGCAATGATCCACCCCATTTGTTCAACTGTGATCTGAACAGTTGGAAAATTAAGACCTCTGCAGACTCTTGCCAATAGAAAGACAGTGATAGTGCAGTCTTTATCAATTGATTTCATACACCAAAAACATTTATGATTAAACTACTTGTGTCTGAGTAAATTGAAATCGTAATTTCTACTTAAACATATTCAGTGATATTCCCATTAATGTGTTTAGAATAAATTTTAGAGACATTTACAGACATATATACACAATTATAGGGGTGAGCTAGGAGTGTTTTCAAAATAGCACCCAACCACATTGAAATGGGAACTTGACATATGATGAGTGATATAGTGCCCTCAAAATAGGGCATAAAGTGGGATAACTAGATATTAAATATTTAACAGCAATAAAAAAAGACTGAAATCTCATGTGACAGGAGTTACCTAGCCATGAAGGTGTCCTAGTACTTATTTTAGACTTTAGAGCTGTTTAAGAAACAGAGTTTTGGTTCTAGAGAAGTTGAGCTAAATTCCTGCTTAACTTCCTTCATAGTCCAAAAACATTCTGGGAGAGTTATTTAACTCTATTGAGATCATTAATAGTAGCAATTCAGTAGAAGTTTTGAACTTAAAAAATTTGTAGTTTGTTTTTGTTACCACTTATATAAAATTTATCCCAAATCCTGGCCACTGTCAGAAGCACATTGCACTCAATCAGATTTCAAATAGGAATATTTTTAATAGGAACTTTTACACAAGCCTCAGCTTAAAACTATTTTAAGAAATTTAATTGCATTCAGTTTTTTCTCTAATAAAACTAAATTAGATTGTTAACATTTATTACTATTTTCCCCTCTTAATTAAAATGACCTGAAAAGAACATACAAAACATTAAATGGAGACCAGAGGCATTCTAACAAATTATCTTATTACCTATAATTTTTTCTAAGTCTCCAGACTTTCTGGGTTACTGGGTTTTGCTTTTGTATATTTTTTGTTTATCTCTTGAGTCTATTGAGCATTATAGAACAATGAGATACAACTTGATACAACTTATATAGGAAAGGTCTAAGATCTCCCAGCTCTGTTTCTGCTAGGCATAAATAAATGGCTTTCTAAACTAACTGTGCCAAAATGTTCATAAATTTAGATTTGTGGTCAAAAGTAATCCTGTAGAATTCCTGTGTTGCTACGCATTGAAATTTTAAAGTGCTTAACTCAACAGTTTCCAGGCACACTGCATATTAGATACCATGCAAATCATTGTGCACAGCTGAACAAAGAGGGATAAATTGGCCTCTATTTGAAATCTATGGAAGGTTGCAATTAGCTTCACTGAAGCCACTGTACCATTCTCAGCCGTGTTTTTCTTTACTATAGGGGCGTTGGAAAACCTGTAGTACCTTCTGTAAGTGTATTAATCTTTTGTTAATTACAGCCTTTGATGATAGGCTGCATACTTGTTAACTGTTGTTTCAGCTCGTAAAGCAAAGGCAATGTAATAGTACTGTGTGTGGAAAAGAGGAATTCCCAGGAAACACTGGGTAGAAAATAAAGTGAGCAGAGGAAATAAACAAGAAAAACGAAATCTGCAAAGGAAACAGAGACCATCAAATGTGAGACTTAATGTCTTACTAGAAAGGGCAAACAGAATGGTATGTCCTCTCTGCTACTTTGATCATCAGATGTCTAAAACCCATAGTTAACAGAAAGAAAGACTGTATCTTTATTCTAAAACTACACAAGGCCAAACTAGTCAGCTCTGCAGAGCTTTATAACACTGTGCTCCAGAATGCTGGGCTCACCAGGATTCACTTACATGACAAAAGGGTTTGCCATTATATTAATACAATACTTCTCTGAATAGTCGAGAATATAGAATGTAAGAAATACCAAGAAAAGAAACTGAACAAGAAAAAAAATTTTCTTTAAATAGTGGAATTGTTTTTATTAATTCTAAATAAATTATAAACTTATTGGCACAGGGCATTGTGAAGATGAAAATAGATGTATTTACAATAAGAAATGAATTAATGGAGAAAAATCCACCCAATGGCAAATGAATGTATTTGCATACTGTCTTCATCTTCTGGAGCTCCTATCCTTCTATTGCTTGACTGATGTAGCAGGAAATTGATCATTCAAAATACTTCTATCTCTAGTCTGTGTATCTATTACTGACAATTTCCAGAGAATATTTATTGGAGATGCCCAAAACACAGTACATAGAACATTTAAAAAGTAAATTATATCAAGTTTATGTTGAGATGGGTTACTCAACTATTTAAAAGACCTTTCCATGACTTCTGAGCTGATAAATACCAGTTTTGAACATGACATATCATAAATTTACACCTTCAATATATTTTGACATCATGTTGAAGGTATAGTCTAGTCTTTCATTACACATATTCTTTCTACAGAAGATAGTTACTTTTAAGTTCATGTTTGACAATTACTGATCTACTGCTTCCATATTTGCAAATTTGTCTCTAATCTCCAGCTCATGGCAATTGTCATTTAGCATTCTGTTGCAATTTTCCAAATATTACAGAGTAAGACAAAGTTTAAACTTCTGTGAAATGTGAGCAAAACTGTCTCATGAAATGTAGATTTTTTTTCTCTTTCTTTTTTTTTTCTCTTTTCTTTTTATTTTTTCATACTTTTTGGTTTTTACCCCCCCAGACTGGACTGAAACAACACTTGACAGTTTAGTTCAAGTCACATCCTAGCCATGACTTTCATGCATTTGCTTTCTCTTCAAATACATATCTGTTTTGCTGTCACACTGTAGAGAAGAATTGGAACTGTATCTGTTCTTGAATCAGTGTTCATATCTGATGTATTATCTTCTCACCAGTGCAGTACAGATAATTCAAAATATTTCAATCTCTTATCCAAGTATCTATTAGATTAGATACTAATCCCTTCTTATTCTCCCACAGAGAAGTAGAGTCAACTTCATAGTAATTTAATGGCAAAACCAGACACTACTCTGTTCTTATCAAGTTTAAACCATTGTTTAATGGTTTTTTGTTTAGGGGTTTAAGATTCAGTGGGGGAAGCACAGCAGTAAGCACACACATTCCCAAGTTATTGCTGCTCTTCTATTCTGTGAAGACTGTTAACAACTACTTATTGTCTGGTTCAAGCCAGTTCAATTACAGAAAAAAAAAAAAAGTTTTCAGTGTCTCTTTCACTCTATAGTCAAAACCCAAATTGTCCCAGGGGAAGCTGTGAAAGACATAAGCACTTACACCATCTTGCCTACTGCTACTGCCCCTTGCTGGAGCTGTTGGGACCTCAGGAGATAAGGAAATTGGAGAAGCAACACACTGTGAATCACTGCTATCTGAGCTTTACCTTATTACATTGAAGTCCATGAACAATATCCACAAAAACCTAGCTATTATTCACTTGATTCTTCAACATCACTGAATACCTGAGAGGAAAGGGGAAGGAGTATTGCCAATAGTAGCAAGCTGAAACAACATTTTTCAGGAGAAATATGCTGAGAGGATAAGCAGAAACCCAGCCATCCTTACAGAATACGTTGTAAACATAAAGAAATATTTCACTCCTGCAAATAGAAAGTTCTGCAGATTTTTTAGAAGATGGAATCTGACCTCTTCCTTTCTCTTCCTCCACCTTGCATCTGTTAAGCATTATATTTTACAGACATGGAAATAGAACCAAGGCTTTTAACACTGTTTCCTCTTTGGAATATTTTTTTAGGGACTGTTAGAGGTTCCCATTACACTGGCCACTTGGTAGGTTGAAAAATATAATAGCTGCCTAAAAATTATGCAGCTAGTTTGTGACCCAGATTTGTACCCACTTCCTCCTTTGTTTCCTAGAGATTTCTGCAGGGATGCTCACAGACACAGAGCAATGTTGAGAGAGCAACCACTCCCAGGGATGCTGCTGTGCCACTCCTCCATACAGATGCCATATCACTGAAAGCTACCCTGATTAGATTCCAACATGTTTAATCTTTGTGCTTAAAAGCAGTGATTTTATTTTGGTCCTAGAAGGACAGCATGTTCCTTCACTCAGGTGAATTAGGATTTCTCCTTTATTTCTTAAATCTATTCCTACAATGGAAAAAATTAATTAGGAACTTTGTCTAAGGAGTACTGCAGAGTGAACTGCTTACACATGACTTTCTTGGTCTTCACTGTGTATTAATGAGTTGGTTTTACATATAGTCTGAAGAGTAATGGCAGCAAATAGAATTCATGGAAGTAATAATTATTAATTTATTATTTTCAAGGATTTATTCTTTATATAGCATTGGGATCATTATTTCAGGGAATCATTTACTGGGTATCTTACACTCATTCAAATTCATAACAGAGTTCAGAAATTGGACATTTCAAGTAAAAAATGTAATTTTCTTGTATATCTTCAAAATTGTTTCCAGAAATCAGAATCATTTATAAAGAAGGTAGCAGAAAATGCACATTTTGTCTATGAACTTTGTGCTAGGCTATGGAGCCAAACTAGAATAGAATAATATGAATATAGCAAATAATTTTTTCTCTATGTAAACTAATAAAAGGAGGTAATTAAAAAAAATTAGTTAATGATAAAGTTGTAAAATTATTAGAGGGGTGGTGCATTTGCCCTGTGACTCTGAAAACGGTAAGTTACCTTCAGGTAACTTTTAAGACACTCTCAGCACTGGACTTTGTCTGATATCAAAAAAGGTAAAATATTAGTACCAGTGACTCTATAATAAAATTTGAAGTACACATAGAAGTGCTTGGAGTTTTTTCCAACTATTGTAGCAGCATTGTAAAAGGGATTAATGTTACCTTAAATAAATAGCTTAAAATGGGGTAATATTTTCATTTGATAAATCATCTATTTATTACTAAATATATTACCTGATTCACATTTTGCAATATGGCATTCAAAACAGCTATAAAAAGTGAACATTAACAACTGTTAACCAATGCTGGCTAAAGTTAATGAAAGTATAAGTATTTACTACCTCAAAAAAACCCCAACAAGCGACAGCATAACATGTCATGATGATGCCAGACTAACAATTCAGAGAAGTCCATATCAGAATTCTAAATAGAAGTCAGGAATAAAACTTGGCTGTTTTCCGTCTCTTTCTGCATCTCCTAAAAGTTGTCCAAAAGTTGAAGTTGCTTATTCATTTTTGCAAACTTCGAACTTTTTCACAAAAATTTTATATTTCCTATAATAAAACACAGATCTGGTTTAATACATATCTAAATAGAATCTAATCATGTCTCAGGGTGTAAGGAACATTGAAGAAACTGAAAAATAATCAAAGGCCAATCAGATGAGATAAGCTTAAAGTTATAAGATAAGAAAAATACAGTAAACCTGTATTTTCTACCTGCTGAAGTAGAATTGGTCACAGGAATTCTGATAATTTAAATTCATGGGATTGGTTTAGTATCTCAGTGTGGAATACCGAGTAATTCTTATCTCTGAACATATCCTTTGGTTTGCATTAAACTTTTAAATTATTTTCTTTGTCATGCTAACCAGTGACATACAAGTTTTGGACCTAGCATGTTGGTCGGTTAATTTTTCAGGATCTAGAAACAATGTTCACAATGTGTTACACTCCTCAGGAAAGTAATTTAAACTGTTTATGCTACCTTTAATGTATATATATACTGTCCAAAAAGAATAACCAGGAATATTTTGTCAGGTTTATTGAGGTTTAAAGACCTGATTCTGAATGTTTTTTTACTGGGAATATAAGGTGTGTTATCAGGTTTTCTTTCCTAAAGGTCTAATTAGGATATTGAATCATGGTCTGCAAAGGAATTTACAAATACTCTCAACTCGGCACCATTTATCTCACTTGTTTGATAATGATAGTACATAGAGCAAGAAGAAATTCTACTATTTTCTAATACATCTAATTTATACTACTTATACATCTGTAGCATTTTCATAGACCCCCTACTCATGAGTAGAAAACTACTCATGAATGAGTATGACCTCCTTCCCATATAACCATGTGAACAAATAGGCAAAATACAGACAAATCAAGACAATGTCAACATGAAAGAACAAGGCTACTAGAAGCAGTGACCATAGGTAATTACCTTTTTTCAGTCTTGTTTTTAAAAGCTTTCAAAACGCTTTTAATAAAAGTTGAACACATGAGCTGAATTATTGAAATACTTTGCTTGAGAGAAGTATTAACAGAAAGAAAGATAGAAAGAAAATTGTTTATATTTTAATATTTATTTTTATCTATTTATTTTTTTATTATTATCTTTATTTATCTANTGTTGTTGTGTGATGTACAGGAATCTGTCTGAGCCAACGACATTTAAAAGTGATTCTCTTTGCTTAGCAGCATATATCTAGCCCCTTCCTAGTAAAATACGTACTCCTTCAGTGCATGTAACTATCTCCTGGAATTTTTGCATTCAAGACATTATGTCATATTGTGATACTGTTTCCAGATATCAATTTCCTTTTGCCAGAAAAAACAAAGAGACTGAACTTCCCCAAATAAAAAAGAAAAGCCACTCACTCAATATACCGTTCAGTTCCAGAACTGTGTTAACTGTTTTTAACCAAAAACATTATTTGTGCTGGAAAATGAAGCTTTGTGAAGAACAATGTTGTCACCAGAAAGTGAGCTGAAGTGCTGCTTTTGTTGCTAAACAAAAAAAATCATGTTTTCAGTTTAATTCCAAACTCTTTTGGTTAAGGTACTGTGTAAAAACAAACCCGTAAAAAGGGTTTTTTAACTACTAAAAAGGATTGTACTATTTTTTGCTTTTTCAACAGTCCATTGATATGCTCAGGAGATGCTTAATACACTTAATTAGCTTGTGATCCAAGGATTATATAAAGCTGCACCATTTCCAGGACTGTGCAACTCATAGGTTTCCTGCATCACATGACAGCACCAGGATCTGCACAGGGAGTCATTGGTGTATATCAAGTCAGTCTAAGGCAACTATGGCTCCATATATATCTCAGTCATTGCTAATAGTTTCTGCCTAATGTCAGAAGTGGAAATGACTGAAAGGTTAAAGACTTTCCTTTTACCTTTTTTGCCTTCATACAATTATTTTTTATCCTTCTATAAGCTGTAGGAGATTTCATCTGTTCTCACACAGAAAGGTTGTACCTGCTTGTTATATAATTTCCCAAATTGCCAGCAATTTAATGTGGTATTTTTCTATAGCTTGTTCAGCCCTAAAGTGCATATGTGTAAGATCATTTCCAAGCATATCATCTTACTGGCTCTCACTTTGGGCTATGGACAGGCTCAAAGGACAGCTTTTAAAACTGCAGATCAGAAGGCTCCGGGAGTCAGTCTGCAAAGATATGGGAAAATGATGGAAGTTAGATGGATTTCCATCCTTATCTTGAAAAAACATCTGAACTGCACTATTGACAGCTTGTGTGTAGTCACAGCAATAAACAGAAGTGTGCTGTAGAGATGCCAAAGCTGGGCCTCATTGAGCTAGGCTTAGCTCTGAGCAACAGCCCAGGTACAACAGCAGAGAAATTACTTATCCTGCAAGTTGCATGCATGACTTCAGCACAGATAAATCCTTTTACTAAATCTACTTTCAAGGCATGTCTTACTCATATCTTTGTTGTTCAGACAAGGTTAACCTCAGGAATTTTATAATTAGTCTTAATAAATGCTAATGACAAAAATAGCAACAGATTGCTCCACTCTTCTGCAAATTTTCTTACTGCTGGCAAATTCTAGGCCTCACTAAGGATCTCATTTATAGAAACAAACTGGCAATGTAGAATATTTTAATAAGTTTTTTACCTAATCCCTACTGAGTCTTTTTATTCCAGTTTTAATTCTGCTAAAGAGGTAGAACTTTCTATTTTCCTTTCCATAATTACTTAGGAAAATATTCTGACAATAAGACTGTTATAGAATTCTGACTGCAAGCATTGCAGGAGTGGCAAATAGACACTATTTTAGTTAATGTTTGTATCTGTGGATCTTGAAGAAATGCACATTTGCAGAAGCATATTCTGAAAGACATTTCCACACAGAATTAGCTGGATTGCATATGTAAATGACCTGCTATAAATAATCAAACACAGCAAGTCTCTATTCAAAAGTTAGCCCATCAAAATTGTGCTGCACAAAGAAATATGCTTTGGCTTTTTACCAGATTAATTTAAAAATTTCCTTCAAGACAGTTTGTGGCTGATGTTAGAATTACGTTAAGTTGCCAGTTCATTTCTACTTGAGGTACCACAAGCGAAAACAAAAAAAATATACAGCTCCATGAAACTGCCAAATGTCATTAAGCTCTGATTATCATCTATAGATTTGCTGTGGTTCACTCTGAACCAGCAGTGGGCTGACTGGAAATTCTAATTCACAGGAGGAAGTTAGCTGAATTATACTCTCTGCCAGTAAAACAGATTGAACAAAACAGTTGCTGTGTTTTTGCATTATGACCCTTCAGTCAGGGAAATTTACCCTGAAAAACAATAATACCCTCTGAAATATATGCAGAGCACTAATAGCTTTCAATTCTATAGTCAAAGTACCAAACAAACATAAATTCTGTCTGCTTCTTGCCTGATAAAACTATCATTTTCTTTCAAACTAAATAATTCAATCAAAAAAATTATATGAGATTGACACCTTCCCCACTTATCTTGAGTTTAGATATATTACTTTCAATTTAATATTTTTCAACTGAGTAACTAACCATCTGTGTATATATCTCTCAGGAGGAAAGTCAATGACAAATATAACTGAACATTCTCAAACTTGTGAGTAGGCACTTACTATTTTGCCTGACATGCAATTTAGTTTTCTGGTTTGAAAATTCCTTTGTCTCTATATTCCGTTGTTCAGCATCACATGCTTCTCATTTACTCTTTAGTCCATTTTATATTTTAAGTTTAAATCTTGCCACAAATTATTCCTGCCTTATTGCATTGAGCCATATTTTATGGACAGGGCAATATTTGGCATAAAATGTCAACTGGCACATAAAGCAAATGGGATGTCATTTGTGGGTTTATCTCAAAGATTTGTGGGAATATTTTCAAATTGTTACTGGCAGCACAGCTTTCTTATTTCCTTTCTACTAAGGAACTCACTCCTCACCATTTCTAAAGAAATGTTTAAGACCTCTAGATTGTAAAAACATTGGTGAATATAAAGCATTTTCCCTCAAAAATCACTATAATGAAAATAACAACAGGGAGTTATGATATGTCTATGTCTAAATTGCCTTAGCAGGTTCCCTTTTTTTCCACAACATTGCACAATATTTTTAATATGGGTTTAAGCTTCATATTCCCTTTTAAATCAGTGGGAGGTATCTTACTAAATTTCCTTGATAATGTAGTTTTCACTTCTGATATGTCTAAGTACTATTATTAGTGCTATACATTTAACAAAAGACTTTCCAGAAGCCACAGTCACTAGCAAAGACATGTTTTAATAGGAATTATACAAACACACATGATGATATGACTCTCAAATCTTATAACCAGGCAATTAAAAAAAGAAGTTATAGTCCATTTTATTCAATTTACTGCTGTCTCACAAAACACAAAATCATTTTCATTAAAGTTGCAGCTTTTCTAACCAGGGATTGCACACCCTTTTTTATTGGATTCAAGATACTGATTTTCCCAGGACAGAATTTAGTTGTTCTGCCTGGTTTACCCCAATTTCCCAATAGACCTTTTTGTATGAGGAAGCTATTACTCTTCCTGGTCACTGTAAATGTGGGGTATGTAAGAACCACAAACTCTGAAACACCGTCAAATTTAGTTATGTGCTGATATTTTTTTTACTAATTGCCAGTGTTGGTACCTCATATGTTGAATGCAGCTCCATCTTCCTTAAACATTTAATTTTGACAAAGAGCCAAAGATGTATTTTCTTCAGTAAATTAGACTTTGATTTCCGTACTTTAATTTGTTAAGTAACTGATCTTCTTATTTCACAAAAGCTCTTAAAACATGTCCATGGAAATACAGACTTTCCCTGTAAATTCATTACATGTTTCCTTCATGCAGGGTTTATTTGCAAACCAACATTAGCTACTGCCAAAATCTCACCTAATATATTCTTGGCTTCTATGCAATTCTCTCTTTCAAGTTTATCATAATAAACACTTTTTATTTTTTTTTTGAAACATCACTTTGAGACTTAAAAAAAGGAAATGAAAGATTCCATTTTATTTTTGTAAAGATACCACTGGATAATTAAAAATACGTCTGCATAAAATTTCTGACATTTTTATATTCAGCAAAGAGGCCAAATTTTATCATGAAATCTGAAGTAGGCTAAATAACTGCTCTCCTTTTGATTTAAAATAAAAATCATAACTCTGGAGTATTGTAAACACCAGAGTAATCAGTTCAGCTCCAATGCTCTTGCACAGCAGATTGGTGTGGGGTGGGTGGAGACAAAAGTTCTGTAAATTAGCACAGACTAAGGCTAATACTATTACAATCACAGAGGGCTCTGCAGAAAATGTGGTGCTTATGTGTTGTGGCAGCCCTCTTGTTAGAGGGTAGAAATGAGCCAAGACACAGATTTCTTGTTTGTCACAGCATGAAAAGGGTCCTGGTTTACTCCTCTTCACAGCTCAGCCATCCTGACTCCAAATCTTCACTGACTCTGGCTGCAGCAAGCTCCTACTGCAGGTTTCCCTTGCAGCCTCTGACTGCTGATTATTTCCTGCTGAACTGTGTCTGTATGTATCAGTTTGCAGATTCTGAGTGCAGGCTTTTACCCAGCCAGACTGTGACTGCAGGTTCCAACAACAGGCTCTAACTGCAGACCCAGACTGACCTCACAGCAGTGATTCTTTCTCCCCAGGATCCTGCCTATTAATGATCCCCACATTCACAAGCCTCCATGATTATGCCCCTCTGTTATGGTTTAGCATAGCTTTTAGTTAAAAAAAAAAAAAGGAAATAGTTCGCTGAAAGGACCTTAGATTGACACATGGTTCAGCCAGTGAGAAAGTGAGTTCGTTTTCGTGAATGAGCACATTTATAAAAGCTGGAGATTTTGGGAACTTCCCTCTCTTTCTGCTGCTCACCTCGGAAGAGCTCAGTGACTCTCAGGCCAGATGCAGGGAGGAAGATATATCAGGCTCTGCTCAGACTGAGTTCAGCGGCTGCCGGTGGAGAAAAGAGAGACTACAGCCAGTTCTCCCCCCGCCACCTTCCACCTGGAGTGGCTCTGAGCCCGAGTGGAGCTGCCCCGAATAAGACTGAGGGGTGGAGGGGTGTGGTAAAAGCTGCATCCACCAACGGAGCTATCATGGCCCCGGCTATTATTCCTGCTCCTTCCCCTGCTCTTATGCCATGTGGCCTCAGAGTTTTTCAAGAGCTGCCACCATTGCCTGGCTGACAGCATGTGACCATCTGCCAATCCGAGCTAAAGTTAACTCTTTCTTTGCCAAGGTGAACTTTACAGAACACTGACCTTCTCTAGGGTGAAGAAAAAGTCATGGTGAGGACATTTCTATTTAGGCCGCATGAAGCTACTGAGGTCTGTGAAAGAGGCGTTGTGTCTTAAGGGATGGGGAGATGAGA